>VWYP01012785.1:10476-58412 GCA_013400435.1 Pycnonotus jocosus | reverse complement strand
TTTTTTTTTTTTTTTTTTAATGCAGTCTAGGGACTATGACTTTCCTTCCTCATATAGGAAGGACACTTCCTTCTTTTCCTATTGCTCTTTTCCTGTCTTAATCTTAACTGATATTTTCAGAAAAGCATTCAGTTAGGACGAATCATTCCCGCAGAAAGCCACATTCTCAGCTGCTCTAGGTCAGGGCAGCTCCAGTGAGGTTCCTCTGGCTGCAGTGCAGACAGACCAGGTGGGAAGACACCTTCTGCCCTTCAGAGATCTCAGGCAGATTCAACATCTGGCAGAAACACTCCAATGTCTCAAATAAAGCCAGGCCTCCACAACCATGAAGCTTTTGGTCTTCCTGCCACTGAAAATGCCTCCACACAGTATTTCACATATGACAGGCTGAAAATGATTTACAAATTGCCTAATTTCTTGACCATTTGCAATCACAGATATAGGAGCTATTTAATTTCAGTTTTATTCCTTCTACTCTTATCTCTGTCTAACACCTGCTAAGAAAATATATAGTATCACTTTTTATTCCTTTGCTTTCAGGGTCTTTCACTGCTTTATCTTGCCTATTTGTTGCAGATATTTTCCTACTGGGGTCCCAACTCTTGAAATGAAATCTGATTGTGAGACAGAGTTTCTAAAAGAATTTATCTCATATTTTCTCTCTGGTTCGAAAAGAAGCACAAAAAAACCCCAAAAATGATTCCTATACTTTTTTGGGTTTTTTTCTTCTTTTCTTCTACTTAGCAGGTGAATCAAGAAATTTCTCAGCAAATTAGACACAGGTTGACTCAGGAGACACAAATATTTTGCACCTTGTCCTTATGAACCCTTACTACAATGACTAATTCCGGTTGGTATGGGCAAAAGCACTCTCAGAACTACATTATCAGGTAGCTGAAAGCATCTGGGAACTCCCAGCACAGAATCATAGGCTACTCTGAGTTTGAAGGGACCCATAAGGATCCCTTGTCTTTGTTAAATTTCACACATTTGGTGATTGCCCATCTCTGATTTGTTGATATCTCTCTGCAGGACCTCTCTGCCTTAGAGAGAGTCAACAGCTCCTCCTAACTGAGTATTGTCAGCAAACCTACTTTTATGCCTAAGAAAGCATAAGTCAGTCAATATGGGAAATGAGTGGCCTTCTCTTCTTCCACAACAGCCACGTGAGCTACCTGGCATAGTTGGAATGAAATAAATGCACAAGTTACTGAAGAAAGATCCCACAGTTTTACACTCACCTTGTCTATTCTGTTTTTCCTTGTGATCTAAATAAATCTGTTTTTAATTGCAGCTTTCTTCCCAATTAGGCCAATGGACATGACTGCGCTTAAGGAAACTTCTGTGTTGCAAGGTGAAAGTCTCAGACAGATCCCAAAAAATTATCCTGTTGTGAACGGTGAGGTTGGAGAAGATGACCTACACTGTTCTTTACGACTCTGTGAGCCTAGTTTTTCAGGCAATGTATTTTTTTTTTTTTTTCAAATGCAGTACTGCATTTTTAACAGGCACCTCTTTAGTATTTGAACAGTTGATCTGTGGAGCCTTCATGTCTGTGGAAAAGCACTTGCCATAACCTCTCTCTTTAGAACAAGGATAAATAGTAATTAGATTGATGAGAAATAGTTTTTAAAAATGTGCAAAGTTCAAGTGAGATTTTATTTTTTTATTTTTATCTTTAATATGTGAAAAAGGAAAGATTTTACCTTACATTTTCAGCTCAGTTTGAAATGTTTAAATTGTCTTTTGGGCAATTTAAAAAAACATGCAAGGTGACATGTGGTCTGAGGTTCTTCACCCATCCCAAACCCAAGGGATCAGGCTGTTGTCTAATGGAGTTTGCAGATGGAAAACTCCCCTCTCTGATAGTGTTATAAAGTGTTCTATAGTGATAGACTTCCATTTAGCTTTAAATCATAAAATAGTTCTCTGGATTATGGGCTAGAGCTCTCCTTGGGATGTGTGAACCCTTGGAGCACACTATGATTCTCACAGCAGTATACTGCCAAACCCATTGAATTGGCCTAAGAAGGACAATATATAAAAGAAAAATCTATTATCTGGTGATACAAGTTTGTATTTATTCTGCTAAGGCAAGTTGGGGATCAGAAAGTAAATCTGCTTCTTTTTTTCCTTCTCTTCCTCTCTAGTCTTCTAAATACATATGTACTTTTAAAGCACAGTTTTAAAGAACTGTTCAAAGAATCCAATTCAAATTCATTTACTGGGCCAACACGCCGTCTTTTTGTGGTGAATTAAATTGCTGAAAAGATTTTGCTGACTTTTACCTGTGATGGTGCATGTTATCTCAGGCTAGTTCTGTGAATTTCCTCAGAGCCTTTGTTTACATCTGTCTATTTTAGTAGACACCAACACATACCTGTCTTCCACGTTCTCTACTTTGCTCCTGGCTGAAGAGTCACACACAGCTGCCCCAAGTTCTCTTACCAGTTTTCTGCAACTATTGCAGCATTGGGATTCCCATTAATATGAGGATATTCTGCAAGACCTGTCAGTTGACCAAAATTTTTATAGTTATATTATATATGAATCACTGATTGCGAGATAATGTTCTTTGTTACAGGCAGCACAGCAAAGGTGGGGCCTGTCTGAAAGAAACATGTATTCTTAGATTCCCTACCTTGGTTCTTAAATGTATAGGGCGTGTAAGACATAAATAGACACATAAATGACATTGGTGCTAAAGAGAACAAGACTAGGGTAGGTACAGAAGTGTAGTTATTGGGAAAAGCTCCTGCCTGTGGTGATTACAAATGTTGTGTTAGCAAAATATCCTCCTGGATAATTTATAGCCCATGACAGTGAAAAATATCTGAGTTAAAACAGCAAGTGTGTGATCCAAAAATTATTGAACTCAGTGGGCACCATTCCATTGGCTTCAGCAGACTTTGTCAATGATGTAAAAGTGGTTAAAAGGATTTAGTTCAAATATTCCAATAGTTAGCCTCTGCACTTGAAAGCATGGGGAGCATTTTAGCCCAGAAAAAGGATTAAAAAAATGAAATTAAAAAAAGGATGAAAAAATTATCTGCAGTAGAAATTTTCATGATTGAATAGATATACCAAGAGGAGGAGGAGGTGCTAGCTCTCTCAAAAAGACTCACTACAAGCTAATATGACTGTGTCAGTGTAACCAAAGACAAACAATGAAAAACACTCATGCCTTGATTATACAAAGATCTGTATGGATAAGGAAGGGTTAAGGACAGATACCTTCAGAGATGCTAGAAGTTGATATTATTTCTTCTATTTGGTTGCAAAGATTTTAGAATATACTTCTAGCCTTGGTAGCTGGAGGCTACATCTTCTGCTATTGTCCTTGTAGACTTTAAATCAGTTTCCTGATTGAATTTAACACAATTTGGATTAGACTCTAAGTTAATTGTCCTTATGATTGTTCTTATATGAGGAAGGTAGATATTTTACTTTTGGACTATCTGTGATCATAAACATTCCTTATTAATGTGTATACTTCAGGAGAGTTTTAAATTTACCCTAAGAAACCAATCAACTATGAAACAGAAAATACTACAGTGAACGTTTTGCAGATAATATGAAAACTGATTGATATGCCTTTCAAAAATATTAGGAGGGTTTAATTAAGATCACAAAAATATTTTCCAACAAGCAACATGATACTCATGGTTAAAGCATGGCCTTTAATGATGGTTTTACCATGGACAACAAAGCTATTGACACAGCAAAATGTGGGTTAATTTGAAAGCACTTATAAAATCATTCTCTGAATTCAAACAGGAGAAAAAAAATATTTTCTTCTCTTTCTTTTCTTTCCTTATTTACATCTTGCTCTTTCTTTTTCTTTCTTTCTTAAAATCTTGCATTCCCTTCCTCTCTCTACCCGCCTCACCCATTCTGCCTTTCTCTCTCACTGCAGCTTAATTTCCTCTCATCTGTTTTCTCTTCTATTTCCTTGTGCTTTTTCCCTTCCCTTCCCTTCCCTTCCCCCTTTCTTTTCCTTTCCCACAACCTCTAAACTACCCTTTAGCAAATCCTTAAAATGTTCCTGCAAGAAAAAACTACCTACAGTATCATATAATTTTTAATCTCTCCTTGGATTACTGTAAGTGATACCAATACCTCATGTCTTCCCTAGCAGGGAAAAAAGCCCCACCTTGTTATGTACATTTAATGGGGGAGTGAGGGGGGAAAAAATCAGAACAGTAATCCAGAACAGCAAACAAAACCCCTCCTTTGAGGGAGCAGTGGGAAATGACAACATATTTTCATTTTCCTACCTTTGGGGAAAGACTTTCAAAACAGTTCTGGGCATGATGTCCAAAAACTACATTTGAAGTAAAAGTGTATAAGCCACTACATTCAAAGAGCATTAAGCATCTGTCTTAAACTCACCAAGGTAAGGAAATTCAGAATTAAGGCTGTAACTCCATACTTAACTCACACCTTTGTAGTCAGTCCATATGGAATGACAGATCACCCACTGCTAAGAGACCACTGTGATTCCAGCTTTAATGTTGAATGTCTTTGCTCTGTCAGTGCTGAACTACATCTGGAATGTTAACCTATTTGTTAGGTTTTTCTTTTATTATTGTTTTTGTTTTTTATACATTGATGGGGATAAAGGCAAATAAAAATATATGAAAGCTTATGTCTTGAAATAGCTTTTATTTTAATTTTTGTAGTCTTTGGGTTTCTTCCAATGATCAAATTTGAAGAAAAACTAATTATGGGGAAAAACATGCTTTTTTACTATGATCTTATGCCAAGTTTCAATCTAGTGCAAAATTTTACAGCCATGTGAGCCCCTAAAAGGAGAGGTTTATAATGGAAGCATTGACAAACTCTTAAGCAGAGCAAGGCAAGTAGGTGTCTCTGTAATATTGCTCAATAAGAACCTTGTAATTACAGCTCTCAATAGAAGGTGGAGTATAGGGGGAATGAAGGATTTTCCTCCATGTGATATTTCTGGCATAATTTGTGCTGAGGTTTGTTGAGCCATAACCACAACTCTCTTCTCTACTAACAAAATATTAATGGTCCAACAGTTTTTCACTAGATTGCAGAAAAAGAAATTCTTGTTTTCTTACCAAAACTATATTTTATTGCTTACTTTTCAATTGTAACTAAGAATATGGCTTTGAAATTTCTCTAATTTGTGGAAATTGTCCTTCTCTTGTGAGAGGAAAATGTGACATTTCATCAAAATCACACTTCATTCCAAGGAAATTAATTTTGTGGGCTTTTATTTTGTGAGTTCAAAATCCCCACTGTCAGTACTTTGAAAGTATTCCTCTTTATCAAAATTTAAACAGGCATAAAAACTTTTTGGTGATTCATTCAGTCAGGTTACTCAGCTGCAGCTTCATCTTTAAAACTTTATGGCTATGATCTTCCATCTGTAATTCTTTCCATGTTGCATTAAAGATCACCCTTGTCTGCTTGGATGTGTCACTTTTTCTCCAACATCAACACATTGCTCCTGTAACAACCTCCAAAGAAGAATAACCAGAGAAAAGGCCTTGCAAATAACTTCTCAGGATTGGACCACATGGAAGAACACTGTAACTGTGATCTCATGTAGGATATTTATCTCTAGAACAGGCAGGATGGAGGGGAAAGAAAAAGGAGAGAAATTATCTAGTAATTTCATATACAGAGAGACATGGAAATATTAGCAACACAGTGGAAATGGACAGAGACATAAATCAAGGCATTCTGGTGAGACTAAAGACTGACTGTAAAAGGTGTAGGTTTTTGGCAAGTATTCTTGAATATGAATGTCCTTTTTTTTATTACACACTAATGGTCACTGTTCTTAGCCCCTACTTGGGTCACATTCCCATTAACCTGTCTTTGAGCTGGTTTTTTGTGTTTTTTTTTCCATATAGTTTTTGATTTACAGCACACTAAATAAACTGAGATTAGCTTCCCTGAAACCAACAGAGTTTTATGCCAGCATAAATCTGATGTAGCTGAAAAGGCAGCTCAACTTTGAGGACATTAGGATTTGGCTTTAAATTACAGTGTTAAAAACATTTAAAAATTGAGTCTATTCTACCAAATCCTGCAGAAAAGACAAATAGCACCACTTTAGATCTTGTTCTCCATGTTCACTGTACATGCCCATTGCTAAGCCCCATTGTATTCTTTTTTCCTTGCTGCTGAAAGACTAATTTCTCCTCCCATTCCTCTGTGGTGGATGAAAGGATGGCAGTGGTGTAAAGTGAAGGCTAAATGCTTTTAATCCAATCAGACAAGACCCCCTTAGCACAGATGCTGATGAAGGCAGCATCTTCCCCTGCAGCCACAGCCCATGAAGGGCACGCAGAAGCTGTGCAGGGTCGGCCTCTGGGCAGCTGCCTTCAAAACCGATAACTGTTTTGCTCGACAAAAGTGTATGCCCAGGGCACCAGAACTGAGGCTGTCCCACGATGATTTAACATGCCCTTCACCTCCCAGTCTCCTTGTGGAAAGTATTGTTGCCTTCATCTCACAAAACAGCTGCATCACTCTCATGCCAGATGGGACTGATGACACAGACCCAACTCCTTTGACTGCTTTTGACTGCACTGACCTTGATGCCAGAGATTTTCCCAGGGCTGCCTCATATTGTTGTTCCAGGATTATATATCCTCCAAAATTGTTGCTGAAATACAACATGTATTTTGCTGCCCATATGTTCTTTTTTTTTTTTGGACAATAATTAAGGAATATATAAAAAATTATATATGAATCACACACATGCAGGTGTACGTGGAAACTTCCCAGCTATATTATGCTCAAAAGACCCAAGCCAACCACGCTGTCTTCCCTTGCTCATTCATCTTTGTCAATTACTATTCCACATAGCTACATTTATTTCCATTTCTAATAGCATATGGAATTTCTTCTTTAAAGTCAAAGGAGTTCTAGTACACCCTGTCCTGTAGTCACAAATTGAGTAAGCAACCATGTAGCTGTGCCCCAGCATCTCCTACATGTTTTAATTTGGATTCAGTTAAAACTTCCAGTGAACAGCAATAGCTTGTCATAGCATCAAAAGCATTAACAAAATTAGGAAAATGGTTCTACTCCAATAAGATACCTGAGAATCCATCCGTCTGCTCACAGGCACACTTAAATTTGGGGCCTGATGCTCATTTCACTCTAAAATGGCTAATACCATTCTAGAAGAGAGATGTTAGGCAGTCCTATGACAAACCAGGTTGGGTCCTGTGAGTTTAAAATGTCAGGCAATAGAAAAAAATGGTTAATTCCTGAAAATTATTTCAACTCAGCCAGAATATACACTCTGTACATGGTTGAGCTTCATGCCACAACAGAAATGTCTATGTATTTATCACAGTGGAACAGCAAACACAATGTACATGTAATTTTGCCTTCAAAAGTTGTATTGGTGATGCAGGAATAATATTTTATATGTGGAGGACTTAGTTTGGAAACCTAATATAATTTAAACCTAGTATCATTTTTGCTGAGTGTTTAAAGAAGGAAGAGAGGGAAAAAGACAAAGAAAATTCATAGTAGCACTGGTAAGCAGATGTCATGACCCTCTATCCACGGGAAATGGTGGTGCCTGTTGTGCTGCATGGCCAAACTCAGACTCTGGCTTTGCCTGAAAATGTCAAGCTGCTGAAGGCTGCAGTTGTTGGCACTTGTTCTTTCAGCACGTGTGTGTAATGTTAATGTTGGATGGTGCCTCTGCTGAGCCACAGCCCCTGCTGGCCCCTCCCTTCCTCACCCGTCCTTGAGAGGCTTAAGGCAGTGTGTGTGTGTCTGCAGGGGACATGTGCTCCTACTGGTCTGCAACAATGGGGACAGAGCTGCAAGTGACAGCCCCAAAAAAGCAGAAGAGCCCTGGTAGTTGTTTGGGTGGCCTTGAGGGGAAAAAATGCAGGACAAATCTGCCTTCAGAAGTGCTGCTTGCACTTCTGAAGTAATAGCTGTGTTTGTATAAAGCACAGATACGTATAAATGTTTCAGCTGAATATTTCCCAAGAGACCCTTTTTACTGTGCACAGGTACAACAGCCTTTGATGGGCTATTTCTTTCTTGTGTGCAAGGTAATTTGGATTTTGTGCTCAGATTGTGACAAAATCCCCATCTACTAAACTTACTCAGACCATTTCTCTCTTAGCCGTGCTCTCTGGGACAGCACCCCATACTCCTGAAAAACTGTCTGGTTGACTGTGATTCTTCTGCTATATTTTGAATTTTTTACCTAATTGCCTTGGAAATCATTGGAAAAAAGTCCTAGCTCAGTGTACAAATCACTTCCATTTCTTTCTAGGTTTGTGGTGCTTAGGGATATGGTTTAGTGCTGGACTTGGCAGGGCTGGGTTAGCAGTTTGACTTGATGATCTTAAGGGTCTTTTCTAACATAAACAATTCTATGATTTTACAAATTTTAGGGGAAAAAAATAGGCAGCCAGAAGCACCTGAAAGGGCTAGAGTGTATTATATCTCTTTGTGCTTGAATGTTATGTGCAGTTCTGTTTTTCCACATCAAAAAAATAAAGCTTTTTGAAAAGTAGCAAGGATATGGACAAATGTGAGGACAAAGATATATGGAGAAACTTCTGCAGGAAGCAAGGGAGGAGGTTTACAGCCTAAAAAAGAGACACAGCACACATTATTAGTGCACATATTGAAAGCCTAAGAAGGCATAAACAGCTCAGAAATTGTGATTAAGGAACAATTATTTATACTATCTCTGTACAAAACCTGTGGAGATATCAAATAAAAGGATCACTTGTCAGAATGAAAGCCTACAAATGACGCTACTTACTCATAAGAAATCTTTGTGGAAATCATTGCAGATGTTACCTAGCCCAACACTTTTTTGTGATTGGTGAAACCGTTGGAAATACAATCCAACAAAAGCTGTTAAAACAAATTCTCTATCCCTGTCTCCAAAATCACAGGCCACTTAGATATGGAGAAAAATCTTGGTGAAATGTTTATCACAGACACTTGGGTGAAAGAGGGACAGGCCAGGCCTAACTTTCTTAAAGATTTATGAGTGATTTGTAATCTCTCTGTATATTTCTATGATTCATAAAAAGACCATTCTGACTGGCCTTAAATCAGAAGTAGTGTTAACCAAATTTAAAATTTTATCAGGAAAAGATAAAACAATAGTGAACTAAAACACCTCATAGAAACAACAACATAAAAAATAAAATTAATCTGAGAATTAACGTTTGCAGTTCCTTCTGGAGAAGAAAGGAAGATAACTTGGAATCTCTGTTTATATTTTTTTTCTATAGAAAAGTTATAAACCATACTAAATTTAAATGATAATTGAAAGAAATAAACTGGTAAAGCCCACTGATACCCAATGCCAAAATCCACAGTAATTCCAGCTCCCTAGCTGTAAAGTTTTCAATATGTCAGCAAAACACTTTATTTCCTAAAAAAAACCAGTAGAGAAGTCAAATCAATGAACAACCAATGATGCAGAGAGGATGAAGTGTAAGAAATTATATATCGGTAACCAAAGGAGGGACAGAGAAGAAAAACTGTGTTATATGAAATCCTTTTTTCCACAGGATGAGAAAAACCCCATGAGTAACCACAGCACTCTGTTGCCTCTCATATTAGTTATTAGAGCAGGAAACATCACAAGGAAATGTGAAGAGCCAGAAGCAGCAGAGGCATTCTTCAAAAAGCTGGAAATTGAATTGCGTTGCAAGTTGGATTTCAACAAAATGAACTCACAGAACTTGAAGAAATATCTTAAGATTACCACCCAGTAATGAAAAAAATTGGGAAATAGATTTAAAGGAAGAAAAAAACCTTTGGAGGAATAGAGAGGAAATAAGAAGAGAAAAATCAGCATAATATTCAATAGGAAAAGAAAAGGATGCCAGGTGAAAAAGAGCTCCTACAGTCAGTGTAATTCATAGTATTATTATCATTATAGTGATATACTGAAACCTTGAAATCCATGTTCCTTGCAAGTGACTATAAAAGATTTCTAGTCAGCCATCTAAGACGTAGGTATTTTTGATTTGTTTCTAGAGCTAGGGAAGATAAATGCCATGGTCTTCAGCACCCTTAAAAATTTATGACCATTGGACTTGAGTCAGATTCAGCAGCTCTGGGATTTCTGTACTTCTTACTCTTTACTTTTTGCTGGAGGAAAAAGAAAAAATCCAGAGAGATTATCTGAATAACACTGTACTAACTGTTAATATTCCTCTGTAAGGGTCATACATTATTTTGTGATATAGAAGAGCTGAGATCCAATCTTTAGTCTTAATCAGAGGATGGATCAAATCATATTCTTCTGCAATCAGAGTCTGTACCCTCACTGTTGGCATGTCTTTGAAATTGCTCAGTTCCCTGTCTCATTTTGACTAGAAATATCTTCCTGGAGATTAAAAACAAACAAACAAACAAACAAACAAACAAACCACCATCTAAATTATTTTTTGTTAAAGTTTTAGCAAAACTAGCACAAACTCACCAATAAAAGAAAAAAAAAATCCTTCCAGAAAAAGACAATGTCACAGAGGAAAAACCCTGAACTTCACTGGAAAATCCTTTTTTAGACCAGTGAGGATATTTGTAAGACAAATAATGGAAAGACATGTAAGAGGAAACATAAAGAGGGGAGATGGACCTGCTGAAGTTAGCAATTCCTGTGAATATCCCAATGCAGAGTGGCCTGCTAAGTTTAAGTGTGGAGCCCCTTGTGTTCCCAGCAATGGATTCCATGTTTCTGTGATATCAAATGCCAGCTTCATTAGCACCTCCCTCCTATAACAGAGAGGGAGCTAACCATTTAGAACCTTAAATCTCACTAAAAACTGTGTGACTTGACTTTCTGTGTGACATGAGAGAAATGAAGTTTGTCTCCCAGAGTGGAGAAACCTGCATTGCTTATAGCGAGACTGGACAGATCCTGTGATCTCAGTGACACACTGACACTGATACAGCAAGTGCTTCCTGATCCACACTTTCTCTGAAGGAATCTGGTATTTACCAGCGTGAACAGCTGCTCTGCACTTAGTGGCATGAATTCTTTGTTAGAGATGTTGTGATTAATATGTACTTTTTTGGAAGTATGAATATTTTTTCCTTTGGCTTTCTAACCTCTCTCTTCCTCTCTCCAGAAAGGGTTTAATTTCTCCTACAATTAACCTCATTTTGTAGAACAAGTGTGTTTCATTAAAATTCAATGCTTTACTGAGGAGAGATGAATCACAGAATCACAGAATATTCTGAGTTGGAAGGGACCCACCAAGTGAAAGGCCTGTGTGGAAGATACAATTAATCAGGATTTATATATCTTGCTGCTTTTATGTGGAGATGTTTCCAGTCTCAGAGATTTTTTAGCTCTCCAAATCAGATAAATATCAACAGTACCTCACGTTGTCTTCCAAAGCAAATCCTCAGTACTTGAAGGAGAGTTAACCATAAAAAGATTCAGTGCTCACCTCTCACTTCTTCTTGGGATTGTTGTTACAGCAAAGCAGCAGTGATGTAAAGAAAAAGGAAATTATGGGATGGAGGCCAGGAAAGATAACAGCTGAAACAGAAGCAAGAATGTGAGCCATGGTGGTAGCTCTTCAGTCTGTTGGAAGGGATTTTAATTATATGTCTAAAGCCCTGTGACTTTGCAGCACAAATGAAAATTTCAGCTAGGTGTGATATAAACAGAAATGTCATTAGATGTTGAGTAAAAGAGTGTGACCAAGTGCCTTTTGCCACTGTTAGAAAAATAATACTCTATTTTGTTTTCATTTAAATCAGATAATATTTTGTCCTTTATTTCAATAGCTATTAGAAAATTCTATGTATTTAGAAGGTGGTAGTGTTTGGGGTTTTTTCCCCAATTTTTGTTTTGCGTCTGTTTGCTTATAGGTCTTCTGGCTTTTAGGTTTGTGGAAGTACTAAGTAAAAAGTATTGGGATTCCAGGTTTTCAATAAGATGACTTTTCTAACAATGGGACAAAAACCATAACAGGTAAATAAAGAATTGAAAATCTGTGCTTTCCAAATGGAGTGTTACAACATACCGGTAAGAAGAGACTAGAGAAAAATTATTTGAAAAACACGTGTAACATTTGAGAATATGAATGTAGCATCTGCTTCTGAGTGCTAATTTTCTCTGACTCCATGCAGCCATGATGGAGAGACAACATGAGACATCATTGTCACGATTTGCCCAAAAGGAAAGAACAGGTATACTTGCCATGTGGGAACAACAATGGCAGACTGAAATAATTCAGTTAGCTGTCAGTTCATATCAGCTGAAAGATTTTATACATGTGGTTTTTAAATTTTTCTGCTTAGCTAGTCCTCTTCTACGTTAACATACTTAGTGTTCTCAAACAATATTGTTCCTGACACAACTGTTTTCATAAACAATAATAAACCCATGGTGGAAGTAGCTTTCAGTGAAAGGATTCAAGGTGAGGGTCCCCAGTACAGAGCAGAGCAGGACAATCCCCTCCCTTGCCTGGCTGATGATGCCCCTCAGGACACTCCTGGCTGCTCTGACTGCCAAGGCACTGTTGGCTCATATAGATATGTGGAGGAAAACAATGTGTTTTACAGGAGACTTCGCTAAATAGACACCTACTCTAAGTAGATGGATTGTAAAATTGTCTGACATCACCTTGCTGAGGCATTGCATTTGGTTCTTTCCATGCACATCTCTATGGTTGAAACCCACTACACTGGACAGACAGAATTGGCAACCACAATCCAGGATCTTGCTGGAGCACTGCAACATCAGGGGATCCAACAGATCTCCCAGCAGGTCATGCCTGAGTTGTGAGGGAAACCCTGCTTGGGAGGAGACTCCTCTGCAAGAGCTAGTGCAGGTGGAGATATTAACACCTTGGTGCTGTGCTATCAGGTGTCTGCCATTTTAGGCTGTGCTTCTTTGCTTCTTTTTATCTTCTTGACTTCCTTTCCCTTGTTTCTTAAAGCACAGGTTGCATCCAGGAAAATGCTGGCAGTGAAGTGCTTGGTGTATGTGAGACATTAATGTGCTCTCTATTACCTCAAACTGAGACGAGCAAAGTCTTTTACATGCCTATTCCTTTATCTGGCATTTATCCAGGAGCTGTACTAAAGCTTCCCAGTTCTTTGCTTTACATTGCTACATCCATATATCAACCATTGCTACCCTATATCAATTACCCCTGCTCTCCCCTTGATTACTGCACCCCACATTTTGCCTTTTTTCTTCTATGTCCTTCCTCTACCTACAAAACCCCAAATTATCCTCAGCCAAAATGGTGGCACTGTGGGAATTAAGTATTAAATTTAAAGGAAGCACTCTTTTCACTGTTACAGTAGTTGTAGAAGGGGTGGAAAAAAAAGATGTTCTGAGTTTTAACCAATGTGAAGCATGATATGATAGGCCAGCCAAGTCACACAACGCAAAGTTTTCCAGCAGAGAAAGATATTTTGATTACTGCAAAATTCTATCTATTTTGCAGGATCCACTATGTTGATCCACGAGTGTCTTAGTTTTAGAAAAACAAGCACCCCAAAACGCTTGATGCATGGATTACATGGCGAAGCAGTTCACTTGGCACTATCCATAGAGCCCACAATTCTCCTTCACCCTGTTCCGAGATCTGAAAACTCCATTCTGGCAGATGAGATCACTACATCATTTCTCAGCTGGACCAGCACCCAATGTTTTCATTGACAGAGGACACACCTAACGAGTTTCAGTCTCTAAAGCAAGGATCGTCTACTGGAGTGTCCCTGCAGTGACCAACTCCTTTCAGTAGGACTGCCTTGAGAACAAAATGCTATATGCATCCTAAGGAAGCAATAAAGAAGAAAGAAGGGAATGAAGAAAAGAGAGATGAAAAAAGGAGAGAAAGACAAAACCACAGTAGAGTTGGCACACACATGACTGAGGAAGATGATCAAAGGGTAAAGAGACTCTCTGGAAAGTGTGGTGGATAACATGACAGAGCATTGTAAAACAGCCTATATAAACCTCTTCTGTTTTATTTGAGTTTAAGCTTTTAACTGGTAAATTATCATCTCTGTTTAATAACACTTTTTACTGGTCACAGTTGTGTGTTTAATCCTTCTCTTTTTTACTATTCAAAGAATTTAATTTGGCATCCTCATTGTTATTTATTAAAAATTCATTGAAAATGTCTTTGTATTCATGGGTTCCAGTCTTGAGTGATTCATTAAAATGGCTGCCTTCACTAATTCATTAAACAATTCATTAAAATGCCTGCATTCACTGAACATTCAGATGCTTTATTTTAATCTCCAAACGTGGAGAATTTTAAAATCTCCCAACAGAGTATGCTAAAATCCCCATATGAATCATGATAAAAGGTTCCTAACATTGTACCCACCCCTTAATACATGTTAATCACAAATCTTATATGGAAAGTTGGGCACATTGTTTACAGGTGGTCTGTGTGGAATACATTCCTGATTTCATTCCTGCTATTAAGTGTAGTATCTCAGGATAAACTCTTCCCTGTGTTAGGGAAACTTCCCTGTCCAACCACCTAGGAGCCACTCTGGCAATCACTCTTGCACCAGCTGAGCTGGACTGGAGCCCTCTCACAGCAACACATTCTACACTCACACAGCCAGACCAGGTCTCCTTACAGGCTTGACCCCAGGTTTCTTATAGCAGAGCCTCAGATCCATACAATAATTTAAATCATAGTGCAATAACCAAATAGCTAAATAACAACAGCACATCTGGGTGCCTCTGAGGAGGGACCACTAACAGAAGAGCCCCTGCACTTTTATAATCTTACAGTCTAAGCATGGAAAAGTCTGGGAATCATCAGACAGCTCCTGCTGTGTCTCTCAGTGTCTGGTCACCTGGCTGTGCCACAGGTACCTGAGCCCTTTGTTCTGCAAAGGGTTGGCAGTTCCTGCCCTCTTTCTTCAGGCATGGGCTGGAGCTCCTGCCCTCCCCAGAGCTCAGCCTGCAGCTTGCACACTGAACGACCTTCACTGAATGTATCCCTTGACAACTGGGCTACCAGTCCAGCCATCTGCACACCTCCATCCTTAATTTCACGAAAGTAGGATCAGTATCAGCAAAGACCTGCTGTGAGAGCTTGGGATCTGTTAACAACCTCTTCCTTTCCACCTCAGATGTCCTTACTTCCCATGGTCTGAAGTTACTGCATCACCAAAAACTTGTTTGCATCAAACACTAGAAAGTGTTAAGATGTGCTAAGACATGAGATATGCACTCTTTGGCCTCTGAGTTGCTTTGTCTTCAGGTCAGCCTCCCGGGATATGTAATATGCAAAATGCCAGATATAAATTCAAGATGGGAACAGCACAATGGCAGAGCAGGAGGGCTTCGAAAGCTTGACGATAAGGGAGGGCTGATTTCAAAATGTCCCAGTGCTGTGTGGATGCAGATGACTTCAAGTGACAGGATGTTAGCTCTGGGACAATGTGGCATGTACCACATGTGGAAGTGTTCTTGTGACTCACTCAGAAGTTTGGAAAGGCTGGACCATGTTTCAATTATAAACATGTGCTAAGAATGGAGATGTCTTCTCCAGATGAGTGCCTCTATAATTTACAGTTGTCTCAATGAGATTCCACTGTAATATCTTGTATAAATATTAGTTTTTGCAAATATAGGGATTGAAAACCATCTGGTCAACTCTAATTTTTTTTTATTTAGCAGTGATAGTAATGGAACATATCATTTGAAAGGCAGTGCCCCCTGTAGTGAAAAATACAGGTGTGAAGATTTGGCTTTCAATGTCCATTTCTTCTTTTGTCTTCATTTGTTATCTACTGGGAGATAGATGAAGACTTCAAAAGATCAAGCCCTACAGTGTGATGACCAAAATACTTGGGCTAGAAGGTTTGATTTGAAGGAATGTAAAAGGGTAGATTCACAGGAGAAATAAATAGACAGGATTAGAAAATCTGTGTTCAGAGAAACGACCAGAGGTAACACAGGCCTGTGGTGTGTGAAAGAACACCTGATTGTATTTCTTTCCTTAGCAATGAAATAAGAACAGTCCTGCATTTTGGAGGAAAGAACCTTCCATGTTATCAAATAGACATAAGTCACAGAAATAATGATTATTCTTTGTTTCAGATCACAAAAGAACAAATCAAAGCGAAAAAAAACCAAGTTTGTTTTGATACTGGGTTTTTTTAGCAAAAATACTTAAAACTTAATGCTTATTTTGCATATTTATATGTTTTGACTTTGCATGACAACTGCAGAAATCATTAGTTTGAATGGCTAATGGTCATTATTCTCATGCATCACTGAACAATATGTGCAGTGAACAACAATTATTCTTCATAAATATGAGGTCTAAACCTTTCAAGGTACTATTCCTGGTGTGTGTTTCCATAGAGAATAAAATTCTTCTCAGTTGTATACTTAAAAACCCTTCAGCCTCTCAGCATTAGGAGAACACTGTCATTTTCTGACTTCTCCAAGCTTCTCCAAGTGAGTATGAAGCAGCATCCTTTCTGGGAAGCCTGGTGACAAATTAATCCCACTGGGTAGGATTGAGCAATGTTTTTAAATAGTCAGTTCATCAGAAATGTGATTTGGAGAATACAGGATTGATTTGTGACAAATCAAGCCATAATTTGAGAAAAAAAAAAAAAAAAAAGGAAAAAAAGAGGAGGGAGAGAGGAAAGAAGTGCTGGAGAAGTTGAAAAATAAACCAGAAATTTTAGTTCTGAGGCTGATCAATAGGTTATGAAAAATAAAGTATAAAAGAAACATCACAAGCAAGAACTACAGAAGCCTAAATGATGCAGTTCAGCCTAATGGAATTTCTTGTTGCTCAGTCAACAAAGAGAAAATTGAGACATTCTTGTAGTCCTGTTCCCAAGGGCCTGGAAGCAAGCAGAGTCTTGAGGCAGCCTGTTCCCTTGCACAGCCAGTCTGTCCCGTGTGCTGGGTAAAAATAGTGGAGCTGTAGTAACATCTTCAAACACCACCTCCCTTCAGCTTCACCTCAGTTGCCCCAGATTACAACTGTGACTTTTCTTTCAGAAGAACGGTAGTGCTCCCACACCTCTCTTTACCAAAAGCTGTTCCAGAGGCTGTCAAAACCTATGTCTTCAGGGTCAGAGGACTGATCTAATCAGTGCTACCACCTCTATGGATGTGGACCTATGGAAAGTCACACACTGGACACTGTAATCCAGACCCTGGAAATATATTTTTTTACAGATTAAAAAATGATGCTGCTCTGTGCCACAAAACAACTGACACAACTCATTGTGCAAACTTGGCAAGTGAGTAGTTATTTTGGTAATTATGTGATTTTGAAGATTTCCCCACATAGTTAACTGTTGTCTGTTCTGCAGTCTGACATGTGCTTGCATAATTGACTGTAGAAACTACTTTTAACATCTTGGTGTCTGCTCCCTTTGGTGTTTTGAAGCATGCAAATAGACTCATTCATCCAACCCTCTTCTGTGACAGATTTGGCAGAAACTAGTTCTCACTGCCCCCATCTTTTTACGGGCAGTATCTTCTTTACACTAAAAATAAAGTCACATTTATAACATACTTTCATTTTTATAAGGTGGCCTATTTGCAGCATGAATAATTCCCTGTTCTGTAGATCGGCAGCATTTTATGGTTTCAGGTTCAGTTCCCCACAACTGCCTATGTTGAATGTGATGGTATGGGATGTCCTGGGTTCAGATTCCTCTCTCTCTCTCTGCATTTTGTCTATTTAGTTCAAAAAACCATTGCATATATTGCACTTGGCAGTACTATGAATAATTTCCTGGCAGTTAAATTCTCTTCTGACAACATTTTACAAATCAACCAAAATTTATGCCCACCAGAAGGCTGATATAAAAAACATCTTGCTGATGACCACATGCTATTAAAGGTTCTTGCTTTTGCAGGTTATCTACTGCAGGTTATTGTTTATTCTGTCTGCCTGGAAGCTTATTTGTGAAAAACAGTCTATTCAGTTTTTCCATATAAATATAAAGTTCAGGTTTACTTTAGAAAATAGTTGATTTCAGAACTAAACAGAGCTAATGAGAGTTAAAAGGTCCCCTAATAAATTACATTTTTACCAACATTTCAGATCCTCAATTTGAATGTGAGGTTGCTTGTGTATAGCGATATATTGCATACTAATTTCCTCCAGATATGCCCTTAGAGGGATAATAAATCTACTTTTTCAATCCATCCAGCTCTTTACTTTAAGTACCTGCAATTTTTCATCTTGATGGCATTGGGTATAATCTAAAGCCCAGTGAAGTCAACAGGAGTCTTTTCATCAAGTGTTTGGAATATGGGCCAAGGATTCATCTTGCTATTTTTTTTAAGGCAGGCTATTCGTGTGACGGCTGAGCAGGTCCACCACAAGCATTTTGGTCAAGTCCCTTACTGAAAGCCAGATTGCTGTTATGACAGCATGATGGCTCATTTTTGTTTAAGGAGGACAATGCAAATATATTACACATACATATATACAGTGTGCCTTTGGAGTGAACTCAAGGTGGCATTTCTGTAGACACAAATTTCTCCACAGCTTCTTGATTTTTTTGTGAGTGTATGAAATGGAGGTCAAGCAGTAGGTGAGAATCACACTTCTAGGTGCCCATCTTGCAGTCTCACAGGCTTTTTCTGCTGTTAAAATTGTTGGTCTTTTATAAAGGATATCTTCGTTGCATATACAGAAGATATGTTGAAAGGATAGGGAATATTAATTGAAATTTTCTTTAGAAAAATCTTCTTAGCATGCTACTGAAATACAGTGGTTTCTATAACCAGTTTTTTGGATGCTGTGTAAAAGGGTTGGCTTTAATATGGTTGTCATATGACAGAAATTCTTTGTTTGTTAGTTGTCAGCTTCTCTGGGCAAAGAGTGTATGGTATTTCACAGACTTCCAAAGTGAAATGGTGGATGAACAGTGTCAAACTGAGACAGGACAATCACATAAAAACTGTGGCAGAACTCCACAGGAAAAAAAAAATTACTAATTCACCCAGTCCATGTTCTTATCCCTCTCTGTAGGGACTATTAGACATGAGACAATCCTATTTTAAGTGCCTGAAGCACAGATTTAAACAACCTCTGCAGCTTCACAATGTTCCTTCATTTATCAGTTTAATTTAATCCTATTGTGTTTAGTTAATTCTTGCTGTAGCATCCAGCATCTTCTTGCTTCCCTGGTTACCTCTTTGTTCCAGCTCATGCGTTTTCCAGGGTTTGATCTGCAACTGATATTTATTAGCAAGGAAAACAACTCTGAGATTATGACCTTGTAGACTATCCACACTCTTGTTCTCTTAACAGTTGGATTTTATCACTTGCTCCCATATTCTTTCCCTCTCTCTGTCCTTGCCCTTGTCCTTTCTCTGCCTTTTCAAATTTCTCATGGCTTGTGTTATAATTAAGCAAGAGAAAGCAGTTCTCCATAATTTAATGTCTTCAAGTCAGGATCTGCCTAAAATCAGGTGCTATCCAGGTAGCACTATGTTATACAGCGTGATTTTTAGATTTGATGCAGAAATTTCTGTGTAAGTTTTGTTCCTTATGTTATAAGAGAAAAGGCAAAATAGTCATGGTTCCTTGGACAAACACCAACCCTTAGTACAAATATTAAAATTATCAAGTTAATACAGTAACTTGGGTTCTAGAAAGGCCTTGATGCTGTTACTTCACATGCTATCCTAAAACAAAGAACCCTATTGCTTTTTCAAGCTCCATGCTGAGCTTTATTCCCTCCACAAGAGTTCAGACTCTGTCATGTAACCATTTTCATTGTCCAAATTGATTTGTCATAAGCGATCATGAGATAGAAGAGACATTAGCTAGGTTTGAAAATATTTTTCTTTGACATTGTAACCATTAGGAGTTTCAGACTGAATTTTCAAAAAGGGCTGATCGTATCTCAGCTTACTTGGCTTCCTAGCTGCCATCAGAAGGTTTTTGTGCCAGTTGGCTTTGAGACTTGTTCTGTCATTACTTAGCATGAGCACATTTATTTTTCACTGAGACGTGTTGATGCTTTAAAGTTTCGTGAGGACAACAGCAACCACCTCTGCTTCCCTGCCACACAACACATGTCCAGCAGGTGCCCAGATCTTGAAACATATAGGGTGGCTAGAGAGTAATTCAGAAACTGTCTACATGTCAGGGAAGAGCAGTACTGGGTGAGCTAGCCATTTCAGTCAGATACTTTTTAAAGTGGTCTTTTCATGTTTACTGACTTATGTGACGTTTCTTGCCTAAAGAAATGTATTCCACATTCTTTTGTTACCTCAAAACACTTTAGTTCCTTTCATCCCAAAGTATACTGTCATATGCAGAGCACTTTACATATAATGATTTGTCTATAATTACATATTACCCTGTGGTTTTATTGATTTGGATTTCTGTCTGGCATCCTGCAGCGCTTTTGGCTGCTGGTTTCCTTGACCTAACACTCACTGTTGCCCTTTCTTATCAAGGACCATTGGGTTTCACTGACTTTCAGGATGTTTTACAGTAGCAGTTAGCTTTGCTATCCTCAGGTCATCTGCATTTTGTGGAACATCCACCTTCTACTGACTGTGTTTTGTTAAAACTTTTGTACTTCTTTGGCCTTTTGAAGTTCTTTCTGCACATTACTTCCTGTTGCCTCTCTAGTTTACTGCTGCAGGAATTGTAACATCATTGTAACACTGAGCAGGATTTACATTTTATGTCCATTCTCTTTTCCTCTTTTCTATTAATTTTGGAGGGAATATATTAATTTCTGCTTCACCTTTGGCAAGGGCCACATCTTTTCAACATTGATTCTGCAGATGACATTTTGCATATTGCATATCCAATCATCCTCTTCATGAACTCAGCCTTTATCTTCGGAATGATAGAAGAGAAGCAACCATGCCAGTCTGCTAATTAAGTTAAGGGCAAGTGTCTGTAATAGCTGGCTTATGCACCATGTTGTGCCGCATCTTATTGTACTCTGGGGATATTCTTTATTCAGACAGTATGAGTAGGTGAATCAATAAGGACTCTTCCTTTTAAAAGATATACTATACAAGAAAACATTTTGTGTTGTTGTAGGTAGATTAAAAAGCAGCTTGATACAAATGGAGCAAAAGAGATTCTGTAGGAACTAATGTGATTTTGCAGCTACCTAACTAATCATATGAAATAAAAATATGTCATGCACAGTTTAGGTGTTTTGCCAAGTTTCCAGCCTGGTACAACATCTTTGAATCCAAGAAACGTGACACAAAATAGGGTGAGGTTTTCTAGAATGCCAGGGCCTTTTCATGGTAGCAGCCAGAGTTTTTGTTTAGACCATGTGACAGCTTCTTCCTAGAGTCAGTTTTCTGAGATATTCCATGTGCCCTGTGCTGAGTAGCAGCTGAGTAGCAGCTGAGAGGCAATGAGGTGCTCCTTTCTAGGGTAAGCTGCAGAATCCTAGCACAGCACTGTCCCCCCTTACTCCTTCTTTACAGGTTTTTCTCAAGCTTTTACCACTCCTGTTTACCCAGAGAAGCACTCCTACTCTCCAACTGATTTGGAAAAAAAGAAATACAGAGAGAGGAATGTGATTACAGTAAATATAGCTCATCAGGATTGATGTGGTGAGAACTGACCATGCACTAAAAAGGCCACTGCCTTTTCTTAGTTATACAATATCCTACGATAACTAGAAGTGTTTCCTGAGTGTCTCAAGGGTCTGAAGTATCCTGTCTCTTAGAATTCTTTTATTTAATTTGTTTTCCAATTTTTCTTTCCTTCACCTCTGAGCAAAAAATAAGTTAGAGAGATTTTTGCTTTTCATGGGTGTTGGAACTGGGACACATTAACATGCTTTTTACCCACTCCCAGCATTTCCTTCATTCTTTCCACAAGTCCAGCACTTTCTTTGCTTTTCAGAATCATTCAAACTGAAGCTACTTGATGGTAGATGTTTTCATACTTAAGGGCTTAAAAATAGAAGCTACTTTGATGAATACAATATGCTCAAAGAGCAAGTATTATATTTTCTGATGCCCTTAAGGGAAGTTTACTAACTCTAGATTAGAATACCACTTGTAAACAATGACCCGGTTTATTTAGGACAGAATAGTTCACTTTTTGGTCAAAAAATCTTCATGTAGTTGTGAAGCAATTTCTATTAACTTTCAAAGCCCATTTTGAAAGACTGTACTATTGTCAGTTTATGCCCATGTGCTATTCATGTTAAAAAGTAAAGTCACATGAGTCACAACCACCATATCACTGGATATAAAGAACTGCCTGATAGGGTTTAGTGTCTGATATCTGTCTGAGCCTGAAAAAGCAAGGTGACCCATACTGCTGAGAAAAGAAAACATGAAAAGGAGTCCAATGGGTGCTGTTTTTGCTGAATTAGGGGCTTTGAAATATGTTGCTGCTGGACATCACCATAGGCTTGAGAGTCAGAGCTCAGAAGAAGTAAGTGTAATTTAAACATTTAAGAGCTGATGTTAAACTAAATCCAGCTGTGTGTTGAAGTCAATTAGAAATTAAGGTCTACAGATTTTCAGTTCTAAAAGTTCCAAAAGGGAAGCTGATGTAGTAAAAAACATTGAAATGAGATGGAAACTTCTTTAAGACCTACTGTTCAAAATGAAAACTTTTGCTTGATGCAGGATGTATAGAAATGATTACTGTATTTTTAGTTTAACAGCAAAGTGAGGTTGGATAAATCCATTTCAGTGATATCTGGGGTGTTTTCAAAGCATAGCAAACAGTATATTTGCCTAAAGTAAAAATATATCCTTTCCAAAAGATTACACTGAAAATCAGTTGCTTATTGCTTTCATAATAAGATTTGTGTCCCTGGCCCCAACACTCTGCTCAGAGAAGTGTTGACAGCAGTACTCTCTGGTACAAATGCTGAAGAAGTTAATAGCACAGAGTCTGCTTTTGTCTGCAATTACCCTGATGCAGAAGACCCAAGAAAAGACACTGTCATTTTCATATTTCCTTGAAAAGGTGGCTTAAAAATAAGAAAACCAATAAAAGGGTTTCTTTAGCAAATTAATTTAACAAACTGCTGTATAAATCAGGGTTTGTACAAACAGGATATGGGGTCAGCCAGGCTTGAAACCTCCATGGAGATGTTTCTGTATGTAGAGAAGCCCCAAATTGTCCTGTAAATATATGCTGTGTTCATAAGCTTATCCAGTGACTCAGCTAGATTGGAACTTACTGGGAAGATAGTTAGTTGTCCATATCATAATTAAAATAAACAAAACCTGTAGCTGGCATTGACTAGATAATTACAAAGCTAGGCTTATGTAATGTCCTATCTAATATCCTTATAGTCATATCTTCCCTGTCATTTCTGCAATATGTAAACCTGAGTAAGTAAACAACCTCTCACTTCTTTTTTCAAAATTTGAAAAAAAAGTCTGTTTATGGTACATTGAGCCTTAGACTGTGAAAAGCACAAGATAACAACAATGTGAAAATTAAACAACCATTCCATTTATAAAACAAGTATGACTTAAAACAAAACTGTCATAATAATTTATAATATTATTTATAAATATTTATAATATTATAATAACAACATATTTATCCCAGTTAAATTTTGGTTGTATGCTACATTCAGTATGCATTACTTTTTGAATTTGAAAGAGTATTTATATCATGAATGAAAACATAACATTAGAATCTTTCATTCAGATACAAGATCCTGCTAACAATCGATCCAAACCCGACCTACTTAAATGCAGTAAATTTATTAAACAATGTGCACCTATGGGAATACTGGAAAAGAGGTTTTCTATTAAAAATATCTTTGATTTTTAATTTTTCATCTCTGTTTATCCTTTAGTCAGATTAATAAAAGTGTATACATAATCAGCTGCAGAGTTTCAGCCAGTAATTTCTATGTGTGGAGAACAGTTTTCTTGTAATTAAAAAATCCTGTGATGAATCCTCATATATCTCACCCAGACTTATTCAATGCTGGGCTGCAGGAATGTGATGAAGGAATAGATGCTCGGCTCTTTAGTCTACATTGCTATAACCTTAGGCCAAGTATCCCCATGATCACAGGCACCAATGATCTTTAGAAAAAAATTAGTTTGGTGATAAAATAATTATGACCCAGAGACAGTTCCCCTGATGCAGTTTTCTAACTGTGGATGAAGACCACTCCTTGCCAAAAGTTGCATCCAGATGATCATGCCTAATAGACAGCTGTTAACCAACCTATTTGCTGTGAATATGTCAAATTTTCTGAGGTCACAGCAGCACTGAATTCTTGAAAATTTATCATACTTGAAAAGGGGAGGTTTTTTGTCGGTTTTATATTTGCTGCCTAAAAAGCTTATTGTGTAACCTCAGTGCTCAGAAAATTTCTAAATTATTCCTGTTTCCTTTTCTATCACCCTGCCACATATAATTTGCAATTACTATCTTTGTCAAGAATTCGTTTCTTGTGGGAAAAGCTGCCCCATGGTCAGCAATATGATTATAACCTTTTACTCTACCTTTCTAGTTTTAGATCTTACATAATTGCAATCAGTAAACAAGATACGAGCACGTGACAGTGTTTTACAGTGAAACATTAATGCTTTCTCTTTTATTTTTCAATGCATTTTGTATAATTTCAGACACAGCTTTACTTATACCTTCTTCTTTAATTTCATGTTTTTCCTGCTTTTAATTTAAACATATTTCAAAATTAATCTGTTGGTATCTCTCACCAGGGAGCAGACTGTTGTTGAAGTTCCTGGCTAGGAGTGATTGCTGACCCAGTATGTGACACTGGGAATAAAACAAAGTATGTGGAGAAGGGAGAGGTTTGTAATCCTACCAGAGGTGAAATACAGCTGGAACACACCACTATCTGCAAGCAACATGTGTTAGGCAAAAAGAAGTAAACAGCTAGGAAATTACTTTAGTTATGACAAACTTAATGTTTTAAGTACCTTATAGCTGTAAAAGAAGCCAATTGAAACACTGAACTCTGATGTGCTTCATAAATTCTTTAAATAAGAATGACGCATGTTCAAAGAGTCAACCAAAGACAAACATTTGAAGATGTATTGATGGATCTGAGGTGGAAAATCAGTTTTTTTCTTACACTGCTAGAGGTCCCTGAATTAAAAGGTCAGATCATGGCTATGACCGTGGTCAAACCACAAAAAGCATTTGTGGGAACTAGGCATTTGTTAATTTCTTACAAAACAACTTATAGATACTGAAAAGGTCAAATCACTACCCAGAGTGATTCTTATGGAGTAAAGATGACGATCTTGCACAGAAGTTAAAATATTTCAGTGAAAGAATGGGTAGCAGGAAGCTGGCAGCCTCAAAAAGCAGCGCATGAGCATCCTGTAGCAAACAACACCCATCACTGTAATTGATAGTTTTTGGAAGAAGATAGAAGTGTAGCGGATTTTATCATGTTGCCAGAGGTTGCAAGTACCAGCAGAATATGAATAGATACCAAGGACAAAGAGGATGACTACAGAGCCATTAGCTCAGTGCTGTTCCTCATTGCAGTAATGGCCAAGATAGCAGCAGAAGATGGATGAACTGTCAGCCTGAAAACAAATGGGACACTTTTTAATTTTAAGTTGGACACAGGTG
Source organism: Pycnonotus jocosus (assembly GCA_013400435.1). Classification (NCBI taxonomy): domain Eukaryota; kingdom Metazoa; phylum Chordata; class Aves; order Passeriformes; family Pycnonotidae; genus Pycnonotus; species Pycnonotus jocosus. The sequence continues at coordinate 32,850 of VWYP01012785.1, read as the reverse complement.
CTCAAGCCAAGGTGGTACCTGGAACAGTGATATTAGCTCTGCAAAAAAACCCCCAAAACTCTAGGCAACCCAAAGGCAAAATAAAAGTGGATGAAGCTTGGGCTTATGGCACTAAATAGGTGTCTGCTGAGAGCACTTGAATATTAAACACTGAGAATGATTGGAAAGATACATGGACCACAATAGTACCTCAGCAAAAAAATACATATCTTATATTTAAATTCATGACCTCCTGTGTTCTCCAAAGGGAGGGTGCAAATGTTTAGACAGTAAAAGATGTCTTTGCAGGGGGTGGTGGACTAGATGATCTTTAAAGGTTACTTCTGTTCCACTCTGTGATTCTATGATTCTATGATTGTATGTCAAAAGACCAATGCATCTGCATTCTATCCATCTTCCAGAAGTGAGAAAGACAGAGGTAGGTTGCAAAAGTCTCATCACTCATTCAGCCTTGCTGAAACTTTCTGCCACCTCAAGTCATACATACTCAAACATCTAAATGCACATCTTGCAGTCTCCAGATACCAAAGGAAAAGAAAAAAAGAAAGGGGAAAAAAGGATGACTGCCTACAAGATAAGATATTTAGAAGAAAATGTATTAAACATTTTTTCTACAACTGCATTCTACAACTGTTCTCATGTGGAGAAGATGACTATAGCATGGTGAGTTCACCACCAAAACAAAGCAGTACCAACAAAAACGGATAGACTTATAAAATTTGTTAGATTATCAACATGGTGGCAGGTTTGGGTTCATTTCTCCTCTACATGTCTACATTGACATGTAGGAAGGGGCTGTTATCATCACACTGGGAAACTGGAGACACAGCTACTGCTTTCTATTCATTTATAAAACACACAGTCAAACAGGAAAGACATTTGATTGGTTAGTGCACAGGTTTGTGCTGCATTTGTGAAGATCAGTATTTTTGAAGACTCAACAACCAGTATTGTCCAAGATTGACCCTTATGCAGCACATGAGGGGCAGGCTGCAGAGTGTAGCTCAAAGGAAGCAGGAGAGAGTCCAGGAATGCTGTCAGAGTGGTGTTTACAAAAGTAAATATACTTGTTACTAAAATTAGTAAACATATATGAATTACAATAATTATATGAATTCAATAATCAGCAATAAGGGTGAGTAGACTCTGGGCAAATATCAATCTCTTGAAGATTAATCTAATAACAAAGATATATGTATAGAGATCTTACACAGAGTTTGTATTTGTTATTTATCCTAACAAAAAGATATATGCTTCAGATTTATAAATATGCTTAAATACACTTGTTTAAATATGATACTATAACAAGACTATATGAGCATGGTGTAGATAACACCAAAGTTGTGCATTTAATCCCTGTGTGGGCTATTCACTTAGAATCTGGACTCAATGATCCTTGTGGGTCCCTTTCAGGTTGGAATATTCTGTGATTCTGAGTGTAATATATGTTTATCTAAATAACATTTATGACTTTTATATTGCTTAACATTATTGCCAAATATTTATCTGTATCTATATCTATATCTTGCTATATAACTATATATACATTTGGGATTCAGCTGTAGATCTCTTGAAGAGATTTTTAAAGGAATGAAGAACTAAAGAAATGAAAAAGTTTAGTATGGAAAAGAAAGGGGCATCAGTAAGATGTAAAAACTCAATCAATGTGTTCTCTTAGAGCTTGAAAGCAGGCTCCCCAATTTTTTGACCTGGATCCCAAGCCAGCATTCTCAGAGGTTTCCTCTTGTTGCAGCAATAAGAAAAGAGGATAAAAAGATACCATAATTAAAAATGCAAGTGATTTAGGAAAAATGGTGATGCTCCAAACCTGCCAACAACCTATGCTAAACAGACATATATTAAGGCATTAATTGCTCTCAATTGCTGTTTAAATTGTGATAATGCCCACTTGAAAGTACTTCATACTTACTTTTATACTCTCTAGAATTATAATTATACTTCATGCTTTCTGGCTGGATCTAGAGGTAAAGGAGCATCAGGCCCTGTTTCTAGTATTTACATAAGTGTGGTTTCTGCCCTTCTGAAATTCTCTGCACTGCACATTGCCTGTTGAGATTGGATGGCTGAAAGTGATAATCAGATGAGCCCAGGTGATAATGTTGAATATATAAAGGAGCTCATGGTCCCCTGTTTAGTCACTTAATGAGAGAGTGCTGCATGTTTCTTGATAGAAAAATAAATCATGTTGACAGACAATTATTTCCCTACTTTTTTTCTTTTGGCTGATGTGCCTATTAAGGCACTGCTAATATGTAGGATTATAATTCAAGTTAGCAGATGAATTCATTATCAACCATTTAATCTTTAGAATTAGCTAAATTACGATTACCTGACTGATGATAACTGACTGGTTTGAAAGTCACGCTCTGGAGCACATAAAGAGTCAATGTTTAGTATACAAATATGCATTATAATATATCTGGGCCAGTATGAAATTATGGAAAAGGAGTCAGAAAAGTTATATTAAATATGGGTATTATTTTACCTATCAACAAAAGATCTATGTCATCCTAAGGGTGGGATATTTGAATAAATTTAAAATTTCTCTATACATATTTTAGGATTTGTAATAAACAAATTATATGTACATATATGCATTAAAAGTACCAGTAGCCACTTCGGATAAGCAGGAATTTTTTTTTTCTGAAATGGCAGTGACAAATAAAGCAGGCAGAGAAAAAAAGAAAGTGCAGCAATAAGCAGAAGCTTTACAGTAGAACAGATTCAGTCAGTGATTGCAAGTATAACATTGTTTTCTTTACCGTAATATGATTTGTTTCATGTTATTATGATAAAATGACTCTTCACCACTGCCCTAATTCAGAGTATGTGTTCGTTCCCAGAATCTTGTAAGCAAGATTTGTCATTAGTCTTTTTAAAGCGTATATGAGCAGTTTCAATGTCAAGGAAAATAAGAACGATAAAATTTCTTCACATGAGATGAAAGTGGGAGCAAGATTTAACTATGGGCATTGTTCCAAACATTTTTTCATTTTAGAGAAGGAAGACACCCCTTTCTGCCTATAACTCTGAAGATAGCTTATTTGTTAGAAGATTTATGCATTAGTATTGAAATGTACTTGGTCCAGTCAGTGCTATAAATCATTCCCAGACAACTTTTAAGCACATTTTTAAATGCCCATGAAAAATAAGGTTTTTTCCATCAATAAGAGGGCTCAGTTTTGCAGCCCTTGCTGAGAAGGGTCATTTCTGCAAAGTCACAATAAAGTGCTGAAGGATCCAGTTCAATAGACTAATTGACACAGTCTCAATTCTCACCAGGTCTGTGGAGTAGGAGTAAATAAAATTTCTTGCAGCAGACTTGTCTGGAGACAGAAAGATAAACTCCTTTGACCTTAATGAAGAGTAGCTGTGGGATCTGTGAAACTGTGTCTTCTTTGTCTTCTGGGCTGCAAGGGACTGTGAGGCTGGGGCACCTGGGAGCCAGCACTTGACTGCTGCTCTTCCTCATCTGGTGGCAGAACAAGGCACATCCCCTGCTTTTTAGGCTCTAAATTTTCTGCTTCATGAGTTTTGTAAACGAGTTCCCAGAGAAGATGCTTACTGAGCTACATTGTCAGCTGTCAGGGCAGAAGCTATCTGCAGCTATAGAAGAGTCATCTCTGTACTGGTGTATTATTTTTCCAAGTCTCCAGGAAAGTGGAGTAGAGGGTTCATCATAAACTATTACTTTTATTGGACTTCTAATAGCTCAAGGTGCTCTTCAAACACAGAGAGACCACTCTGTGCAGAGCAGGTTTGGGCAAGTAAGATGGGGCAGATTTGCTGTGAGGTGTCCTGTGAGCACACTCCAATGCTGGAGAAAAGCCTGTCTTACAGCAAGGTTGTTTTGTCACCATCAGAGCATGCTCCACACCTTCCTGGATATAGAGCATCCCAACAAAAGTTCCATAACACCAACAGCATCAACTACAAGAGACATTTTTGACTGTGCAGTGTGAGGAAATTGCTATCATTATCCAGTTATTATTATTCATAAAATAGGGAGCATGTAATCCAGCAGAAATTGGGGAAGGGATAAAAAATTAATCTAAAAGTTTAATCTGTTCAATGTCTCATTTTACCTTAAATAACTAATGAAACTAGTGTGACTGTCTTTTAGCATCTAAAACTGGGTTTTCCAATGAAAGCAAGACAAGATCTATTAAAAATGAAAACTGTTGCCCCATTTCTGTCTATTTACATGTTCTCCAAACCCTCTTAGTAATGACACTGAAAATGATCAAGACTGGTCAGAATAAAATGCCTGCAGACCCATATTATACTGCTTTTTAAAATTTAGGTCTGAAAAATGTAAAATGTTTGTGAAAGTAGATATTTTTAGAAAGTGCTTCAGGAATAGAAGTAAAAACTCTGACAGATCATCTAACTACAGTGTTTCTGTGAGAAAAAAAATCAAATTAATCTTTGAATTAGATTTTAGATGGAAATGTTTATTTTATATTCCTTTGTGGTGGAACATGAAAACTTCAAAGTTTTGATAAAATGGCACCTAAACATTTACACCGTTGAGGATTTTTTTTCACTTTGTTTTCTTTCAACCTATTGGCAACAACCTAACTACGTTTTACAAAATTCCATTTTGATCATTACAGTTGAAGGGTCAGTTAGTAGATACTGCCCTAAGGGAAGTTTGTCTTGTACTGCTGTATTTTCTTTGCCATTTTCATATTCTATTTTCTCTTAGCAGGACAGTAGACAACCAGTTGAACCTTCAATGAGATCCAGGGTTGTCAGTTTTGGTGCATACCAAGAGGGGCAATTCATATGACCACATCTTAAAGACCAAATTTCCATGTACCGTTGTGCTGACACAGTTCTCAAGACACAAATATATTACTGTGATCTATTAACTCTGCTAAAGGTACTGAAGAAACAAATATTACTGCCTGAAATGAAGCTTTACAGGAGGCAAGGGAAAGAAAAAGTAAAATCCAGAAACCAAATGTAAAGCAATGGAAATAAAAATGCAACAGAATGTGGGAAAGCATTGCCATAAAAACATGAAAAATAAGTGAACAATGCAGAGCTTTTAAATCAAGGATCTTTAAAAATCTTCTCAGGTAGGAGATGGAGATCAATTTGCTTAATCAAACCACAGCCAAGAAACAGATTTTGATTGAATTCTACAAGACTTCCCAACAGTGTGAAAGTAAAGGATGACTAAATTACAATGCAATTCTTCATTTCTCAGAATAAGAATCTTCTGGAGTGTGAGCTCAAGAAAAATGTGCTTTCATGAACTAAATCAACCAATGGTTTTTTCATGATAAATGGAGGAATTCATCATATTGACTGTGTTAGACACACCCTTCGTACAAATTCTGCAACTTGCTTTGGTCTGCGCATGCAGAAGTGCTCTTGCTTTCTTTTGTTTTTAGAAAAACTTCAAGGGCACTGACTCTATAGGCTCCCTCCAACCTAGACTATCATTGGTCTAAGGAACATATTCCTTCTTTCCACAACTAGAAATTTCTTCTCATGTTAAATGTTCCCTCCAGCTTTCTGGGTTTGTAATTCATTGCTCAGAAACTACTGATACTTGAAGCCAACAGATAGACCAGTTTTGTGTGAAATCCAAAAACCCTTCAGTCTAATGGATAGGATAGGAACTGTGGAAGTCTATTCAGGATAATAAATGTCAGCACACATTTCTTCTCCTTTATACCCTCAATTTCATTTGAAATTAAGTCAGATGCTTCCAAGAGGTCAAGAATTTTTCCAGGTGGCCTTTCTAATAAAGCACACTTTTTCCTTTCTCAGTGGATTCCTTCATTGCTGACAGGTCCCCCAGTTAAGCCTCAGGCAGAAAAAAGTGTGTGCTTGCTGTTTTGACTCATCCAAGCTTCTCATGTTTCTGAAAGATCTTGCTGGTTCATAGAGTATCTTATAAAGGAGATCTTGTTTCTTAAACTTAAGATCAGTGTTTCTTAAACCCAGCATTAGTATCTGGTTTCTTGATTTACACTTTCTCAGGTTTCTTCTATCCTCTTCCTATTCTGATAAAATACAAGTGAACTAGGTATCTGAAGGATAAATCTGAGGGATAAAGCATCTCTTGGATTGGAGGTAATTGCATTTCAATGGCAGCCATCAAAGAGTTTTTCCACTGTCATTGGTTGGGGTTACAGAAAATAATGCTGACCCTACACTGACCATACCTACAGTGATGTAATTGCAGCTCTTTGGTACTCACATAAAACAAGTGAGGATGCAAAGGTGACTGCTACTAGACTCACCCATCCCTTCTTCCTCTGTTATCTCGTTTTCCGAATCCTTTTTTTTTCACCTTCCGTACACCTGGATGAGGCTGGCTAGCCTGTAATTCCCTGGTTCCTTTTTCTTCTTTTTGAAGATACTAGTGATATTTGCTTCCTTACAGTCCTAGGAAACATCTCCTGACTGCTAGGATCTTTTAAATAATTTGTATGCATTACCCCAGGTTCCATGTTCTGTCCAATTTGTTTAAGTGCTCTCCAGTATGATACTCCTCCACCAAAAGTAAGCCTTTCCTCCAAACTTTTCCACTGGTTTCAGGGACCTGGAATTCCTGATGGCAGGTCTTACCAGTTCAGATTAAACCTTTCCAAAACCCATCCCTGCACACTCAGACCATATATATATATTCCCCTTAGACGACCTGATCCTGCAGAACATCCTTTGTGTGCTTTCTTGCGGCTCTTTATCTAGGAGCTCCTTCCTCATTCATTCAGGCCTTTGATTTTTGCTCATCAGGACGGACCATCCTTGAGCTTAAAGGAGGTGATCCTTGGTAAACAATTATCTCACTTCTACTGCTTCTCTTCCAGGACTGTCTCCCACAGGAGTCTTCGGAGCAGGTGCCTGAGCAGACTAGATTTGCTTATTGTGTTAGTGTTGTTTTGCTATTTGCCTTGTACTCTTTCCTCAGGATCCTGATTTCTACCATCACATGATCGCTACAGCCACAGTGGTCCCTTCATATCAGCCTTCACATCAGCAGATGATTTTTCCTTGTTTATAGGCATTAGACCCAGCAGAGTACCTCTCTTCACTGACCTCTTGGTCACCTCTGTTAAGATGCTGTTACCAATGCACTCAGACACCTAGTGGCAGTAAAACAGGTGGCTGCAGTCCCCCATGAAGATGAAGGCCCAAGAATGTGAAGCCTTCAGTTGTCTGTAAAAGGCTTCATCTATTTCTTCCTGATCAGGGTGTCTTTAGGAGAAACCCACAAAAATGTCACTCGTGTTGTCTTCCTTTTAATTTCAACCCACAGTCTACCACCAGGCTCACTGTCCATTCTCAAGCAGAGCTCCAGGCAGTTCTGCTGCTCTCTCCTGCAAAGGGCAAATCTCCCTCCTGCCTTCCAATTATGTCCTTCCTAATTCTCTTTGATCAGTTCACACTGACATCAAGTCAAATCTGCTAAATAATGAGGTCACTCCTAGCTCACACTGCTAGGAGAAGACCAGGTATAATATAAAAATACATGTTTTGAACACATGTGCCTGTCTTTGGGGAAAACTGCTCACTTTTTACTGCTGAAGAAATCTTCTAATTGCTACTAGGGAACCATTCCAGAGACTTTAAAGAATGATGTTTAGTACTGTATCAGGATTCAGATTATGTAGCATAAGGAGGCGTTAAAAAGCCAAGTAAATATCTAAACATATCTGGATGAGGAAGCTCATATTACACAAGTTAAAGAGGGCAACAATGCAAATTAAAGCAATCCCAAATCAATATTTCTTCACTGTGGAATTCATTACCAAGTTAAAACATATGGCTGGAATTTAAACGAGGACCTTCACAATGTTATCAGTGATAGTAGAAGATGTTCTTGGCAAGCGTAACACTAATTACACAGAGAAACCTATTTAACTGATCTTTACAATGATAATGATTAGTATATAAGCCATTTTCAAATACAAACCATTTCCAAGATCATGTTATTGGCCATGATCTCTGCCATCAGCTTAGGAGATTTAGCTTTGGATTTAGTTCTTTTCCCTGCCAATTAGCTGTGTTTGTGACATTGAGTAAATCACCTAATTTCTTTTCTGCTGTAATGAAAAAGTCCTCACTCTTCCTCTGCTTTGGTCACAGGCTATTGACAGTAGGGACAATGTCTTATTAGGTGAAAAAACTCTGTGCAGATCAGTGGACATGATCAGATCAGAGGATTTTCACTCTGCAGTAATCCATCTGCTCTTTTGATTGTCCATCAAAATAGTGAATCTCTAATGGCACATTGAAGCAATATTAGTTTTTCCAAATTGGCTAATATAAAAATTTGTGGTAAAATTGTTATGTGAAAAAATATTTAGTATTTCCAGTAACAATCTGACACAACACCTTAATGAGTCATTATATATATAGATATTATATATGTTTTTAATCTATTGTTTAAATCATTTGGATCTGTCTGACTATAGCAGGTTTGTTCATCCTTCTCCTTTCAGTGAAGTGTTCCTCACTGCAAACTGAAACCTGTCTATGAGTTATTTGATGCATGAAGAACCCTGGATTTATACAAAATCATATTCTACAATTTAGGTATGCATTTATTATTAGAACTAGACAATAATTACATTTACTGAGTGAACCTCTAGTACTAGAAAGGGGGGAAATTACCTATGAAAAAGTAAAGCATTTCTCTTTTGAAATGACGGTCCACTTTTGATCTCTTCCTTCTCCAGCCAGTATAAAGATAGATGGATGAAGTTACCTCCCAATAATAAACTTTTCTTCTAGTTTTGTACACAAGAACTCTAAGGGAAAGTAATCTGAATTCTGTAATACATATTTTAAATTAAAGTGTTTCTGCTTGGAGCTTTAAAGAGTTTTAACTTACATTAGCTTTAAATTCAAAGAAAATTGTCCAAATTAACTGAAGCTATGAAGTCAATCTATGTGTAAAAAAACCCTTAGGTAAATTACTCTGCCAAATCCCAGAAGGCCACTTCTAAATGGGCAACCTGAACACACAACAGCAGAGCCAAAGACCAAAAGAGTCTCCAGCATATAAACAATCAGTATGGCATTTTGGAAGCTCAAAGCAGACTGTATCAAAGGAGAGTCCTTGATGCACTATTTCCATTGGGAGAAACTGGATTTGAGCAGAGTGGACATATCACTTTCAGTAGGAAATGAAGGGCACTTTTCCAAGTCTATGATTATTCTGAATTAGATCTGTAAAGAGCCTAGAGAATAAAGAGGGCATTTCTATTCAGATATACAGATGTGCTAATTAACATTTTAGATCATTACAGCCTTTAGACTTTTAAGTCCAACATTCAGATGTCAGAAACTCAGCTGCTAACTTCAAAACACCTCAGGCACCTCTTGGGCTTTTTTCCTACAAACTTTGTCTAGTTATAGGAATTCTTGGAAGTTTCTTATCCTTACTAATGCAGAGTGGCTCCATCGATCCTCTGTGTGACTACTCTATTTGGATCACCAGTTTAGTAGGCTATTTTCCTGCCTTTGCGTGTTATAGTCCAAGGCAGGACACATTCCTGGAAGACATCTTATGGAGAGAGTCAACACAAAATATTTGGTGGTGGATTATAGTTTCCCTATCGCCACCAGTCACAGAACATCATTCTCTCAAATATTAAAGGTTCAGTTCCACTCCTTCCCATATTCATTTGAGATGAAAAATATCAATTGACAGTGTCTGAGCCTCCCCTTCATTCTGGTCAATACCGTTCATATTGGTCAATATTGTTAATATTGGTCAATAGCTTCCATGCAAAGAGAGGTTGTCCCTCCCTGTCTTTCTTTCCACTTCCTTTCTGCTGTCTGAATGAATAATTAACCACGTCAAGTAAACTGGAACATCTTTAGCATGAGGGGCTGGAATCATGCCCTACTTACTCCTTACACCCTGGGACAGTCTTAAGACTGCCCACACATTGTGATGAGGCAGCTGGCAATGAACCTGCATGTTCTGCAAGAGATCCATGAGGGCTCTGCTGACAAGCTGAGCAGAAGGAGAGAGGGGAGTCCCACAGTGTTTTGGCATAGGCTCCTGGCTCTAACAGAGATGTGGGGCTGTGAATCTCGAGCTGGGTCATTCCTGAGGGAAGTGGTCTGATTCTTCACCCTTGCTGTTGTCCCTCTCTGTTACAGCTCTGCTGAAGGACCTGCTGTAGCAAATAACTCTTCTGCAAAGCGTAGGTACTGTAGGAGTATTTTGCCAGATGCCAAGGCACCTGAGAGCTAAGTGCCCGAGGGTGAAGGCTGCCAGTCTTAGCACAAAGTCTTACTCCTCGATGGTATAAGTGGGGCCTGAAGCCTTTCCTCTTTTGACCTACACGTCTGCCTGAGCCAGTCACAGATTGGCAGGGAAACTGGCAGGCAGAACAGTCCCCAGGGATGGGGTGAGCACTCCTTTACAAGGACAGCCTGCCTAATCATGTGTGAAATGGCTACATCCTGTCCCCTGGCTCATTAACTCATTTTACAGATATGTTGACATGGAATCCGTGATTCCCAGAACATCACCAGCCACTTAATGCAGTGCATGCTAACCAGGCTCATCTCTCGACTTTTTCAGATCGGTTCAGGTGGGTATTTTAATTTTCATTTGCAATCTGTTTGTCTAGTCTTATTTAAGGCAGGGAATAAAGCAATCTGCAGACTGCCTCGTGGATGGGTTTGCTGAATGTTTTGCTGAAGCCACAAGGCTGGCCTATAATTTGCTGCTGCCTTTTGTACTAATGTCCAGATTCCTTGGATTATTTTGGTGGATAAAACAAATCATCTACAAATACACACGTCAACAGAAGGCCACTCTGGGGTTCATTCAGAATGAGAACTGTAACATGCTCATTGTGGCAAGACTTGCACCATTTGGAACAACATGGATTACATCTGACTGTCAATGGAACAAAAACAGGAACAAATGCAACATAGAAACAAAGTATTTCTTTCTCAGCTTTCCATTTTGAATGGGCAAGATAATATCATTAAAAATGGAGGAGGGAAAAGGGGAAAAGGAAGGGATGAAGAACAGAGCCCCTTTTTTGTTTGTTTTTCTTCCTTGATCTTTCTTTCTTCCTAATAGGATTAAGAACTGATTTACTCTGCAAAGAAGAACCCATCACTTGTGGAAAGCATGTGCCAGGCTTGTCTAGCATGACAGCAGGTTTTCAGTATTTTCAGCACCTGTGTAAAGCTATGAATGATTCATGGTTTAAATGATTCACTATAAAAATATGGTACAGTCTGTCAGCTTATTTTGTGATGAGTTGATATCACAGCAGAGTTGGTTTTATGAATTGGCAGTGAACTGACAACTCAATTTGAAAATAAATACCTCTGAAATTCATCCACTGCTTCATTTCAGAAAATCAGTTGATTATTAACTCTGTGCATATCTGAACTCTGACATCACTGAATTGGAGATTAGCATCAATTTCTTATTTTCTCTTCAAAGCCGCACATTTATTTCCGTAAAGAAGTCACTTGCTTGGTGTGTTTGTGAAAAGAAATGGTTAATTTCTAACATTACCTGCTATTTTTAGTTTTAAATAAGTTATGTGAACTTTCCAAATATCCCTTTACCTCATTCCAATGCTTCAGGCTACACAGATGGACCATTTCAAAATTCAAGAAGCAACAGCTTGTATCAATCACTTTTTCTGCCTCTCCTTGTGGGATTTCTTGAATTCACTATTACTTCACCCTTCTCATGCCTTTTCTCCATGTGACGTGCAGCTCAGTCACAAACATACAGGTCACTTACTGCATGACCTTCACCATATTTTTTGGTAAATTACAAACAAAAAAAACCAAAAAACCAAGAACCTAAACAACTGAATAAAACAATTTTCAGGCAATTAAAAAATCCCCCCAAATGAGAAAGGTTGATAAAGATTATTGCAGAAAGATTTGAGTATTAACTTTTAAGGACTAAGAAATAAATAAGTTTAATTATCTAAGTTTGTCTTGAAAACTTTAGAGATACACACCTCAGTTCTCTGAAAAACAAACAAAAAATATTTATATACATATGAGTACTTGCTCAATGCAAGAAGCTCCACTAAAATTACAGGAACAAATTTCCTGCATCAACATTTGCAGTCCTGGGGCCCAGGTATGCCTGTGATCAGAAAATAGACAGAGACAATAATTTGTGACAGAGGAATCAGGGTGGCCAAATGCCAGGGCAAAAATGAAGAAAACACTTAGTAACATATAAGAGAGTTTATAATAAAATCCTCCTTACTGTGTAGTCTTTGTTTTTAAAAATTAGTCTCTTGGAATAATTGTTACTTTGTAAAAAACATAAGAGGTACTGTAATGAAGTGAGCATGCAGTGGTAAAACTACGGTGGTCACTGCCTTTTTTCTGCCTGTACTGAAGGCAGAGGGCTACACATTGGATAAAGAAGTTCAGTCATCACAACATAGGATTTTCGTAACTCAGCTGATAGTTGCACTAAAGAGGTGATTCCCATATTTCCTCCAAATCAATGGGTGGTTTTTAATTGAACTCGTTAAAGTTGAAGTCTCACACTAAGAGTGAAAATATGCTGGATAGTGTTTCGTCCAAAACTGAAAACTGTGATTTTGATTTAACTATGACTGCTGTCTCATGGACCCCAAACCAGGCAAACCACCCTCAAAAGTGCTGAATCAAACCAGGGAGATTTTCAGACAAATCATTTGGGTGCTAGAAGTGAGATCAGGTTTTTAAGACTACTTTGTAAATGGTATAAAAAAGAGAAAAAAACCTGAAGAAAACCCTCAGAAATATTTGTTAGGGGAAAATATTCCATTGACAGGCAAAGTCAGTAGAAAGAGCTTACACCAGTTTTCCATACTCAAATTCTAAGGGTTTTGTATAATTGTTCTCTGCATTGCATCATAATAGTTTATTATAAATCTGAACTGCATCAAAAGGCACAATCAATGAACTCAAATTGTTTTACAGTACTGTAGTATCTGGCAAAATAACTAAAACATGAAATAATGCAACTGAAAACTTCTGTCCTAAAAAGCCTGCATTACATAAAAACTATTTCTATTAGGCTGTAGCTTGAACCAAGATTCTAGGCTTAATTTCTTTGTGCATTGTAAAATGCTCTGTTTACATCCTTGGACTGCTGCAAAAATGTTGTTATAAAAATATTAATAAACTCCACTTTTAAAATGCTCATCACCCTGCTAAACTGGAATTAATTTCCCCTAAGAATTTATAAAGCATCTCTCATTTCCTAAATTCTATCTTCCTGCCAAACCTTAACATTTTACCACAATTTGATAAGGATGTGTGCAGGCTGGGTCAGTATTTCCTTGATTTTGTTCATTTGTTTGCTTTTTAAATGAAGGGGGAGAATAGATTTTCCCCTAAGAGTAGTCTTAAAAATCAACATGCTAAAGCATTCATCTTTGCATGGTAAGTTTTTTGTCCTCTTTGGACAAATGGACTTTCAGTTTGACAGATGAAAGTTTTGGGACGTTTAAAGTGGGAGGATGAAGACAATTTTAGCTGTGTAAGATATGTTCCTCACTTTCAAATATTTTGTGTGCAATACATGCTATCCAAGTTTTACTGTAATTCAGACATATGTATTTTATATTTCAGATTCTCTTGCCTATGCATCTTGCTGAGGCAGAGTGAAAACTTTGCTCTCCGGTGTTTGATGTCATGTTTTCTGTGTGGTGATTCTTTGACGCTTTGCAGCAAATAACAATGACATGATAGTTAGGCTTTAAAGTGAACTAAAATCTCTTCTGCCAGGGTTTCAGAGGCATTGTTCTCTGTTGTGTCACATTTTTATTCTGACTTGGTGAACAAATGAACTCTGAGCTTCATATAATTGTGCTAGAAATGCTGCGCATCTGAAATCAAACATAAGTTTTTGTCCTTATTGGAAAACAAAGCCTGGAATATGTTCCATAATTTCTGAATTGGTGTGTTCTCTCAGCTTCACACACAATGCCCTTAATTCATGCCATTTCTTCCACATTAGTCATTAACTTTTAATCATCATGAAGTGACTCTTACACTCTCTCTCCACCAATTAAAAACATTAGAACCATTTTTTTTCCTAGGACAATTATTCCCTCCATGTTTCACATGAAAAATTGGGCCATAAATTGTATTTAAAATGCATGGGCAGAAGGTATGACTTTGGAATCACTTTAAAATAAAATGAGCAGTAATCACTTCCACTATTTGGATATTTCAAGTTTTACAAGAACATTAAAATATGATGGGTTTTTTTAATTAAAATTGCTTGAAGTCTAATAAGAAGTGTCTGGAAATCATACTCTACTGGGTGATATGTCTTTAGACACTGTGGTCCATAAACATCTACATTGCAATATTGATTATTTACTTATCAAAGTCACAATTATCTAGATTGAGTGATGTTGGTAGCATGAACTCATCACTGTCCTAGTGTCCTCATTTATTTTTCTCTTACAAACCTATCTGGTTGCTAGTGTAGCCTTCATGATTTCTCTCTCTTGCTCTCTCCTCTCTTTCAAATGGGAGCAGTTAGATATCTGTTTCTGTTCTCGGTCTCATTAAGTTTCTCTCTGCCTACCCTGTCTTGTGTTTTATGTCAGTGCTGTGTGGACTGCAGTGGCTGGGCAGGACACGGCAGTGGAGACTGGACACTGCCATGCTGTGACATCCCTGGGGGACGAAAACTTGTTTGCACAAACTAACACTGGCCTGAAAATGGCATTTTTGACCAGCCACATTGGGGTTAGCAACACCTTAATATTTCCGGGCACAGTAAATAAAATAAGTGATTTGAAAGCACCAGTGTGCTTGCTGTTGACAACAATAAGTCATATAGATGATATTTAAAATAAGACTAAAAACAGAAATTGAGATTAAATTTTAAAACTAAGACTGTAAATTTATTTATGAAAAGATCAAATTGAGTCTTAAATTCAAAAGAAATAACATTTTTGTCATCTGGAATCAAGACAGCTGGAGCATTCTCAAAAGTGGAGAACTCTTTTCAGGGAAAAAATTCCAAGTGTTTAACACATTTTGGTTTTGATGAAGCTGCATTCTCTGATGCAAACATACTAGTATCCTGAAGGTGAGTAGTGTGACAATTGGGTACAATAACAAGGTATAGGTGATGAATTTCAGCCATCTCAAAGCAGGTGTTTAAGGTCTGAAGAAAATCCTGGATCCACAAGAGTTCGAGAGAGTTTTGCCACTGATTTAAAAAACGGGAGAGTTTCACCTCTTTAGCAAAGCTTCAGCTTTCTCTCCACATTTTATGGGTTGGAAATAAACAGAAAGTTTCCTCATTTATCTTTCTGGGCTTTGAACAAGAGTCAGAATTTGCAAAGTCAACTATTGATGGCACATGAGCATGATATCCCAGCTGGGGGACAGACATTTGAGGCACAATGCTGTGAATAATAAATGACTGAGTCACAATTTGGAGATAAACTTTCATGACTAAGTCCTTGATTCTGTATTTGCAAAGAGTCACAAACCTTCTACTTGTTGCTGAAGTGTCACAAATAATGATACTTTAGATGAAACAGCAGGTCCCAAACCTTATTTTACCAAAGGAATAGAAAATCTGTCTTCTAACCTCAAGGGAAAAAACAAGGAGTAAAAAGAAAATGCTCACAAAGACAGAAGTGAACAAGAAAAAGACAAGACCTTTTGCTTTTGCACAATTTTTTTGACCATGATTTGATGCAATGGTAACAGAGAGTTCTTTCTCTCAGCAGTGCCAGAATCTCCTGGTACCTAAAGTTAATGAAAACACAATTCAAAAGGCACTCCTGAGGTCAAAATTTTTTATATGATTTTTCTCGCTTTAGCACTGCCAGTTGCTGCACAAAGGTTTCCCAGAAGTCATTAGTATTTCAGCATTCAGTTTTTACAAGACAAAATAGAGTAACAGTTCACAGTCAGATTCTGCCTGTAGCTTATTATCCGCTCAAATACAGCCTTTATTAACATAAAATTGATCAAGTTGTGTTACTAATACCTAAAGCCAGGCAAAACATTTTTGACAATTAATTTATTAAAAAAATATGATTAGGTTATTCCAATTATTTACAAATCCAGTATTTTCCTGAAAAAAAAAGGGAAGTATTAAAAAAACCCCAAAAACCAAAAAACACAACAAAACAAACCTAAGCAATACGAGTAAACCTGATTGGCAAACAAGTGATAGAGGGACTTTTGATGAAAGGCGGGAGTGCCCTGGATTTTATTCACGTATCAGGAGGTGAACATAACTTTGAGATTGCAACCTTGGAGTTCTTAAACATGCAAACATGGTCGTTTTTCTCTCTTTTAAATGCTTCATAAATTGTGCAAGCAGATTATTCAAAGACAATAAACTCTTCTTATACCAGGAGAATTTAAAGGAAGATGATGTTAAAATTGCATTTGTTTTGAATATGTTATGACCCTCCTCAAATCTTCCAACAGAAAAATTCAGAGATGCTTTCCCAGAATAGGCAACTGGGAACAGAACACGGAGTTATATACTAAATATGTTAAAGAAGAACCCCAAATGAACAAACAAAAAACTCCAAACCCATATCCTCTTTTAAATTCACAGTCTGCAGAATGTGATTCCTTAAATTGCTTAAAGGCAGCTGTTATTGTAAGATTTTCTCTCTGGTTAAGAACCAGGTCTTCAAAAAATGACTGTGCTTAATTTTTTTGTTTTTATTTTAGCCAGACAAAAAAGTAATAATCAATATTCATGTAAGTCAAGCCCCTTTCACTCCCCACTTCCCCTCACCCCCTGCAAATATTTTGTTTTCACTGCTGAAGTGTTTTTCACACAATTTTATGAGGTCTACAAAGTGTTCAGTTTGATTTGCCTTGTGAGTTAATTTACCTGAATTTGAGTAAGAAGTTCAAAGGATGAACCTTGACTAAGCAATTCAAAGCAGATAAGAATATTTATTTATGAGTCACTTCTGTTCATAGAGAGAGATGAAGGTCTTGAAGGAGAGCTGGTTTTACACTCTCAATTACAGCATCTTCTACAGTGGAAGAAGAGGATGTTTGCTGCATTTTTACCCTCTGTCTCTTCAAGTGATATTTCCCATATTACAGAAGCATTAAGTGTGTGGCCAGCTCCCTGGCAGGGTTAGTGAGAGCAGCAGCATTGATTCCAAGTGGCCAAGCAAAGGCAGTGGGACGCTGTCGGTGCACAACCAGCTGAAAAACTGTTCACTGTGGATGGCACAGCCATTAGCTCTGGTCTTCAGCACTCTTGCTCCTCTCCCTTCTAGCCAGCACAGCCTGTTCAGCCGTTTAAATGCTGTGTGCCTTTGATGATCTCTTGTTGTAAAGCCACTAATTTACCTGACCAAAGCCTGACTCTTGCAGGGTGAGTTCCAATTCCCAGTGGTTCCAGACACAGCTCCTCCATCATCAGCTTTTTATCAGGCTCTCTTGCCTGGATAAAAACTTCCAGAAATGTCACCATTTTATTATTCTCTCATCATTTCAGGAAATAAGAAAGGCAGTTTGATTTTTTTTGAAGAAATTTACTGTACTACTTTCAAGATACCTCAAAAGATGGCTGTAGAATGAAAAATGCGACAGTGGCTTTTTAAATTTTGTGTTTTGGTCACCAGTTGTTGATCAATCCATATTTCTGTGATAAAGACAGGAAATATGTATTTGAGAAGGTTAAAGACCTTTTGCTTTTGAGCTTCCTTCACTCAACTGTGCCAAACCCATGCAAAAAACCCCTGAGATTTGATTCACACATATAGAATTCAGAATTTTATATTACAGACTAAGCAGTAAAAGACAATTTTTTTGTCTTGTGCCTTATTAACCTTTCTTTGTAGCAGTGCAATTGAAAAACATCTAACAAAGCAATTTAACTGTTTAAAACAAGACCTCATATAAGAAGTGTCATTTATCGTCTATGCATCATCACCCTTGTAACAGTGCTGAATTTGATATTTAGTTTTAACTAATAAAGTTTTAATGTTTGGTACACAAAACTGAAATAAAGCTGTAGTATTGTACTGTATAACAGTGTGTAATAGAATGGGGATTTATTCTTCCAGTGAAGTGCAGGAGGTGGTACTTCCCCAAGCTATAGCAGGAGCTGTAAATTGTTAGAGGCTGTGGTCAGTTAAATGGTAGAAAAGGCTCCATTGATTGGCATAATGAAATAATTTAGATTAAAAGAGCCTTCTGGAGGTTGTTTCTGCCAGCTTCTCAAAAAAAACAAGGTCAGCTTCAGAGTCAGACCAAGTTTTTCATGGCAATAATTAAACAATTTTTGAACTCTGTGTGTGTTAGTCTTCCCTCATCTCCATTTTCGGACACAGTTGGATGCTGAGTTAGGTGAAGCTTTGGTTTGACCCAGTGCATCTGTCCTTGCATTCTTATTCAAAGAGGTGACATTTTCTTGGTGTTCTTAGTGCAGCAGTGCTTTCCTAGGAGCCAAGGAATGGTACCTGGCTTTGCTTGCAAGCACCTTTTTACAAAATCAGCAGAGCAAGGAGGCTGTGCAGGTTGCTTGCTCTCAGGGGGAGTCCTATCTGCAAGTCACCTTCACACACACACTTGGTGGCAGGAAGCTCTAAAGCTGAAGCACAAGCTTGATTGTCATGGGTGAAGTGTCAGTAAGTGGGCTGAGGCAGTGGATCTTCAGAGGCCTGTAGCATGTGGGGAAATTACCCTTGTTCACTCAATGCAAATCTGACATTCCTGCTTAAAAGGATTATTGTTCCTACTCCCTCTTTTGAGAGACTGTGTTTCAAAATAGTCCCTTGACTAGTTGTGCTACTTGTTAAAACCATCTGACTGATGACTCTGCAATCAGGTAGCTGCTGGACATAAGGAAAATCTGGCAAATGGTGGGGTAGAATTAAAAAAAACCCAAACATAAATTGCTCAAAGTCATAGTGGTTTTCCTTCCTTTCCAAGGGGTATGCAGAATGTGTGTACATTCAGGATAAGCTGTTGCTTTATTCTGTCTGATTTGTAACATCATGGCTCAAGATTATGCATTCATTAGGATACTCAGTATCATCTTTTCGAATAAAACTACCTCTCATATTCTTACTGCATGTATGTGGCAAAATGAGTAATTGTTTTCCCTGTCTTATTGCAGGTGTTGGGATTACATTTTCCTGAATACAGCTCCTGGATGTCAGTGCATGCTAACATTTTCCAGTCTCTGAAGATCATCCCCTCGCTCATTCACAAAATAATGAGGTCAGTAAGATTTTTCCTAGTTAGTTTGTGTAGGGTAAAAGTCACAGAAGGATTCTTCCTATTGATAGGAAATATCTAGTTACAGCACAGATCACAGAGTGGCATGACAATGTTGTATTCACCATGGCTGGATGCCAACTAAGAAAGTCCTTGCCCCTTTGAACAATAGATATGAATATAACATGCCCTGATGAAATTCTAGGTAGGATACTCTTTAGAACCTAAAATATCCAGTTGGGTCAGTGGGTGAAATGGAACAGGACTAAGAAAGCAAAACAACTCAGGAAGAATCACCCTTCCTCCCCCACAGCTGTACCTCGGAAAAGATGGTACATAAACGATGGCAATGACAGAGTGTGAAACTCACATGGGATGTGGCACCCAGCCTCCAGCAGAACTTCCAAAGCAGACCTCAGGGCCGAAAGATCAGATACAAGAAGAATGGCTGTTGTTCCATTGCTTTCCTCTCTTGTAGAGCACATCCAGACTAACAGAGGTTGTTTTAATCTATTAAATGGACCTTTGACAAAAACATCAAAGTAGAACTTGACAGAATTCGGACAGTGGAAACAGGTGCAGAACCCCATGGAATTTGTGGCCAACAGTCCTGAGCCTGTTATCTCAAACCCAGGGTGTACTTAAAATTCAATTTTAGCTATCCATTGATTGCTCCAGTTAATACGGCTACAGATCCCATCTGCTATAGCATGAAGATTTCAAGATTTTCCTGAAAAAACGCTTGAGCATATTTCTACTCAGTTTCCATCCCATTTTACTGCATTGAGAAAAGGCTTGCAAGCAGGCCTTGGGGCTGGGATAAGGTATCCCTATGAATTGGGAAGCACGTAAGAAACATACTCCTCTCTGCAGGCTATAATTCATATAGTTTCAGTTTAGTTTTTTAGTTTTGTTTTAGTTTGTAAATAACTTTGAACATGGGAAGGGAAGAGAAATAGTGTGAAAAGAAAAAAGATTTAAAATCATATGTTCCTACACACTTTATAAAAATAAGGCAGTTCAGCCCCAGTGACTCAGGATTTCAGACCCAACACTAATTGCATAAAATCAGGTGCTGCTTCTGAGACTGCATGAGAAAACCTCCAGACATGGGCATACCACTGCCAATGAAATATAAATGCTTACTGGTATCAATGATAGCTCAGTAGCTGATAGACACAGGAAGGTGATATGTCTACCATGAGACCTACTACCCCCATGAAGAAAAATCTGACAGACTTCTGTATCACTCATACGCAGGTGTCTCTGAATGCAAGAATTGGTTATCAGGCAGTACACATCAAGAACACTCTGGGAAGATTGGCTAATTCTTTCTGGGAGGAAGATGTAGAGACTGAGAGAGTAGAGGATGACATGAGCACTAATGTAAGCATTGTATTGAAACTTTTTTCAAATTCAAAATCTCATATACAGAACTCATACACTTGAATCTCCTTCAATTCTGTTTCAACAATGAGCTGCATGAAGAAGAGGGAACAAGTTATATTAAAATTTGACATATAACACTGTAATTCTATCAGTCTTAAACTCATGGTTGCACAGTGTCTGTATAGCTGAAGCTCCTCATCCTTGTTTGGGAATACACCTTTTCATCAGGAGGAACAGGAGTGTTAACATCTGCAGGTTTTTTTATGATTGGATAAGACTGGAGTCTCCTTTATAAAAAGAAAGAAAATAAAAGTTGTATCTGGAGTGGTTTGAAAGACTTAACATTTTGATAGATGGATTTCAACACTAGAGAAGTGCTTCCTAGTAGTTACAGGGTACACATACAAACAAATAAGATTTTTATTTTTGTTTAACAATAAAAGAGCTTCAATCTGTTTACATTGTGGAACTGATGGGGTAAATACTAGGTTGAATGGTCTATGAAGAATTCCTACCAAATGAGTTTTACGGAATGTGGTGTCTAGAGATTGGATCCTCAATACCCGAGTTATTTAAAGTCAAACTCACCCTCCCCTCCAAATCTGAAAACCTCTAGGAAGTAGTCTGGCAGATTTTCTATCTCTGATTGCCTTATGTACACCTAATCTCTGCCTTCCAGAGCCACAGAGCACAAAAGCAAGCAGAGGCTCTTTCATGCTTACCTTGACTCTGCACAACACAAAAGGCCCCTTGTAGGAGGACACTGTACAGTACTATATATCCCAAGGCACCCAGGAGCTGCTAAAGTAGCAAAATGTCAACTTTTAAAATTCAAGAGGAGATTTTTCTTCAGGCCACTCCTATCTCCATAGTAACAGTAATTCAGCAAAACATATTTTCATAAACTAAAGGATATCTTGTGGCAGAATTCTTTACTTTCAAGCTCTCTCTAACTGCATTTTTTCAGAGGGATCAGAAGAATCAAAGTGAGTATTTTCAGCATTCCTTAAAATTGCAGGCATTTTCCTCAGTTGAAAGGGACATTGTGAGGACAGGACTAAGGGAATGACATGTTCCTCTACCTGTACAAAACATACATTGTGGTTGACACATCTGTATTTATCTTAGGCAAAAATGTGGCAGTCTTGATGGCTTTTCCTCTTCTTCATTCCAGAGATAAATGTTCTTTAACTGAAACTTTACCAGCAGAAGCACACTGATTAACCAGGCAGCATTACCAGAATGTAAAGCAGAGGTCCACATTTGAGCTGTAACCACTTAGTTGGGAAAAGCTTATTTTGGATTTAGCACAGTAGAGTGTGTTAAGCTTTCAGCTGACCTAGGAGATCTTTATATGTATAAAGTGGTCTATAAATGCATTGCTGAGTCTTTTCTGAAAGAAACAAAATAAATTACTTGTTTAGAAGTCAATCTGGCATAGTGTAAAAAGTGAAGCACACACTGCTCAAGGTTCTGTGATTTATTGTCATGACAGAATATATATATAAATATCTTTTTTTAATGTCCATATTTTTCCAGTGGTGGTTATACAGAAAAGAATATTCTTAGTTTTGCCTTTACATCATCCTAAACTTGGCATCTCTATACATGACAGCAGGAAAAAGATGCCATAGTAAGCAGGTATCTTTATTTCCTACTGGAAGCAGTGACAGTAACTGCCCCATTGTCTTGTTGTGTTTAACACAATTAAAGAAGAAATGAAAAAGCTAAGTTTCCAAAAATGTCACTTCTACCTGA
>VWYP01012785.1:0-10430 GCA_013400435.1 Pycnonotus jocosus | reverse complement strand
AAAAAAGAGAAAGGACCAACTCTTCTACTAATTACTAAATTCAGCCAAAGTAGCATCTTATTTAGCACAACTGAAGAAACTGGAAAAAATCCCAGATGCATATGCAGCATTTAATTACATGGTAACTCCAGTAGCTTCATTAACACAGCTGTGTCAATACTGGGGGGAAAGTTGGGAGAAGTATCTTTTGGCAATGATAATCTTTTGGAAAATTCTGAGAATCTTTTAATAGTTAGATGGAAACCATATGCTAGGTTTAAAAAAGGTGAAGCAATATTTTAAAATAATTCCATATAAAATACACAAAACATTATGGAAACACTGTAACATCATATATCAAGGTATGAAAAGTAGTTATTTAGATTTCTGAATGAACTGTGGCATCAATGTGTCAATAGTTAAAATTGCTATGGTTTAATGCATTTTTTAATTTCTGGGATTGAATTTGTTATCAGAGATGGTAAAATGACACAAAATCTTGAGTTGGAAGTATGCAAGAATGCTCATTCTTCTTAAATATAACCTGTAGAGCCACTCCTCTCTTCCCCTCCAAGATAAAATATGTGTCAGAAATTGGAGCAAACTCTGCCTGAATATTTTCTGTGTCTGATTTAGTCACTACATGCTGCTGCCATGGACAAAGAGTAAAATGTAAGTAAGAAAGTCAACCTATAAATAAAACCTATCAGTGTTGAGCTTAATCCTCCTTAAGAGAGCACAAACACCCATTCTGTGCTCTATGCCCTTTATGAGAGCATATATCATAAAAGCAAGGGGAATCTGTGTCAGACTGGCTTTCAACGGATGTGCTGCCCAGCACAGTGGAGAGGCCACATCCAGGGGTTCTGGCTTCTTTTCAGCAAGTCTCTCAGGAATTAACTGGATTGCAAGGCCGAGACCAGAGCACTCTAAGAGGAACTGTGCAAGTTTCCTGAGTCCTCTTCCTTTTCCATGTGGATTTTATTAGGGATGAAAATATCACAGTTTTTTGAAAAATCTTTTCCCAAATATTCTAAGTGACTTTAAACTGCAAATTTACAGATGTATTACCTTCCTCATTATTAGGAACAATACCACTCTTTTGGCACAGACCTTTCTCCATACTCATTTTGACTAAGTGGGTAAAGGTAGTCATCTGCAATTTCTCAGCCTTCAGAGTTCATGATTTTTTTTAGAACTACCTAAGTTTCAAATGTTAGAAAGAGCTGGACAGAACATATCTAACTTGAGAAAAACTTGTTAGACTCCAGGAAGGTCACACTTGTTTAAAGCATCTCTTTCTTCTTTCTTTCAGGTCTGAGAAAATGTAAATGAGATAAATCATAGGGAAATGAAACCACAACAAAACACACCAGCAAAGCCCAAATGTACAAGATTCTGAAATACCATGGAAGGAGGAGATTGGCTTGGATGTCTGAGAGACATATCTTAATACCATTTCTACTCTGTCATCATGGAAATAATTTCAAGGACAGTAAAGGTTTGAGATGATTCAAGGGATAATGGCTTTAATTGGAGAGATGTCAGGTTTAGATTAGATATTAGGAGAAAATGCTTTACTCTGAGGATGGTCAGGCACTTGGAATAGGTTGCCCAGAGAGGCTCTCCTATCCCTGCAAGTGTTCATGGCCAGGCTGGATGGGGCTTTGAGCAACCTGGTCTAAGTAGAAGGTGACCCTGACCATAGCAGGGGAGTTGTAACTGAATCATCTTTAGTATTCCTTCCAACCCAAACCACTCTATTATTCTGTGATTTTGCAACTGACTTGTTATTCCTGGGGCCGTGGTAACCCTGTTGCATTGTGGTCAAAATCAATCATCTCAGTTACCTGATGCCCAGTGAATACATGCTCCCAGACACCTAACAGTGGATGGGCAGCACAGATATGCACATTGCAACTCAAACCACAGCCCAAACAAAGTCTGGAAGGAGCAGTGTCTATCACAGCCCTACTTCCACTAGGCTGGGAATAATACAGAATAAAAACAAAAATGCCAATTTGCAGTAAAACCTGGTAGATTATGAATTCTTATGAAAACAGATAAAACTGAAGAAAATAAAAGAATCCCAAGAAAAGGCTGGGGTTCAAAAGACTTTGTTCTCTGTTTTTTGGTTTTGTTTTGGTTTTTTTTTTTTTTTTTCTATTGATTAAGTGCAGCTGGTCCTACTGCTAGGGCTGGAAATGTCATCATGTTTTTTTAATTTTTTCATGCACTCTACATTGAACCCAAGAACCTGACCATTATTCCAGCATAACTCCAAGGAGAAAATGTCTAGAAGACAGGGATTTCAGCAGTGCTGCCACGCTAATTCTCTTCCTTTTCTGCATGCAGACTTCAACCATGACAGCCTTAAGGTCTGCACATGAAAGCCAGCATTTATAAATAAAGTCTGCACATGAAATACAGTATTTATAGAGTGGTCATTTCTACTTGTAGTCTCCCACTGTCTTCACTTGTATATAATTAAGAGTTCGCACCTGCAAACAAAACATTTCTTTGGACCTTCATTTTTTGCCTTGTCCTTTCAAACCACAGAGGAGAAATAAAATCTCTGGTTTTAATAATCAGTATTTGTGCAGACTAAAAAGAAACATTAAAAACTAAATAATAGAATTTAAACCTATTATAATAATTGTTCCAGATATAATCATCACATTATTCATTTTTAACTCTCAGTTAGTTTTCACTTCCAATGTTGATCATTAGAAACACTCAGATTAGGTTTTCCAAATGCAAATAATGGCACTGCAATTAAATAATTCCAACATATTAAACAACTATTAAAATTACTTATATAACTACTTTATCTATTCATAGATGACAGTAAGTCATGTCATAACATTTCACTTAAAAGCAGAAAACATTTTTAATACATAAGAATGCTGTTAGGAACAATAGTAATTATTTTAATTATCTTAATTATAAAAACTGAAATCTCAGAGATATTCCTTTAAAAAATTCTCTTTGTTTATATTGTGCAATGCTTTCAGAATAGCCAGCATTTGCAGAACAAATTGATCTAAAAAATAAAAAGAATCCTAATTGTATAACATAGTTCAACACTGTCCCACTTCTTACAGGAAAAAAAAAAAATTCTTGTCTTTGTTCAGGATCACTTGAGAATGCAATCTCATTTTAAGTGATCACCATTCATTCCCTCCACCTGGGAGTAGAAATGTAGACCATCTCACTAGAGAATAAAGAAATTAGTGCCTAGGATAAAAACAAGGCAAGACCTAGGCTTTTCATTTCCTGTATTGAAATTGTGCTTTAAGAAATAAGGAAATAGTACACTGAGAACAAGAATATTTCATTTTCCACCAAGAAGTGTGACATAAGCCTGAACCTTTTTTGGTGTGACAGACATTAATGACCTCTGTGAAAGCAAATAGAGATTCAGGGTGGTGTTTTTAGAAGATAAAAGGAAAAGGCTTTGGTCAGAGAGATAACAGGGTAATTAACTAGTCGTAGTTATATACTAAAATACTCTACATGAGCTTAAAATGCATAAAATAGGGACTCATCAGATTTAAGTAGGTTGTTTATTCAAAAGCAATAATTAATTACCCTTCACTAGAAAGACATTTGAAGTGCTTGTAACCCCAAATCACGCTTTGTTCAGCATGTAAACTACAAGAAGTATTCCTGATTTCAGCTGCAGCCTATTTCTCAAATGCTTGTCTCTCTTTGAAGTACCTGCAGCTGGAGATGAAGCAGCTCTCAAAAGAGAGAAACAGGATGTTTGAAAACAAATAATCTTTAAGTTTATTTGCAGTTTATTTAGCATCTCAGGCAGCAGAAATCACCTAGTTATAAGCAGATTTTAAAGGCATTTTAAAAAACTAATAAAATTTGGCACTTATAGTAATTCAAAGGCAAAAGTTGCTATGAGAAATGTGAAAATTTCAAAGTGATTTTTTACCCTTTTGTGTTTTTTCAGAGTCATTCTCACTGCAAGTTTCCTAGCTGGTAGGTGTTAATATACACCCTTTCCTAAAATCTATACTTGCAACCCAAATTACATTTACCTCTTTTTCAGTGGAGGATGAGAAGATGAAATGAACATAGCATTCTTGGGTTTAGTAAGTCTTAATCAGAAATAAGAAGTCATAGGCTTAAAAATTAGAAGGGGAAAGAAGCTACTAATCTTCTCCCAAATTACTCAAATGCTTAGGACTCAGATTTTTCACTGTATCACATTTTGCCTATGAAACTATCTGCTTGCTTTCAGTAAGACCACTAAGAACAGATTCCTCAATACTGTGAGGAAAAGTGACAGCTCAATTGGAATCACTGCTTATTTTGCTTTGTATTACCTTTTGTACGCATTTCCCCCTTAACTATAATGGGAAGTCATAGGTGTGGCAGATGTGTAATGAGATGTGGAGGGATGTCCCCACATGATGTTTCTGCAGTTCCAGAAGTGAGACCTGAACACAGCCTGTGCAGCTTACCAGTCCCTTCCCTGTGAGCAGGTGTGAACCATTTTTCCAGTGTTACACTGCGAATGCACACGTGAGCAGAGCTCATCAAGCAGCATTCGCTCCAGTGTTCTGAACTGCAGTAAGATCAAGATGGGAGTTATCCTTCTCTCTTTCTATGTGTCCTACATATATTTGGCTGTGCCAAATACCTTTTTATTTATCCATTTGTCTCACTTTTATTAACACTGGTTTAATTCCAGCACTGCTCACATGTACAGTTGAGAGAAAGTTAGACTCAGAGGTACATGCACCCTTTTATTAGCAGAGCTGAAGAGGTGACAGCATGCAAGACACCTATGGCTTTTAAAGCTGGTCCCATTACCAGAAGAGCTGAGGACTCCAGATCACACCATTGTGGTGATTTTAAAGGAATACTTTCTCATTATAGAGGGTAGCCTAAAATTGGGAGGGCAGTGACAGAACACCTTGTCAGCAGCACTTAAATGTAGCTTGCGAGGGCTTCAGTTGGGAATGAACTCGATGAGAGTGCACTCGGTTTTCAAAGGCATCATATTGTTAATGGAAGTAAAGGTCTTGGGAATAAGCACAGAGGTAATAGGAGGCACAAAGTGCTGACTCTTCAATATCAGCACTTGCAATGTGACATGCAGCTTGTTCTAAAAACCAGCTTTTAAAATCTTTAGGACAGTGCGCAGAAGAGTTCTGCATAAGCAGTCTTTTTCGTTTCTGAATATAAGTGATGACTTTGGGAGAGAATAAAGGCAGAAATGATCCACAAGAGTTTGGTTTGATATATATCAGGCTGAATTGTCAGTTTCAGGCTAAGTGTGGAAATTATTATAACATCTTGCAGATGGACATTGGCTGGACTAAAAATAAGCAGTAAACCTCACAGAAATGAAGGGTGGATAATATCTGGCTGCATGAAGCATCATAAGTTTATTCATATGCTCTTTTAGCAGACATGAGGCTGCATGCCTTCTATTTCCAGCCTATATGTATTTATTTGTACCTGAAGAAAGGGACTGGCCTCTCTGTTGCATGCCATATGTGCTTGGATGGCTGCTTCATCATTTTCCTGAGCTTCAGATTTGAAGTCCGGGTTTAAAACAGGCTGTCCATACTGGTGTTCTTAGGGGACTATTTTTAAAATCAGCCTTCCAAGACCAAATCAGTTTATAGTGTTCTCCTCAAACAAACCACCTCTTTGCCACACTGAGTGACACCCCAGGGTAGATGGGCCAAATCCTGTGAGAATCTGCGCTTCTGACTAGCCCCTCCAGTGCAATCAGGGTGCCCCTCCCAGGAACCCTTTGTCTCTTGCATGACAGTGGGATTTGACTTGGGTCCTGGGCATGCCTGCATCCAGACTTGTTCTTCAACTCTTGACAGGGCTTTCCAGATTGCCATAGGGCCAGAGGTAAACCCCAGCCTTCACCGGAGGATGACCCAGCCTTTCTGCTGCCATATGGTAGCTATCCATGAGGAAGTTTCTGTGACCAATGTTGCAGCCAGTCTGAAATCCCTAGACTGGATCCCTACCCAGGGTTGCCCCAGGGATGTATGTCAATGCCTCTGAAATTATGGTCCTTCCTCTGCCACAAAATCATCCATTCCCTAGCAAAATAAACTCCAGCAACTGGTTGTTTTCTTCAGTGGGTGTGTTGTGGTTTAAAAACAGCTGGAAATTAAACTCCAAGCAACCACTTCCCTCCCCCCCACCCTCTTGATGGAGAAAGGGTGAGACTATGGCAGAGATTATGGGTTGAGAAAAAAATTACCAGCAATAAAATGAGCAAAACAAGCAATCACAGCAACAAAAATGTGTACAAAAGAGGGTGATAATATGTCAAAAATGCTCATGGAAGTCTGATCAACCCGATGTTGTTGTGGTCAGTGACGTGTCTTCCTGAGGCAAAGGAGAAAATGGTGGTTGTCACTGCAGGCAGTGCTTTTTGCCCTGAACCTGAGACAACGATGGACAAACCCCCAGAGATGGCGTGCTCTACCCACACAGCCTGCACTGCACCAACCACTCCTTGCCCCATCCCCGCCACCCCACCAGCACTGTTGCCCACTTTGCTGCCTTGGAAAAAAGAACAAAATGGCTGTGGTTCTGTGTTGAATCCATTTTTCTTCCACCCAAAGCCACGGCTCCTAGTGATGATGTACATGGTACAGGATAATAAACCTGGACGCAGGCTTCGCTGCCCTCACGGCAACTCTGAGAAAATGAACTCTATCCTGGCCAAAACCAGGACAGGGTGGCTTTGAATGAATCAGTCCTAGCATTGCTTACCACACATCCACAGCCGCTCCCCAGTGCTGCAGCGGGCTGTGGGGAATGTGCAGAAGCTCTTTACTGGTAGTCAAGACAATGTCAGGAAACAATGAGGTCACTCATGAGTCTCAATAACAGCACATCGCTTCTCTCACGTCCCTTTTTCCTCACTTCTTCTCAAATAATAATTGTGCTAGCTATTTTTGAGAGTCTGTATGTAGTCTCCTAAGGTCAAGGTCCTTGTGAATGGTTGACATGAAGGCAGTTATACATTTTTAAACAAAAACCCTAAATATTTTTGAATTACGACTGGTTTTCTGAGCTGGCAGAACAAAGTTTCCACAGCACAAGAGAATACATGCTGTTCATCTATATTCATTTAAAATGGATTTATGGTATGTTATCCTTGTCACAATGGCTCCCATATATTTACCACTGCTCCTGCTACTCACCAAAATATTTATGTAATAGATCATTGTCTTCCATTCAAGGACTTTGTATTTGAAACAGAAAATAAAAATAGTTACAAATAATTGGGCTTGTGGAGATGGCTTACAGCTCCACATAATGTATTGTGGCAATTCACTTTGTTTTGAGAACAAAAAAATAAACATCAAGGTTTGCTTTTCAGAGACATTTGGCAGAAAATAACCCTTGATTCCACAAACAATGGAGAGCTATGATTTTAATTTAGTCCTCTTTTATTTCTGTTTCAAAGCAGATGTCCAGAAAATAAGGTATCCCTAAAATATATTGAATATTTTCAATTGAAAATCTATGCTGGAATATTGGAAAAGTATACACCTTATAAATGCAACTCGATTCTCACACCTGCACATCTCAGAAACCTCAGCTGAGGCTCTCTCAGAAGCTGAATTCCACTTTGAACAAAATGGCCAAAATAAAACCTCACTTCTGAACATCTCCCTTAGATGCCTCATACAACACCATGCTTGCTTACCCTCCTCAAGTGTTGCTTGTTGGCTTCCCATCAGCATTGTGTAATGTTCCCACAGTGTCTACTACTTTGCCTGCTTTTCTGACAGTTTTCCTTCTGAAGTTTTTTCTTTCCATTCTCAGCCTCTCTTTACAGACCCAGTCCTCAAAGTAAAAGATGCTTCTCACATGTTTCTAGCTCTGTCCTTACATCCTCTGATGTACTCTCTGTAAATTGATGTCCAGGACATCTCAATCTTCCCATAGCAAGCAGGGTAATATCTTGACCTAGTGGTCTGTGGGGTTTTGTTGTTGTTGTTTTTAAATGCTGTACAGCAATGCAGTAAGCCAGAGAGCTGACTTAAAGTCTGGGTAAAGGTTGGTGATGGTGCTATCTTTGAGGAAGCTATTGAAAGAGATAGAGAGCACTGTCCCTTTAAATGAGCTGACTCTTTATTTATATAACCTAATAAACACCTGTAGACTTGAGAGGGCTATGCTGATATAGACTGTGTGAATTTGGTCTAAAAATAATAAATTTTTGTACATTTTTCAAAGGACAAAATCCTTTAGGGGTTCTTTTTTCACACTGTACTTGCAGTTGCAGATAAACAGATCTTCTTTCAGTATTTCCAACTTTCTACACGCTTCTCCTGTGAGTTTGTCCCAGCTGAAAACACTCTTGGTGGTTTAGCAACATGAAATACATCCCTTCTGGCAGAGGAAGCTCTTGCAATACTTTGCTGCAGCACAGGTAATTACCCAGGAGATGCAGGCAGGGGCTTCTCTGACTCCTTGCTGAATTCATTGTTTCATCATTCTACACATCTCACATTTAATTATTTCCATTTTACTACCAAAGAATTGAGAAACAGTTTTTGACGAGTTGATGGTTAATCAGCATGCAAGGATTGTCTGCCTCCTGCACTTTATTAGTTTTGCAAACTGAGTTTATAGCAGGATCATTAGTGCGGTACTGGATTACATAAAATCCAGACACTTACAGACTTTCGAGGTGCTTCACCTGTGGAAAAAAAGCTTTCATAATTACTTCATCAAACTTTAGTTATCTGTCCAGCCCAGACAAACTTGTGGCAATATGCCCTCTAAAATAGGCAGTAAGAAGAAAGTATTTGTTGAACTCTTTATGACAAGTATTTCTTAATAAAGTGCAAGCACGTTTCTGCTGCATGCCAAGGCCACGGTAAGACGCTGTTGTGTTGTGAGGGAAGTACAGATGGGTTTTGATTTTTTTTCCTTAAATTGGGATATTACGATATTTTTAGATTCTCATTCATGTTTTGTCTGAAATCAGGTGTTAATTGAGGTTAGATTTTCAATACTTAAAATGATAAGTAGTTAAGTTTTTGCATGTGGTATATGTGTAAGATGGTTAAAAAATGCCCAAGTTTCACTGATTCTTTGTCTAAGGGAATCTTAAAAGTACAGTCAGTGTTGTGTAGGGAACTAAGCAGGATGTTTTGGTGATTGGCTAACTAAAACCCTTTAATCTCAGAGGAGTGCCCAAAAAGTGATTTTTGAAACTTTCTGTTGTCATTTATAGTTTTAGCATTGACATTCCTTCACTCACCTCAGTGACACTGGGGTCTCAAAGGTGAATTTGAAATTCTTTTCTTAAACATAGTCCACATTCCTAGGTGGAATCAAAGCTGTATTAAATCAACCTGTTTGCCTGAACCTGGTACATACCACAAAGTACACTATGAAACAGTGGCTTATTGCAGAATGTTTTATCCAAACATGTTGATCCAGCTGGGGAAACCACATCAAAGAATATAGTTCACCAGATTTCTGCTCTTCTATCTTTGGCTGTTAGTGCATTGAATTAAGCACATTTTTATATTGAATGACATCAGTATTAAGAAAAAAAAAGGCAAGTTTTTATTTGGCCTGATTAAAATTGGGGTGAATCAGAAGTGATTTCTGAGCATCTGTACCATACTAGGGGCAAATAAACTTATCTACCCCCAAGTGATACCTTGATTGATTGACTGATTGAAACTTCCTCCTCACCCCTTGAGAAGTGAAAGTTCTCAGAATCCTGAAAAGAGAAGAAAATTAAAGAGTTGTCTGGAATGCCATTACAACTATGACTATAAGTAAGCACGATAAACTTATTTTCTTGATACTTTAAAAAGAATTTATTATCAATTTTGACTCATTTAAAATGAATATAAAAAGCTAAAACCCAAAACCATAATCCACACTTATGAATTTGATTATTTGTGGAAAATCGATATACAGCCATATTAAAAGCAGAATTCCATTTTATAATACAAAATGTTCATGTTTTCTTATAAGCCAGAGAGAAAGATATCTTAATACTATCAAGCATCAGATATAGTGAAAGTCTCAATTTTTATTCAAAAGTAAGGAAAGAAACGAAACTGTGGTGGTGCATCCTGCCCACCCCAAGCTGCGTTCTGACCTCAGAAATGCTCATTAGGCCTCAGCCTTGATGAACAGCACCTGGACCGAGCTCCTCTTGAGCTTATCAGAAACACTGTCTGCTCCCAGGAACTGGTGCTGTCTAACAGGATCTTGCCTTTTTTTTTTTAATGAACAGCCTCGGAGATGGCAAGGCTGATTTTTTTGCCTGAATAGCAACCCAAACGGGATAACGTTTTTGTTCTCAAACTTTCAGGAGTTTCTGGCCTGAAGTGTGTCTGGGATGAAACACTGTAATAAGCCCAGCCTGTTGTGATCCTATGTACAGGGGTGCAAAGTGAGACCCTTTGAGCTCT
>VWYP01012779.1:0-13136 GCA_013400435.1 Pycnonotus jocosus | reverse complement strand
AAAAACAGAGGCCAGACAGAGTTGAGGGAATAAAAAGCATTTGTATTTATTGAAGAGCCTTCAGGAACATTTAGGGCAGACAAAACCCCCTAGGGGCTACACCCAAAAATGGACCACAAGTCACGGGTTTCACACTTTGATCAGTTTGGTCCATTTGCAGATTGGGGTTCATCTCCCAATTACAGCTTCAGGTAATGAAGTCATTCACCCCGGGTTTTCTGCCCCCTCCTCCTTTTTGTTTCCATCTCTCAGGGCCTGAGGCAGTGAGGGGTCCTTGATCCCCAGGCCTGCAGAGGAATTGTTGTGTCTGCCCAAAGTGGGGAAGCAGCAGCTCCCACTGTGTGTGGAGCTTAGAGTTACACACTAAAGAATTGCAGGACTGCAAATATATGAAAAATAGAAAAGCTGAAATCTTTGAGCATCCCTGGGTTAGTTCACAGCATCAGAACTGGGCTGGCTGGAGCTGCACAGGCAGATCCCTGATCCAGCTGCATCCACAGAGGGACAGAGCCTGCTGTTAACTCATCCACACACAGGGAACCGAGCAGAGATTTCCCACCTGGATGAGAGGGAACTGTGCCAAAGCCACAGCTCACAAGTGGAATTCGGGGAGATGTCTCTGAAAATCCCAGCCTCTCTGGCTGTACTTATCTTTAGTGCATTTAATTCCAAGCCCAAAGATCCTGAGAGGTCGTGGCATGGACCAAAGCAGTTTTATGCTACAGAAAAGCTTCAGCTGCCTGCTCACCTCACTTAAACCCAGCACAAACCCACCCTAAAAATTGCATGGAAACAGATTAACTCAGCAGCAATAGCTGTCTTTGCACACATAAAGGCACAGCAAAGTACAGCCAGAGAGGCTGGGATTTTCAGCTCACTGCAGGCTCTGTTTCTTTGTGGATGCAGCTGGATCAGGGATCAGCCTGTGCAGCTCCAGCCAGCCCAGTTCTGATGCTGTGAACTAACACTGGGATGCTCTGAGATTTTAGCTTGTATATTTTTCACATATTTGTAATCCTGCAGTTCTTTCATGTACAACATTTCATGTATTTCATTTTTCTCAGTGTATTATTCTTTAGTGTAAAACTTTATTTTTCTCTCTGCTCTGGCTGATGGAAGGGGCCTGTGTAAAGATAAGACAAGGGTGGTGTTCCATGAACTTTTAGATAAATTATTTGTTCTAATACCAATCTACATGGACAGCAAGCATTAGATACTTCCAGATCAAAAAAATATATTTTTAATCTAGAAATTAATCATCTTCTCAGCATATCCAGGAGTGACAAGCACAGTTAAAATCTTAATGCCAAGGTATTACAGAACAGGTCTGCCCAGATCCCTCCCTGCTCTTGCAACACAAGCCCAGACTTCGAATTGCTTGATCCAGACTTAGTGATACTGATACAGGTATCACAGGGATACATCCTCCAGCCTAATTAATGCAGATTACTGGCCCACAATATCCTTCCCTCTTCTTGACTATTCAGCACCCTAGAGCAGCAGCAAAATCAGCAGCTTTTCCTTCCATTATCTGAAGGCAGACAAACAGACAGATCTTACTTATTCCACTGTTTATGGCAGTGAAGCTTTCCCTCTCTTGAGGGGTTTGTTATAACACCAGTAAAAGTTTAGATGTCCTCAGAAAGGATTCAGCAGAGAACTAAATGACAAAGCCAAACTCGGGGTAGAAAATGCCAAAAACCACCCACAGCTGAGAGGAAATTTGGTCATTTCATCCTTTCCATGCACAATAACCAATTTAATATTTGAACATGCATCTAATAGTTCTAGCTTCATTTAAAAGCATAAAAAATTCAGGGTGTGTCACAGAGCAGGCTGCAGGACAGAGGAGCATCTGGATTTAATATCTGAGCACACTCATGAATGGGAGAAGGGAGCTGGCAAAAGCAACACCAAAAAGTGCAATAAGAGATGTAAGAGGAAAGGACTTGGTTGTGCACAAAAAGGACAACCAAATTAACGGTATTAAAAGTGCAGCTCAGTAGAAAGGACTGAAGCAGGAGAATTATCCTGCCTGTAGCAGGAGAATACATTTCAGATTTGTTCATACTTAGGAAGGGTTTGTGCCCAAAGTGTTTGGGGCTTAGCTTGCGTTTACCAGCTGACTGTACCAAATATTAACCAAGATTCTCCCCTCCTCTGAAGGCATGAAGTTTTTATTGACAGGATGGTACAAGAGAAGAATAAACATTATATATTATCTAAACAGCTACAACTGGAGCTGTTACAAATTCAGAGTAAAAATAATTGGTTTTAGTTGTAAATAACCAAGGCACCTCCATCCACACTGCTCTGTGGATACACACAAATATAACATGCAGAGCACACTCATCAGTGGAAAAAAGAAAAGTACTCTCTGTTCCAGGCATATTAGAAGATGAAATCAGAAAAGCACTGCAAGAAATATTTTGCTATAAAAACCCAAAGATAATTGGTCTGGTATATCACTTCAACACAGAAAATGTCAGCAACATCTGAAGTTTTCCAGATCACCTCAGAAAGTTCCTTAAAAGATGTCCTGATACATCATAACAAAGAATGACAACATCTCCATTGCTGGCAGGAGTGGTGCTGAATATCTGCTGTGTGATTTTAGTGGAAATATTGGGATCTCATTTTTCACTCATTCATATATTTTTGTGTTCAGATTTTTTTTTTAATATGCAAATAAAGAAATTTAAAATTTCCAGTCACTTAGCATTATTTTTAATTATTTTTGCTACATACAATCTTACTCAATGTATTTTACTATGAGGACTAAAGATTCTGAGGCAAGGGCTTGTCAGGTAAGACAAAGGACATTATTTTCTGAGGGAAGAACAAGACTATCCTTTTGGTAAAGCTGAGTCCTGCCCTGGCAAACAAACAGCAGTACAGAACATGAATAAATTCCTCAACAGTTCATTAATAACAGTTCATTAAATATGTCCAATATTCCATTAATTTAAAATTGTAGGGATCATCAAAATATTTTAAACTTTCTAGAGTCGCCAAAAACAATGGCACCAACAACATTCTCAGGACCTGTAAAAGCAATTTAAGTTTTTGTAGCCTTTCAGTCATTTTTATCCCATTTTACCCATCTGAGCACTGTGCTGTTGGACACAAGTACAGCAAACACTGCGGTCCTGGGAATGGCTGCTGCAGGAAAGGTTCCACACACACAGACCCAAAGGATACACACACAGGATTAAATTCAACAGCACAAAGGAATAAACAATTACTGGGACCAAAACTCAATTGCCTATACTATGAAATTTCTAAAGTAGTTCTGGTGGAAATATAAATAAATCCAATATCAGAATTTAACTCAGTCCATGGACTATTCCCAGTAGATAGCCTGTTTTTTTTTCAATCTGTTCTGGAAGCTCAGTGAACTTGATACTATGAGCACAGTCTGTCCCATGTCTGTGCTTTATTTAGTACAGCTCCACCCTATCAGTCCATAAACGAGGGTAGCAGGGGTGGGGTAATGCATTCCAGTAAATGAAGAGTGTAAATATATTTCACTTTACCAGGCACAGAGCTGCTGAATAGGACACACCCCGTTCAAAGGCAACAGGTACCCACTGCCCACTGTCCCAGCACAGTCACAGAAAAAAGCAGCAAAGTCCATTTAATGCAGCAAGGAAATGTCAGGCCATGCCAGAGGAACAGGATTTTCCAACAGCAGGAGAGATGGAGGAACTGCCCTCAGCCTGGGATGCATTGGGATGGCCATGGATGGGTCTGGTTAAAGCAAATTATCAGTGATAAAGTGTGATCATTTGTCACCCTCCACTACTCCCTGCTTTTTAATGGGATCTGGAATCATCACAGCATGGCCTGGATCAGAAGGGATGTAGGAGATCTGTGCCATGGCAGGGACACCTTCCACTATCCCAGGCTGCTCCAGCCCAGCCTTGGACACTGCCAGGGATCCTGAAGCAGTCCAAGCTCCTCAGCACAACCTGTGCCAGGGCCTCCCCACCCTCACAGAGAAGAATTTTTTTTTCCCCAAATCCCATCTAACCCTGCTCTCTGTCAGCTTGAAGCCATTCCCCCTGCCCTGGCCCTTGCAAACAGCCTTGTCCCACCTTCCTTGCAGGCTCCCTCCAGGCACAGAAGGCCGGAATTAGATCTCCACAAAGGTGGAGATCTGCTCTCTTCTCCAGAACAATCCCAGTTCTCCCAGCATTTCCTCTTAGGGAAGGTGCTCCATCCCTCTCATCCCTTGGTGACTCTCCTCTGTCCTCCTTTACCAGACTCTTTCCAACACAAAGCGTTGATTTCCTGACCAGGAGATTTCAGAACACAAAGCTCACTCTTTGCTGAGCCAAGAAGTCTCTTAACAAAGAGAGCCTGACTTTAACATTCTGCAGAATCTCCTTCTAATCAACCTTTGGCTGCAGCACACTCATTTTCCCCAGCCCTGCACACTCCGAAAGAGCTGCTGTGTACTTGTTGCCTCATGTTGCTTTTTCTTTCCACCTTCACCATTGTTTGCCAGGGTCAGGCATAATTGGGTGAGGAAGAAGCCCTTACAACCACAAATGGAATTAGAAGTCAGTAAGTTGCATTATTTCTATACCTTTCTATATTTTTTACACTCCAGGAAAAAAAGTAAAATCAGAAAACAAACTAAAAATCGTATTTTTAGTTCAAAAATGTATGTGAAGTAGGGACATATGCTTGGAAGCCTTTTGAAAAAAACTTAATTAAAACTGTTATATAAAAATATGCTTGACAACTAAATCAGCATTAAAATAGTTTCTAGGAGATAAATAATTTACAGATTTTCACAGTTAACAATCTGCTTTCTGGAAATAAACTTCACAGTTTACTATAAAATGATCAAAGAGGGATTAGGTAGCTATTCAATTTACTGGAAAAACGTTACACCATATCAATGAAATTGGGAAAATGACTAAGGAGCTGAATATGTTAGAGAAAATGTAATGAATCTAAACAGTAATAGAAATTCACTGGGTATAGAGTCATTAATGTTAATTTTATGAATATTTAAATCACCGAGGGGAACAAATTTGCTGGCACTGAAGCCGATAATGTCTAAACAGTCCAAAAGATTTAATTTCCTGAAAGTTTAACAGACCCATTTTGAACTCTGAATTTGCAGATTCTTAGCGGTGGCACCGAAGTGACACAGAGTAATAATGCTCAGATTTATGCGATTGTAGTTTACCATGAGAAATCCCACGTGGTGTCCAAATGATGCCTCAAGGCCATGAAGTTACAACTCTCCTTTTTGTGATCCCTCCTGGCCACCCAAGAAGAAATTAAACAGATTGGAGCAGGGTATGGGTGTGCTCCATGCACAGAAACACCAAAGGAGATTTATGAGAACACAGCTGATTCCACTCCAAAACAGCTGAGTGAATTTACAGTGCAAGGAATTAGGAATTTTTTTTTTTTCCTTTTGATTCCAGAAATCTCAGTGCTATTCTCTGAAGCAACAAATAATAACTGGGAAATAGTAATCCTCATGATCTTTTGTTTATTCTTCTCCATTTTCTGCATCTTGAAACACAGTGACAGCAGGAGATTTGATGTGCACACAATTCAAAATATCTCTTTTACAACTTGGGTTTCAATACTGTTTTGGAAACTCCTTATGAGTTTTCTCTTCTTTTTAGATATGGATCTCAACAATAATTTATCACTTATAATGTCACCTTTGGAAAATTATGGTTTTATCCCCAATTATCTCGGGTTTCTTCAGGAAGGATGTTATTTCTAGGTGATCATCAAAATCACGTTTGCCATGGTAGAGGAAATTTGTTTCTTGATTATGGAAGTAGAAGGGAATTTATATCAAATTTATTAATATACATTCAAGGTGTACTTGGTAATCAGTCTTATCCCAAGAAAATGATTACTTTAGAATCTCGGAGGTCATAAAAAACCAAATTTCCAACTCTAAGCTGAAAGCTGAAAATTAAACAACCACAATGTGAAAATGCAGGACTAGGATAAATTACATATTCACACCAATGCATATTTAAGGATGTGTGAATTGTGAATATTTGAGATGATGGCTAGCAAACAGTATGATTAGCACCAGCCTCAGCACAGTAAATTTATACCCCATAATGAAAAAGGACATTCTAAAAATGCCACTCATTTTTTCCTGCTATTTGATGCTGGGCACTGCAGTGACATTTCCAGGCCATTTTCACCCTCGTTTTTTGTTACAACATCTGCCATCATCCCTAACCCAAAACCGTCTCAGGACTCAAGGATCTGATGTCTGATCACAAGTCAAAACTTTGTAACACACTTTGCAAATCAGTGGTTGTGGATCAGCCCTCTAATATTAGCCTGACATTCCAATTTGCGCACCTGGTTCCCTGGAGGAATGGATTTAGACATCCCATTCTCAGTTCTTCCCATCAGCTCTGATCACCCTTTTTCTTTCTTCTCAAAGAATTTTGTGGTATCTCCATTCACTATCATTAGTCAGCAAGCAAGAAAATTATTACTATTATTGCTTCCTGAATAGAGGTATTTGGAAATTGCTTTTGAAGCCTTATTTCCTGCTTTTTAAAACTTATTATTACTCAGGAACAGCAAGAAACATACTGAAATTGAAACAGCACCCACTGAAGTGTACTGCAATGCCATGAAAGTTTCTTGTTAAACCTTTAATATTCTAAATTTATGCCACTAAAATGTCTGCCTGCTTTCATTTTCCCACATCTTCTACTTCAAGACAAATGTGGGAAGAGAATAATTAGTTTCTATTGTAATGAACTGTAAAATTTATAGTAGAATATTAAATTGAGAAGCATAGAACAATATCATCATTAAGGATTTATAGGTTATAAAATTCAAATTATAAATATTTCATAAATTCTCTCTGATTTTCATCGCTGTTATGACTTTACCTTCCTGTTTCTTATTTCCATCTGGCATCCTCTCACAGGTTGAGGGGAATCTCTCAAATATTGCAGGGATTTTAAGGAAGGAAAGAGGAGTTTCTAGCCAGCTTTCCCCAGCTCAGGAATTTTGCTGGTTTTTGGTGAATCAGGATGTTTTGTGTTGGTGCAGGTGAGATGTGCAGCTCAGAAACCTTGGCTACAAGGCTGTGTTTGTGGGGGGAACCCCCTCCTCAGAAGATTTACAGCAATCACAACTGCAGGAAGCTTTTAGCAGAGCACAGAGAATTATTTCATCCCGGGAGAGAAACCAGCACATCGTTCAGAGCACTCTGAGCCCCTGCTCTGCCTGCACCAGCTCTGACAGGTACAGTGTAGGAGTGGAATTTAGCTCAGCCCCCTTTTTCAACCCTTCCCCACCTCTCCTGGAGCACAAACAGCTTAATGTTCCCTTCCCAGCAGCTCTGACACATCCCGAGAGCAGGCAGCCGCTGGCATTACCCAGTGATCTCCTAAATTGCCATTTTTCTTTTTCAACTATCTCTGCTATATATCTTCTTGAGAGAAAACTACCATATGAAGTGCTTCTGAAGTAAAGAAATTCACTTCAGAGGGTTAGGAGGTGGGTTTTTTTTTTTTCCTCCTATTTTTCCCTTAGACTCGTGTCTCTAAAAACCACTGACAGTTTTGATGGAAGAGGTTGCTGCCAGCAAGAAAACAGATGCAAAATTGAGGAAAACGTGTGAAATATTGAGAGAAGTAAATCAGTGCTTCAGTGTCAGAATCACTGTTTCATTATTCTGATGCAGTAGGCTGAGCAAAAAAGATGAAACATGTCAAAAGTAAGAACGAGGTTAGGATTGAAGTTCGCTTGGAAGCCTCCGCATCCAAGGCTTCTGCTTTGTAATATTTATAATTATTCCCCCAAAATCCTTGTGCTCCTCTGACTCATCTCGTTTTTGATCAGCATACCAAAGCGTTTTACTGCAGTATTTGTTTCACTGCACTCTGATTTCACCCAGCTCTGCTGAATTCCACCACTGTAAAGCTACATCTGCACTGCAATGAATCAAGCCCAGCGAAACTGCTCCCCTAAAAGTACAGAACAGATGATGATGAGAGAATGCAACGTGTTTGGGAAAGTTGGAGGGAACCAAATCCCTTTTAGGAAAACATCTGAAACATGTTGGCTGCAGCAGGATTGGATTTACTGCCTGCAAATCAGACCCCACAGGGCTGAATGTGGATACAGACTGGTGATTTTCAGTTTTGCAGGAGAGGATGTGCATTCCTGCCTTTATTCCCTTTTATCTTTCTTTTTTAATTAACAACATTATCATTACTTTTGCCTCATGACGGAAATAATCTACAGAAGACCAAATAAAGGCTAATTTAAGGATGAAACCACCACCACAATCCTTCACTAGACCACAAAGTGAAGCCTTGGCTGAGCTCAGCACTGCCTCAGAGCAGAGCAAAGGTTCATTTTTGTCTAATTTCTCCTCACCTAACATCCTTCACTTCTCTATTTCCAGCAAGGAATTCTTCAGAGACAGAGAAAAACCAAACCAAATCAAACAAACAAACAAAAAACCGAAAAAACACCCAAACAACAACAACAACAAACCCCCAAACCCCAAAAACAGAGTTAAAAAAATGTAAAAAAACCCAAACCAAAACAAAATAAAAAAAACCCCACAGTGTAAACTATAATCTACCTGTTCATTTATACTATCTGTTATAATCCCAAATGCCACTTCAGCTGGGTTTTGTAGTGTTTTGTGCAACCCAGTAAACCTTCATCACTGTAACCCTCTAAAGAAGGAGTTAATTTTGTTTTTGAAAGGGTGTCCATGTAGTGAGTTCCAAAGCCTTTGCAAGCTCACCTCAGGTTTTTAAGGTGTGTATACTGGAATAGTAATATGATTATTTTTCCCTACAAAAATGACAAAACGTTTCATTTTAATATTTTCAAATTAATTTTTCTTTTTACTGTTGTTTACTCAATTCATTTTCTCATATCCAATTACTTTTTTTAAAAAAGCAACCCTAATAATGAAAATATTTTAAAAGTATAATTGATTTTGTTCTGAACATCAAGATTTTTGTACAACTTTTTGTATAACTATATAATAAGAAAACAGAAAACAAAACAAAACAAGTTATTTTTTTTTACTTATCCAATAACCTTAACCTTTATTAGACATCATGGCAGAGACACATCAAATAACTGAACCATATTTTCAAAAAAACCCTCAGATTCAGCAGTTTGCTTTTCCCATCCTGCTTGGGGTTCTCAGGAATATTCCTCCCTGTCCCAGAGACAAAAAGGGGATATTCCCTGTGCCTTCCCTGCACTTTGGGTGAGCCAGGGAAACAATTGGACCATGAAGAGCCAGCCCAGAGATGATCTTGCTATTTCCCAGACACAGCAGCTGCTAATGACTGATTTCCACCCACACTTTTTCCTTCAAGAAGTTCAAAGTTCCATCATTTCTCATTATCATAACATTTTCCCTACATTTTGCCTGTTATCCAACCAACCCCTTGAAAATCCTCTGGTTTTTTGAATGATGTCTTCCCCACCTTAGTGGCAAAGCCTGCACTGATCAATACATTTTATCTATCGAGCTAAATGCATCTCCAAGCATCTCTGAGTGCAGAGGTGAGGGCAGCAGCTGGAGCCGAAAGTTCTTCTGAACTACTTTTCCTCCCCAAATAAGCCTTGGTCATCCTGAAAGATTTCCAACCTGATAGTAACCACTCAATCTCCCAGGCTGGTTATTTCTCGTGAATTAACAGTTTAGAGCCGATGTTGTACATTACAGTTTTCCAATCCTCACTCTAGACAAAAGAGATGCATTTATCATTTCCAAGAACAGTGGTTTTTACTCCAGCTTTGAAGGGAAGGACCAGTGCCATCCTCCAATGAGCAAAGACAAGTGCACAGAGGAAGGCAAGATGAAGGCAGGCTTACAGGACACATAAAAAAGACTTTTTTTAAAAGCATTTTCTCTTTCCCCTTGATCAATTTCTTTCCTCAAGGTGCTTTTTAACAACGAGGCAGGGCAGCATATTTGGCTNAAAATCCAGGCTGGGAGGGTTTAAAAGAATTGATAACAAGTGAAAAGCTGCTGGGAAACTTTCACAGGCAGAACATTCCTTTTTCTGTTCAAAGCCTCTGCGCTGCCTTGGCGTCCCGGGCGATGCCCCCGGGTTCACCTGGCGCAGTGGAAGGAGGAAATTGCTTGAAGAGCAGTGCCTGCTCCTCCAGCAGGGAAAACACCTCCCTTCCTGCTGACCCTCCGTGCTCTCCTCCTCCCAGTGCCCTT
Organism: Pycnonotus jocosus; assembly: GCA_013400435.1. Taxonomy (NCBI): domain Eukaryota; kingdom Metazoa; phylum Chordata; class Aves; order Passeriformes; family Pycnonotidae; genus Pycnonotus; species Pycnonotus jocosus. The sequence goes on along the minus strand of VWYP01012779.1, from coordinate 2,908 downwards.
TTTTCCCCAGGAATCATCACAAGGAGAAGCAGCCTGGCTCCCTGCCCTCCCTCCTGGACAGCTCTGAGGGCAGAGGTGCCGAGGAGAAGGAAATTCAAGGAGAACTTTGACTGTGCCAATGCTGAGTGGTTCAGCTGCTCCAAACTCCAGCAGCCCCTTCCACCACAGTGGAAAGTACAAATGGATGAAACAGCCTTTGTCCCCGGAGCAAGGCTGGCTCTCACAGTTGGGTTTCACAGAACTCCTTTAGGGCCCTGTGGTAGTTTGGGAAGGAATGATTTTTTTTTTAATTTTTTTTTTTTTTTCTCAAGAAGGTTGTAGCAAGACCAATCAGTGATTAGGCATGAAAATTGACAGCTAATATAGCCATTAGAAAAGTGATGCATCTCTCTGAACACACAGGCTTAAAAGTCAGGAGAATCCCGGGAAAATTCTGCTTTTCTTTTCTCTTAGTGTTAATAAATCTATCTTCACACTTTTTCAGATTTGATCCTGTGTTGCTTTTCAACTGATCCTGTTTCACAGAGGAATAAAGGTAGATGATTTTGGCAGACACCACTACAGGCCCAAGGAAGGTGTGACACCCCTGGCAGCATGCACAGCTGTATGAACAGCTGGGCCCAAATGGGAGGGGAACCTGCAGCAGCAAAAATGAGTTTTGAAGAGCTGCCCTCAAAGGGACATCGTTCCCTGCCTGCAGACCAGCCCAGGCCTCAGGAGGGGAAATCAGGGAAAAACACAAGTTCTGCTTTCCAGGAATGCTCCAGCAGCCCTGTTGTGGGAAATACTAAAAGTAAGGAGACTTTCAGAAGCTGTGGAAGCAGAAACAGAAAGAGTTGAAGAACTTAGAGGCAGCTACAGCTGCAAAGCCTGAAAGTAGGAAAAGTTACAACAGTACAGCAAGCAAGGACATGAAACAAGAGTTTGAGCTTTTAGGCTTGGTCAGAATAGATCTTAAGACTGCAGAAAAATCTGCTTAGCAAGAGAGTAGAGGATTTGAAGGTTAATAATGGAATATTGTTTATCATTAATAGAAAGCATTCAAGCACTGTTTGCAGCAGGTGTGTGTGTGCTTTCAGTCACTGGTAGAACAATTGTCTGTGAGCTTTAGCAATGTGCCATTGGCTGGAAAACTTTTAAAATGCCCTGGGACAAAGAGATCTTTGGCTGCTGCTGGCAGGTGTGATCTGTTGCCATCTTTCAGTTGTTCAACCATGTATATGAGGCTAATGCTGCAATAAAAGCTCAAGGAACATCTCACAATGGTCCTTTCCTTCCAACACAGCTCTCTTCTCCTGCTTGCCCTCTCCCAAACCACGGTGTGTTCACCTCAAATGCAGTGGTTTGAAGTCAAACTGTAAGCAGACACTGCCTTGGCTTTGGGGATAACTGTGTAAAGTGCACCTTGAGCAGATTTCTTTGCAACAGAGAGTGAAAAACATGATTTCAGTGGGTTTAAGATTATTTAAGATTATTTAAATATTCAAATCTTTAGGGTGTGAGTAGGGCTGGCACACCTGCACAAAACACCCAAGTGTTGATGAACCTTTTTCCCTCTTACTAAGGAGTTCCAAGAGCTGTTCTAGAGGTGGGGTGTCCCTATTTTTTCATGAAGACATTGAGAAATCTGTCCTATATTTTTTGAGTGGTTTTTTCTTTAATATATGACCAAATTAAACATTGGTAGATGTTGGGTTAGGTTGGGCCGATTATCTATAGATGCTGCAAATAATTTAACCAGCACCCTCATGATTCTTGCTGTAGGCAAAACATTCATTTTCTGCTGCTTAAAAGTAATGATTCTTTTATTATTTCCTTTTTACAACAATTTAGAAAAAATACTTGAAAAATGTTTCTAGTATAACATTTTATGGAGGAAAAAATGCCACGAAACTCACTCCAGACCTCATTCCATAACAATCAAGCTATGCCAGAGACTTGGCCACCATGGATTGCAAGTTCTAATAAATGCTAACAAAATCTATTGAGATTTTGGTTATCAGAAAATTGTTCAATGCACAAAATTCCCTACACAGAAATTTGTAAAAGATTCCAATTTACGCTATGCTGTCTTAACACTTAATTAATATTTTTGCCCTAATTAACATTTACTGAGTACCCTATTTATGATTTTATTTTTTTTTCTTTAAATCAGATATCCCCTTTCCCACTCTGTCTTTAACGTATCAAACACTGATACAGAAGATCAGCTTTCTCAACACACAGATAAAAAAAATATTATTAGCTGTATTTTGCCCAAAATAAGCCCCCAAAGTCAGGTAGGTAAATTCACTCAACAGTGGTTGCATAGTGAATTTACGCACCTATATTTTCAATTTAATAAGGAGCTTTTATGCTCTGAAACTCTAAAGGATTGTCAACCAAAAAGCTGAAAGCTGGAATGTACAGGATCCTGTTTTGGGACAACCCACAGTATCCCCAAGTGGTGGTTGTCTTCCTGGGCACAGCAAAATTAAAAGTATGTTTTGGAAACATTGCTTTCCCTACACTCCTGCCCCTATTAAACAAACAGATATTCACAGTATTGAGAACACTGTAATTGGACATCACAGTCTGACTGCTCCAGAGGTGTAAATCAATAAACTCATTGAACTGATAGGAACAATTCAGTATCAAGTGAAAAATCCTGATAGCAGAAGTACCAATGTAAATCTGTGATAACAGCAGCGATTTCTATTGCATGTATCTGTTATTATTTTCACTTTGAAAATATCTTTAGTTTTCACTAACATTTTCTGATATCCGTTTCCATACTTTGAATAGATAATTGATAAAGTTTCAGAATCATCTTCAAGGTGAGAAATATCGGTTCTGCAGGGAATGAACAGTGCAAGTTTTGCTTGAGACCCTTGTCTTGGTTTGCAATGTAACCAAAAATGTGTGTTCT
>VWYP01012778.1:52089-63824 GCA_013400435.1 Pycnonotus jocosus | reverse complement strand
GGCCGGGCCCCCGGGGGTACCCGAGGGAGCGTGGGCGCCACGCGGGGCGGGGGATCGGGAGGCCACGTTGGGCGGGGGTGCGCAGAGAGGGGCTCGCAGCCTGCCGGGGCCCCGGGCCGGACCGCGGCCAGGCCGGGGGCGCCGAATGTGCCGAACCCTCCTCCCGTTCCCCCCCGCCCCAGCCCTCTCGCGTGGCCGTGGGCTGGAAAACCCCAGCGCAGCCTTCCCCACCGCCCTGCCCCGGGGAGTTTGAGTTGTCGGGCAGCCGTGGGAGAGGAGGCTTTGTAGGTCAAAGCTTTTCTGGCTCTAGACGTCTTTTCCTCTCGCTCGCGGGCGGGATACTCCGTGACATTGACAGGGGTTAACGCCGCGCGTGGGGCGGGGGGTGCCGGGGGAGCTCCACGGTGCTTTTCAGGTGCTCAGCTCCTCCGGAGATTCCCGGACCTGGAGTGCAGGGAGTAAAGAGGAGTGCGGTGACTGTCGCCAGCAAATTGCTTTCTAAATCAGGTTTTTTCCTTCCCTTCTGCGGCTCCCTAGGCTGGAGCTGATGGATTTGACGCTAATGGCATCTCGGTAATTGAAATGTCTGTGCTGTGCTGCGGGAGCAGATCTGAGTCAGGCCGGGGAGCAGGAGGCTCCGTTTGTACCTCCTCCGTGGCTGGGGCACCTCTCCTCCCACCCGGGGGCCGCGGGCGCTGCTGCCCGGGCTGTCCCGGGGCTGTTCCATAGCGGAACAGCGGCCGGATGGACCCGGCACGGACGCCGTTCATCGCCGTGCGGGCGCAGCATTCCCAGATGCTCTATCACAGGCCACGAGGCATCCCCAGCCGAGCCGTGCGTGGCCGGGGAACGCGGGGTGGGCTTGCAGGGATGTGCGGAAAACCGGGCCGGCGATCCCCAGCGCCGTGCCCGGTGAACGGGAGCACCGCTGGCTTGGGATGTATTGAATGTGTAACGTGCTCCGGCGTTTGTTTACTAACACAGCCTGACAGTGGCCCTCTGGGACAGGCGGGATCCTCTTCCACCACCTCCGTGCGTGTCGCAAAAGAGCCGGGGAGGGATGACAGAAGTTTTAACGTGTCTTTCAAAAGGCTTTTTCGCAGAACTTTGCCACCGTTTGGCGAGTTGCACAAGTACAAACAGCCGTCTCCTGCCGGCTGGGCACTCACATGACTCAGAGGAAGCTGGGCTGTAAACAAACGCTGCCGTTACCATGTTCCCACTCACTTTTGGTGCAACGGTCAGATAATTCCCTCTGCAAAATGGCCGCTGGGCACGGCTCCTTCTGGGAGCCTCGCTGGGGAGGGATCACCTCCCCACCGCTCCAGCCTGCTCTCACCTCTTTTCTGGGATACTTCCGAGGCTTTTGTTATTCCAGTGCAGCACCCGTTTGCTGGCTGGGCTGAATCTGCAGTGAGTGTAAATCGGGGGAGTTCAGGCAAGTTCAGTACGAGGGAAGGCAGCATAAATTAACCATCTCCTTGGAGCCAAAGCGCTGCTCCAGGGGCACGGCGTAAATTCCATCAGCCTGCTTGTACCTGAGGATTCTGCACCTCCCTGTAAAGCCACCACGGGGAAAGGTGTTCTGCACAGGGGAGCCAGGCTAGCTCAGTGGCCCGGTGACACACAGCAGGGGTTGGGTTGTCCCAGCTCTGTGCCTCTGTCCTGGCCAGGGCACTCCTGGCATCCATCTGCCCTTCCCAGGACCTTTCCTTTGTGGGCAAGTGTCCCACTTGCTGCCTGTGACAGCCCCTGGGGTGTTTGTCACCAGCAGGAGGGAGAGGGAGGCTGCTGTGAAACACAGACAGCTTTGGGATGCTGGTGTTTTGGGACCACTTCCCTGGGCTAGGGTTGCTCTGAGACTGGCTGCTAAGGGGCCATTGTGTGTAAGGAGATGAAGTGAGGGCTGCAGAGCGGGTTTGCTCTGCGTGTGTCTTTCCAGCCCTGCTAGACCTGGATTTCTTTCTGGGCTGGAAGGAACGTGATTCAGGACAGTGAGCAGGGTGGGAGGTCAGGAGAATATTTGGGCTACAGACACCTTTGGCTGTGGTGTGAGCTGATCAGAGTCTGTCCCATACTCGGGGTTGACTAAGAAACCATTTTTTTTCATTCCATCTATCCCTGGGGAGCAAGGCAGTTCATGGGTAGGGTGTGGATTGCCTCTCCCACTTGCTATGACTCCACTCCTGTTTCCTAGGGACCCTGGGCAGACTTTCTTCTGTTGTGCCCAGTTTAGTTTGCAGCTTTGTGGGCCCTTTCATGCTTCCAGGGATGGCTGCTGTGGGTGCCAGCCGAAATGGCAGTGCCAGCTCAGCCCTCCAGCAGCTGGAGCAGTGCCATAGCTGATCCCAGGGGGAGGTTTACGGGCCCAAGAAAGCAAATTGGAGTGTCTCTGGGTGAAGGCTGGCACTCAGCCTCCAGGGCCTGGCTTTTTGGGAGAAAAAAAAACGATTCCTCCATGGCTGGAACCCAGCAGGTTACCAGGCAGACATTTCAGAGTTTGCAAAGTCTCACACGGGGCTGGGCAGTGGATCAGGCTCCTTCTCTGGTAGACAGATATTATTTGGCTTTATGTGCTCATTGCCCTTGGGGCCATTTGGGAAGGATAAGAAGAAACTGCTTCTAAAAAAACCCACCCATTCCTTCCTTTTCCTGGTGCTAAGAGCCTCCATTCAGTGTAGAGAGCTTGTGTGAGCAGAAGAGGAGGAGCAGGTGTCTGGCTTTGCTCGCTGTGTCCATGGCTGGATTTCACTTCCTCTAATGTATTTATGTTTCAGGAAGCCCCTTTCTTGGTGTTTCACGGACAGGGTGCCCCGAGGGCTGCCCCTGCTGCTGGATGCCCCATGCTGGCAGGGCTCACACCCTCTCTCTGACTGGGTCACCACAGGTGCCTCTTGGCACCCTGGCAGAGTCCCTCTCCTGTGAAGCTCCTGATTTTGCATCCTGAGAGGGGCACAGGGCCTGGTCACCTGCTGAGTGTGGCCAGGCCATGGATATGGGGCTGCCCTGCTCCCATGCACACCAGGGTGACACAGGCAATGGGGCCTTTGGTCCAGGGTCAGAGCTGAGCTGGGCTCCTTCTCCAGCAGAGGAGCCTTAATTGGCTTTGCTGTTGCACCAGTCACCGTGGCATTTGTGACGCTGTCTGGAGACCAGGTGGCATCAGTGGCTTTGGTTACGTGTGTGTCCCTGGCCCCCCGTGGCACCAAGGGGAGCACGGGGCTCTGCAGGTCCCTTGGGTCATGGGCTTTGTGCTGGGCACAGGGGCTGTTTCTGCCCTGCTTGGAAAGGGGCAGGTGGAGAGGAAGAGACACTGTTTGAGGCAGAGGGGCCTGCACTGGCACAGTGCTTCCTCTGCCCAGTCACAGCTTTCATCCCAGCGCTGGCAGGGATTGGTGGGCAGCTCAGGGGGACAGCAGGGACCTTCTCTGTCCCTGCCTGACAGTGGCACAGTCCCAGGTATGAGGCCATTTGGAAAACAGGAGCACAGAGCAGATTTAATCAGCTTATGGTCTCTGGCAGTGCCCACACCTTTGCCTGTGTTTCCCGTTTGGTGTTACCCCTCTCTTATCACGATCTGGCAACGATAGGGCCTTGGGTGTTGACGTTTGACGTGTTGACGTTTGACCTCACCCAGGACGAAGGGTAGCGTGGCAGGGGGGTGTCACTGCCTCAGAAGTGTCTGTGCCTCTTTTGGACATTTCCTTAATTCAGAGCTGTGTGCTGTCCTGTCCAGGGCTGTCTCCAGGCCCACAGACCCTATTCCTGCTGTATGGCCATCCCTGGGATCCAGTGGGTCCTGCCTGCAGGAGCTGAGGGCTCGGAGCTCTCAGCATGGCTGGGTGCAGAGTTCAGGTGCTGTGTTATTAAATGCAGCTATTGCAGGGCCTTGCCAGCCCAGCTATTGCACACTCCCCCTGAGGTCTGGGAGCTGCCAGACTCTGCAGCAGGAATTGCTTCCCCCACCCAGGTCTGGATCATTGTTTGCAGACATTGCTCTGGCTGCCACCTGGTTGTACCAATATTTTTCTGTTGTTTAGCCAGGAAACCATAAACTTCTTTGCCCTCCCAGGGCCTGCTGGCCTGGACGTTTGGGTCAAAATTACTTTTCCCATTGGATCAGTGAGCTGAGCTGACTTGCTGTCATTCATCCTGGCCCTGGGAATGACACAGGAGCACGTGGACACTGGGATGAGGAGCATGTGTGGTGGCAGGACTGTGGCTGCTGCAATTGGGCAGAGTTTGGTACAACTTCACTGTTCTTTTTCCAGGCTTTTCTGCCTTTTTTTCCCCAGAAGCTTGGGTAACCCCAATCCCTGGCTTTCAGGAAGGGAGCAGAGTCTCAGGTAGTGTGGCAGCACCTGGCCACAGCCCTGCACCTCACACCCCAGAGTGGAGACCTGAAGGCCCTGGGGAGAGGCCAGAGTGGGACTGAAAGGGGCTTTTCCTTCAACCAGAACTGAATCCAAACCAGTTCTCTTACATTTCCATCAAGTCTCATCTACAACTGGATCAAAACGCTGTTTTCTAGCTTTGACTCAGGTGAAGCCTGGCACAGAACAGAAGTGTCCCCATCATGGAATCACAGAATGGTTTGGGTTGGAAGGGACCTTGAAGGTCATCTCTTTCTGCCCCCCTGCCATGCATGGACAGGGACACCTTCCACTGTCTCAGGTTGCTTCAAGCCCTGTCCAGCCTGGCCTCAGACATTTCAGGTGCAGGGCAGCCACAGCTTCTTTGTGCACCCTGTGCTAGGGCCTCACCACTCTCTGAGTAAAGAACTTTTCACCATTCCTGCATCATCTCAGTGCTGTGCACCCCCAAACCTCCTGCTGCCTCTGCTCCTCCCAGACCTGGGCTAGGTGTCTGCCCTCCTGACCATCCTGTTCCCCTGGCCTTCCCTACCTGCAACCCTTCTTGTCCTCTCACATGCTTGTGGCATGTGACATATTTACCAGACTATTACTGGTTTTAACTGGAAGCTACAAAACAATGTCAGTCCTCATCGTGCTCTGTCTGCAACTGAACTGGAAATGTTCTGGCATATGGGGTGGTCACCTGCTGCAGCCCCTACCCTGGGGATCTCCTGGTGGGAATAAGAGAACTGTGATCATGTCCTATTGAGGACATGCTTTTAACTGGTTCCTGCTGGAGTTAAATTTGGTTTCCTTTGTTTCCCAGCACACGATGGTTGCAGTGTCATTGTGAGTTGTGAAACACCTGCTGGGCTCTGCCCCAGCAGTAGCTGCTTCTTGCAAGGATGGTGGTCCCAAATACACATGGTTACCACCTGCCTTGGTGTGAGCAGATGGCAGGTGCAGGTCTTTACTTGGGGACAGGGAGCAGCTGTGCCCTCAAGGCCCCCCAGGGCCTGTTTTGGATCATCTTTGGGGTCTAGTAGTGTGCAGGGGTGAGGTGGGTGCCTAGTTTGGATGCTGGTGAGTGCCCAGTTTGGATGCAGGTAGTAACATCATCTTTCCTCCTTTTTTTTTTTTTCCCTTCCTTTCAGACTGCTCTCAGTGCTTTTTTCCAAGAAACAAACATCCCCTACAGCCACCACCATCAGATGGTAAGTGCTTTCCCAACTCCCCAGCGCTCTCCCAGGGCAGAGCACCAGCTGGCAGGTGCTTCAGGCTGGTGCTCACATCTAGCTCGCTGCTTCCCAACTCCAGGAGTGCAGGCAGGGAGGCCTGGTTGGGCACTGCCAGAGCTGCCTGCCAAGGAAGGTTTTCCTGGAGAGCAGCTGTTGGCATAGCCTGCCCTATGCAGAGGGACAGCAGAGCCCTGCAGATGGTTTGGGGCTGCTCTTCCAAAAGACATAGTCTGAGGGAGGATGTTTTGGGCATTGTGGTCCACACCAGCCCAGCATGGCAGAGAGAGGCTGGAGGAGCCTGCAGCAGTGACCTGTGTAGACACACTCACAGATACATGGTGCTTCCCAGCCTGCAGCAGCCACACACAGGTCCTTGTGCGCTCACTGGAGCGAGCAGATTCCTGGAGCGTTGCCGGAGCGTGGCTCTGGTGCTGCCTGCAGAGCGTCTGGAGGTGTGTAAACACCCACACGTGGGTGCTGCTGCCTCTGCTCTCTTCCAGCTGTCCCCAGACTCGGTCCCTCAACTCCCATGCCCTGGCAGCCCATAATCTGCTTGGGCAGATGTGTCTTAAGGATTTACTGTCTGCTGCGGCCTTGTTTGACTCTTTGGGACAATTGGGGATTTGGAGCATGCAAAGCAAGTGCCCAGCAGGACTGGAGCAGGCCCAGTCTCCTCCTGGGGGGTGGGAGCTGAGCCTGAGCCTTGTGCCCACAGAGCCAGAAAGCTGCAGGCCCAGAGTGGCACCAGTGAGTTGTGGAACAGAGGGAGTGCCTGACTTGGCTGGGCACAGGGGGTCCTGTCTGGGCCCTCTGCCAGGAGCTCTTACCACAGCTTGAGCCTTTAGACCCTTTAACAGACCCTGCTCGTGGGCAGCTCAGTCAGCAGAGCACAGGTCTGGGGGTTCCATATGCCACAGCAGGGGGCAGAGGGATCTGGTGCCATGCCCTGGTGGGAGGCAGAAGGTGGGGACTCCCCTGACCCTGTGTCTCCTTCCCGCAGATGTGCACTCCCGCCAACACGCCGGCCACGCCGCCCAACTTCCCCGNCCAGCCGCCGTCTCCCAGCAGGCCAGCGCAGAACAGAAGGCCAACGTGACCATGGAGGCAGAGAGATGAGGCCGCGGCGGAGAGCGCACACGGCGGGGACCCCTGCCTATAAATATATATTTTTTTTTCTTCCCCCCCTCCCCAAAGAGGAGANCAGGTCTGGGGGTTCCATATGCCACAGCAGGGGGCAGAGGGATCTGGTGCCATGCCCTGGTGGGAGGCAGAAGGTGGGGACTCCCCTGACCCTGTGTCTCCTTCCCGCAGATGTGCACTCCCGCCAACACGCCGGCCACGCCGCCCAACTTCCCCGACGCCCTCACCATGTTCTCCCGCCTCAAGGCTTCCGAAAGCTTCAACAGCAGTAGCCCCGTGGCCTCCANGAGCGCACACGGCGGGGACCCCTGCCTATAAATATATATTTTTTTTTCTTCCCCCCCTCCCCAAAGAGGAGAGGAACTCCGCTGCCAGGACGTCTGGCAGCCGCCGAGACACATGAGCAAAATAGCTGCCTTGCATGGGTTTGGTTTGAAGTAGTTTTTACTTGTTCTCGAGCTGAATGGAGCTCCCCAGAGACAGCGGGAGGCTGCGTGGGACCGGTGCCGGCCTCTGCCTGGGACCCTGACGCTGCCAGACTCTTGGGGAGGGAGCACCCCCTCCTCTCTTGGGACACCGGAGTTTGCATGCCAGTGACATTTACAGAGGAGGTCCCTTCCTCAGGGTCCCCTGGGCCACCCCACCAGGCAGAGTGGGTTGTGCCTGAGTGTTTCCCCCCATCCCTTGGCCCCGATCAACTGGGTGAGGGGCAGACACCCCATGGGGCTTTTTGTAAGGGGTGGAGAAAGCAAGGGCTGTTCCTGCACCACCACAGCCTCCACCCCACACACACCATCCTCACTGGTGAGCAGGGCTGGGGGGACACGGGCCCTTGGGGAGGTGCCTGGCTCCTCGCCCAGCCCCGGGTGGGGAGCAGGGGGTGAGCGCTGCTGGTCCGGCTGGGCCAGCACACCTTCCCCTCAACCTCCCAGGATGGGGCTAGCCCCAGGGCTGTTTTGCATGACACAGTGTAACCCTAGAGACTGGGATCGTTTTTAACCCCTCTGTTCTTTTCTCCCGGCGGCTGGAAGTCTCTCCCGATGCGCCGCAGCCGCTTGCAATACACGCTCTTCTGCTTTGAACCCGTGTCTTTGCTTCGTTTGCAGCAGCGGTGGGACACAGGCTAACACTGAGCCTGGAGTGTTTTAGGATCCCTCCTCTCAGTGGCTCAGTGCATCCCAGCAGGGCTGGCTGCATTTCCAGCTACTCCAAACACCCTGCATCCAGCCATGCAGTGGCTACCAGCTGCTTTTGGCCAGGTCCATCCAGGGCTCAGCCCCAGAAGCCCAGCTGTGCCACATCAGCTGTGGTGTCAGACCCCAGCAGGCAGGGCTGTGCTGAGTCCTCAGGATCTTCTGGGACATCCACAGGTCCTGAGTGTTTTGCTGTGACCTGGCTCCTGTCGCATCTTCCCCAGGTCTCTTGGAGGTTGCTGTCCCTGCCAGACCCTTTCCCAGCAAGGCCGTGCCCCTAATCTCCCCAGTCAATAATTAATTTCAGTCCCTTATTTGTGTTGCTAAAATAAACAATGTAGGAGGGATGGTTTCACCCGGGGTGCCTCTTGGACAGCCTGGGGGGCGCCTGTGAGCAAGGGCTGGAGCTGGGGCTGGCCCTTGTGAGCTTCCCTGTGTGGAGTTGTGCTGGAGCTACTGCCCTCAGTCCTAACGCACCAAGATGAAATGGGCCAAGCTGGTGGGCCCTGGAGTGAGCTGTGCACCTTCTGTCCCAGCTGTGGTGGTCACATCTGGGCCAGTGTGGAGTCCTGCTGGGAGTGGGGATGGTCTGTGAGGTGGGGGGGTGCCACACAGAGCCACCTGAGGCACACAGAGAAGGGATTTGTCCCCAGCCTTGAAGAGAGACAACTGCCTGAGCAACAAGGTGAAGCCACACAGAGACCTGCGTGATGAAGAGGGGAACATGCCTGTGACTATCCCAAGGCCACCAGGAGCCACAGGATTGGAAAATCATGTGCCAGATCACAGACCTGTTTATCTGAGTGGTCAGAGAGCTGATGGGGACATGGCATAACCCAAAAGTGTCAGACTCTGGATGACCTGTGTGTCCCCAGGAGCTCGGACTGTGCAGGGGAGGCAACAGAGGAGAGAGCATCTCTGGCCTGTGGTGTTGCCTACCCCACTGCAATGAGTGGGTGCCAGGGCAATGTGACCCCAACTCCACCAGTCCAACGAGGCCAGGCAGCACAGCCTTGGTGCACATGCCCCTCCCTAGCCCCCACATGGCATTTCACACCCCCCTGGCCAGCCTTAACACCTGAGCTTGGCACCCAGGAGCCTGGCTTTGTCACCTGCACCTGCAGTGCACAAGGGCAAACAGCCTTATCTGGGGTAGGACACCCTCAGCAGCTCCCCAGGGACAGCTCAGCACCTTCTCCAGATGGGCAGCCACATCCTCCAGGTCTCTGAGCTGGCTGAGAAGACACCAAAGCTTTGCTCTGGGCAGTGCCAGCTCCTGCAGGCCCCCAGCAAAGCAACATCCCAAACCTGGGTGGACTTAGAGTAGAGACCTCCTGGCACTGCTGCCAGGCCCTGGGCATGGCCAGCACTGGGGTCCCACAGAGGACAGTGACCAGGAACCCCCAGGCATGTCAGTGCATGAGGCAGGGGGACAAGGGGGCTGCAGTGGCCTGGGAGCTCTGATGGGCTGAGTGTGGCCCTGCCGTTCACCTGGCAAAGGTCTGGTGGCACAACCTGGCACAGTGGCCTGGCATGACAGAGATGTCAGTGCCCACAGAGCTCTCGTGGCTGACAGGTCCTTATGGCCTCATGGTGCTCCAGCAGTCAGCCCAGCCTGTGTGGGGCTTTGTGGGCCAGCACTTCAAGGCCTCAGGACTGAGTTCCCAGCCAGAGCTTCTGAAAGCAAACAGCCCCTGAGGTTTTGGGGAGAGAGAAGAGCCCCAGCCATGCTGGAGCCAAGGGGCATTGCCAGCAAAGGAGCCTGGCACCTGAGAGCCTGCCCCACCTCACCAGTGGGCACCTCACAAAGAGAGCTCTGGTACAGCTCCCGAGACACCTCCACTGTGACCAGGAGAGAAATCAGCCCTTCCACCCTGCTCCAGGAGGGGAGAGCCTGGGCAGCCTCTGGGATGGGACAGGAGACTCCAAACCTTGACACTGCCCCCCAGTACCATCCCACCCCCAGCCTTGTGGGTTTCCCAGGACATCAAAATTGTAGAGGGTAAAATCCTCTTGTCACTGCAGGAGGGACAAGAGCAGTGGAGATGGCCAGGACACTGAGATACCAGGAATGGGTGGCTGCTCCAGTGGCTGTGAGGATAACATGGACCCAGGCTGGCCACTGCAGCCAGAGCAGCCTACAGGAGGCTTCAGAGCATTTTTCATAAGGATTTGTGAAAGATTGTCATCCCAGTCACCCCATGCACCTGTGCCATCCATGCAGGTCCCTGGGGAGTCCCACCTCTCTGCAGAGAGCTCTCCAGTATCTGAGCCAGCTCTGCTGCATGCACTTTCTGGAAATTTGTTGCAGCTGGGAGCCCTCAGCAGTGGTTTTCAGGGAGCAGATGGTGGTGATCCTTTTCTGCAGCATGTCTGTGACCTGAGGAACATGGGTTTTGACTGCTGGTACCAGGTCCCCACCGGCATGGGGACATGGAAAGAAGGGAAACTAAGAAGCGTGTGGAGAATACCAGGGCTTGGGGATGTTTCTTGGGGACCCACAGCATCACATCCAGCCAGGCCGTAGTGGTGTCCATAGAGTTTCCCCAAACTGAAGTAAAATATATCTAAAGGGGACAAATGACCCAGTTCCAGCTTCGTCACGCTGACAAAATGCTGTTACCTTTTCCCTTTGCTCCGTGGTTGTGCTCAAAGCCAAGGTCACAACATGGGAGGTGGGACTGGCCTGGGGCTGCCAGGTCTCACAGGAGATGAAGTGCTGAAATTGCTGCAGGCCAGCCCCATGCTGCCTTTGGAGAAGACAGGAGGGCACAAGGCCATCACAACACGTTCCTGTGCTGCAAGGCATGAGCAAGGCAGGTATTACATACAGCATTTCCCACTCAGAGTCTAAACTTGAACTTGGTGCTGTGGCAATGGCTCCCATTAGATTGTGCCTTGACGTGGGGACAGCCTGCCTGTCCCACTGTCACCTGCAGCTTGGCCACTCACTGTGACACAGGGAAGAGAGAAGGCTGTTCCTGCCTGGGAAGTGGGAGCTGTGTGCTCCAGCCCAGAGTGACCCCAGGCAGAGCTGCCAGAGCAGGATGGGACCCAGCACATTTAAATCTCAAAGCAAGTATCTCTGGAGCCCTAGGGGCAGGTGAGAAGTGGCTGAAACCACCCGTGGCTGTATTAGAATACTGCTCTTTTAATCAGCCCCTGCAGTGCAGCTAAAATCACTGGAGCCAGAAAGGTGGCATCGTGGTTCCACAGGCTCCCTGGTCCTGGGGCAGCCAGAATCCATGGCACGGGCATGTCACCGTGTGGGGCAGGACATGGGCCAGAGCAGGGCATCGTGTGGGCCACGAGCTGGGACAGCTGCTAGGGAAGGCAAACCTGTGCAGGACAGGGAAGAGACGGCTCCAGGGAAACCTCAGAGCCCCTGCCAGTACCTGAAGGGGCTCCAAAAAAGCTGGAAAGGGACTTTGGGCAAAGGCATGGAGTGACAGAACAAAGAGAATGGCTTCGAACTTCAAAGGGGAAATTAAGGTTAGCTATATGGAAGAAACTCTCCCTTGTGAGGGTGGGGAGGCCCTGGCACAGGGTGCCCAGAGAAGCTGTGGCTGCCCCTGGATCCCTGGCAGTGTCCAAGGCCAGGCTGGGATAGTGGAAGGTGTCCCTGCCCATGGCAGGGGGTGGAACGGAATGATCTTTAAGGTCCCTTCCAGCCCAAACCGTGCTGTGATTCCCCGAGTCTGCGTCTCCCGGAGCTGTCCAGTGCAGCGGGAGCAGGCCCGGCCCAGCCCCCGCTGGCCCAGCACGGCCCAGGCCCGCCCCGCTGCGGCACCGCCCGCCCAGCCCGGCCC
>VWYP01012778.1:23304-46365 GCA_013400435.1 Pycnonotus jocosus | reverse complement strand
TTTTTTTTTTTTTTTTTTTTTTCCAAATGGCCATGACTCAGCCCTTCCCTGCTGCTCTGTGAGTTTCCTGGTTTCTGAATAGGCTATTCTTGGGACAGCAATTCCTGACAGATAGGAACAAGGGGAGTCTTGTGTTGTTTTCTTCTCTGTTTCTTCGGTGGCCTGCGTAAATGCTCTGCTTCCCTCTGATTTTTGCCTTTTTCCCACATTACTGAATCGTCCTAAATTGCTGGATGTTATCTGGGGCTCATTTTTGCCCTTGTAGCAAAGGAGCCCTCTCAGACATGATCCAGGCTTGCATAGCAGCAGCTTTTCTTTCTCAGCAGGATGGTGGTGACAATCCTGAGCATGGAGTGTTAGACTGCTCCAGCTCTGTCTACTGTAAAGCTTAAATCTGCTTTGTTGTAGCCCCTCTGACCCCATGGAGCTGTGCCTGGCTCTCCAGTGACCTCCTGGGCCAGGTGTGGATGGATCCAGGTGAGGACCAGCACGTGGTGCCATGTCCATGGAGGATTAGGGGGCTCAGCCTGGCTGTGGGTACCGTCACTAGTAGAGGGAAAATACCACCTAGAATTTAAAAACAATGAAAAAAACCCTTTCTGATGGCTTATTTATTGCTCCCCTGCAGATGGCAGAGGGTGGGGAGCTGAAGGATGCTCCCTCTGAAACACTTCATGGTGCAGTTACCCAGCCTTTTCCAACAGAAAGCTTTTGGATTTGTTCTGAAGTTTATTCCTCTGTAGTGTGGGCTGGGGAAAGTCACCTGCTGTGGCCAGGCCAGGTGTGCTGGCTGCTGCTCTTGATGTGCAGTTGGAAGTGAATGAGTTGTCTAATATTAACAACCTTTGCTGGGTTTTAGTTTAATTAAGAGCCCAGCTCTTTCTGTCAAGACACAGTTCTATGTGAGGGTGAAATAGCCTAAACTGTTGTATATTTTGCCTTGAAAATACAGTTGGCTTTTTGAAAAACCAGGGGGACTCTATGTTTTCTCAAAGCCTGTAGTTACCAAGAGAAATTTCTCAGACTAGAGGGCTCAAAACACAGGGGCAGTGTTCTTCCTTAGCATCCCTCCACGTTTTTGGATATGCTGTATTGTTGTTAAGCCAACCAAGAGAAAAGCTGCTCTGTGTGAGGAGGCTTTGAGAACATTCACTGCCAGATTAAATTAGCCTTTCTGAGAATAAATTAGTCGTTGTGATGCAGGCAGCCCCACTCTGTACAGCTGTAAAATCTGCGCGTGCTGGTACCCGCAGCAGATAAATGATGTGTTCAGGGCTGTGCTGTTAACAGGAGATTAGATTTCTGGCTGGGGATGAATGAAAAGCAGCCTGTTAGATTTTATTGATTATTTCTCCAAATGAGAAGCAGGCCACCCTTTTAAAGGAGGGAAAGGAACCCACGGGATTCAGTGCAGCTCCATTTTGGGAGGAAATCATGGACAAGAGCCAGAGCTGTACCCCTGCTGCAGTGACTCCAACCTGGGATGCCTCTGAGGTCCTCAGGGGTCCCGGTCACCCAGCTCTTGGCAGAAGGGGAGCTGGATCCGTGTGTTGGAGGGGAGGATAAAGCCTAGAATATGGAGTACAGGAGTGCAGTGGGGATGGGATTTTGGCTGCTGCCCACTCTTCTGGGCTTGTGTTTTTAGCTGAGCACTGGATAAAAAGCTGCTGCTGGTGTGTGCATGCTGCCCTTTTCTTAGAGGCATCTTTGGTTTGTCTCCTAATTAACTTAAAGCCTTTATTCTGCCTTGTGCTGTATCAGGAAGTGCTGGCAGGAGGCTGGGCCTGTGCTGAAGCCTCAGCTTGTCCTTCCCACCTTGGCTGCTGGGACCACTCAGCTCCTCCAAAATCTCCACGTGGTCTCTGAGCAAGCGGGGCTTAGACACCCTTTCCACTGGTGTGGAATATCAGCGCCTTCCCTGGGCTTGTTGCAGGTCTTCCACAGGGATGTCATCTGCAGCATATTTGTGTTTTGGGAACGGAGGTTTCGCCCAGAGTTTGTGGCTGTCACAGGGGGTGTAATTGAGCCTTTCAGACTCTTCTTGCCATGGTTCAGGATGGTTTGGTGTCGTGGGAGCTCAGTTTGGAGTTGCTGGGCTGTGCCGATGTGAGAGAAAACAGTTCCCAGCCGGTTTAGTGTCGTAACTGTGGCAGCTGCTCCATCTTCCTCATGCTCAGGAGAGGATTTGAGCCGCTGAGCTATTTACCTGCCCTGAGGGCATCCTGCTATTATGGGCTTCAATCCCGCCTGTCCCATCCTCTGCTGTGGGAGCAGTGACCCGGCCTCGGGACTGCTACAAACCCTCCGACCAGCGATGCTTTCCATGGAGCAGCAAAGCAGGGAGGTGTTGCTGTGACAGAGAAAGGGTTTGGAGGAGCCCAGAGCAGGGAGGGGTGCTCTGTGTGTTGGGGCTGCTTGGAGCCCAGCTCTGTCCTAGATTTTCAGCAGGAGCTTTGGGGAGGGGGCTATGAAGGAGTTGTCAGGAACTGGTTGCTGCAAATTGAAACCACAGTCATGCCTGGAGTGAAAATTACTTTATTGGACCTGGAAGTCAACATGGACTAGCCAAGTCTGGTGGGAAGTGGAGGAAGAATTGGGGATGGCAGGAGCTCTGTGTAACTTGGGGGTGCCCAGCACTGGCCACACTCAGTAGCTGTTGATTAATCCAAGGATTTTCCCCTCTGGGACATCCTCATCTATCTTTGAGCAGCCCAAATGAGTTTGGGTTGGGAGCAGGGCAGTGCCAGGTACCCTCCTCCTGTCCAAATGCCATGGGACAATCCAGCCCCATGCTGGTGGGCCCTGGGCAGTTCCAAGAGAGGTCCCAGTCTGGAACTGGGAAGTTCTGTGGAAGCAAGCACGGGAGTGTGGTAACATGAATGGCCTCAGCATGGAAATGTTCCTCCAGTGCACATCTTGGGATGTGTGTGGGTCCTCCTTGCTGGCAGTGGGACTCAGGAGAGATCTCAGACCTTACACACAAGATCCTGCTGAACCACAAACCACACTCCTTTGCAAAGGGTGAGCCTTGGCCTTACATGAAATTGAGTGACACAGAGCACTTCTCACTAGTCCTCAAAAAAAGTGCAAGGTGACATTGTACTGGTTAAATCTGAATGTCAGCAGCTTCTCTGGCAGCGAGGCAGGGGGATCTGTGAGCATGGGAAATGCTAATGCTGGAGACTGGAGCCAGCCCTACAGCGAGCTGGTGCTCTCCTCGGGTAAGGAAACCTCAGTGCCGTGGCGTATGTTTTGTACAGCACTTGAAAATGGATCTGGAATCACCACCAGTGTATTCAAAATTATTTCATTGTGTTGCAAAATCTGCAAGGGAATTGTGAATACGCTCTTGGGTTCTGATTAATTCTGAAATTGAAATGCAAAAGTGCTGATCGTCTCTGATTCTAATTTCCTCCTCCCTTGGAGCTCACTGTGTCATTTAATGGACGTCACACATGTACTTAGTTTGATTCAGCAATGATGTAGCTGCGTGATTTGACTTTCTCTCCAAAAATTCTATAGAAGGAGGGAGAAAGGAAACAGTGAGTGCTTAAAAAAATAAAATATTTTTAATTTGATGTTGGAAAGGGAATCTATAAAACCCTGGGTTTTGCTGAGACATAGTGAGTACTCATTGTAAATCCACCTTCTCTGTGCTGCTGTTCCCCAAATGGGAGGCAGCGGATGCTTGACAGCAGGAGATGCCTTTTTGTGTAGGTGACTGAAGAGCAGGACTTGGTGACTGGGAATGACCTGGGGAGCTCCATGGAGAACCTCCAGGCTGCCCAGTCTTCAAAACCATGAGTGCTGGTAGTGGGAGGGACTGACAGTTCTGCCTTTGATCCCTTCCTAACTCATCCTTAAGCCTCTGTCCTGGGCTGCCATCAGAGGTGAGCTCAGATCTGTGACTGTGCTTAAGAGCTGGGGAGCTTCTCCCGACCTCCTGAGGCTTCTGCTTGCTGTTAAGCTTCTTGAGCTGGGGTATTTTTGTTTGCTTGTTTAAATGAGCAGCTATTCTTGTGGCACAGTTGTGTTTGGTGCTACATTAAAACACAGTGTTGGAGTAGATGTTGGGTTTAATTGCTTGAGATTCTGGCAGGTTGTGTTATCACCATTATTAACAGATATCAAAGGGATGATGTAATGCAGGATGTATCCTCTCTGGGGGAAAATTAAGTAGATACAGAGGACTGGAGGCAACAGCTGCTGCTATCACTGGATGCTTTCCCATGGATGTTATCAAGTGTTAGCTTGGATTCTTTGTGAACTGCAGTGAAAGTCTCATGGAAAAGCTCTCTGCTTCCCCAGGGATTTGGCTTGCAGCACCCTCCTTTTCTCATCTCTCTGGAGCACATTGGTAGGGTGCAGAGGAGCTCAGCTTTATCTTTAATGTTGTTTTAATCACATCCATGAGCACACCTGGTGTTCTGCAGCCTGTCTTCTCCCATGCAGCCAGGACACCTGCTGGAAAGGTCTGGACAGTGAGCACCTCCTGAGTGGGAGAGTGGGTTTTGCAGGGCCAGTGGCAGCCTGTGGGGCAGCCTGGCTGCAATGTGCTCCCTGCTTGCTCTGTGTTCAGAAAACTGGCTTTGGAGGGCCAAATTCAGCTGCCTTGGTGGTGCAGAGTGCTCTGTGTACACCTCAACTTTCTCCAGTGTCCTGACACGTGGAAGGGCTGGGGTCCAGTTTTGAAGTGTGGGGTTGTGACCTCTCCTCCCTTTCAGCCCCTCGGGCTCCTGGATGTCACCGTGAGCTCTGCCAGCACGTGATGCTTCCCACAGCCGTGTGCCACGTCCTGGGAGCCAACAGCAGAGAGAACGAGCTATCACCATTTGTTCCTTTCCTTTTGGCTGGTTTTTCTTTAAATATTCAGGTTAAGCAGGTCCTGGCAAGGCTGTTTCTGCAGCCCCAGTGTGAAGAGCCAAGAGCGCTTGGTCAGCCCATCCGGAGGCGAAAAGCACTGGAGAGAATCCCAGAGGCGGCAGCAGGTCCTGCAGGAGCTCCTCCCGCACGTAACCCTTTGTGGGTGTTGCGATAAAGCCGCCTTGACTTAAGCAGGGAGGGTTTTGTGTCTGGTTTTCCTGATATCCCTGAGGAGGAGCTGCTGGAAGTGGTCATTTGAATCTCTGGACAGCTGAGCTGGGGCTGCGCTTGGAGATTATCTGATTGTGCTTTGGATTTAATGCCCTGAGAAGTCTTGCTTTGGATACAGCACCTGGCTGCCAGCGAGGATCCTGCTCTGAGGTGATTTGTCTGCTGGGTGGCAGTGGCACAGAGAAGGTCAAAGGATATGTCCAAGATCCTCAGGTAAATGACTGCAATGGGGGAGCTCCTCCAGAGAGTCACATACTGGGAGCTTTTCCTGTCTGACATGCCTGGTTTGAATGATGAAAAACCTTCTTCTCCAGCACTCCTTTTTTTTAAAGGAGAGCTGCTGGCCTGCCTTGCCAGCTGAGCTTTCTGTGCCCACACTGAAGGAACAGCCTGACCCTCCTGGAAGAAGCAGTTTTCTGCAGCTGAAATCTTAGTGCAGAAGTGTGGAAGAAATCTGCTGTTCTGGGAGCAGCCTGGCTGTTCCTGAACAGTGGGTTTATGCTCCCTGGCAGTGACTTGGACTTGGGAAAACACAGCTGAGTTGCTCAGAAAAAGAACAGACCTTTCCTTCAGTCCTTCACTTGGGTTTCTGTTTCCATCGGTGCCTTGCAGAGCGTTGCAGGCATGCGCCCTCTTGCTGCCTGGTCCAGGACCAGGATGAGGAGTTGAGGAGGTGCTGCCAAGGTTAACAGCGGGTAAAGGAGCGGGTACATGGTCAAGAATTGCCAGCACATCCTTCTCTCTGAAGGAGTCTGAAGCACTCTGTGCTGTTTGTTCCTCCCCTCCTGGTTCCAGGGAGGTGGTGTGCAGGCTGGGGGCAGCAAATGCGCATGGAAAGAGGCAAAGCTGAGGGGGAGCAAAGCTTTGGCTCGTTTGCAGGGAAAACATCTTTGTGTTGTTCTGCATGAAAACCAGGCAGAAATAACCACTGAGACTGCTTGTTCAGCAGAGATTTGTGCTGTCTCTCCTTTGGAGGTAAGAGCTGTCCGGTGGGATTGCGCGTGGTGGGAGCTGAGCACGTCCCTGCAAACTGTGAGCGCGGGCACAGCACGGAGAGGGCAAAGCCCTGTGAGCTCCAGGCACAGCACGGGCACAGGGCAACACCTCTGTGAGCTCCAGGCACAGAACAGGCACAGGGCAACACCCCTGTGAGCTCCAGGCACAGCACGGAGAGGGCAAAGCCCTGCGAGCTCCGGGCACAGCACGGGCATGGGGCAACACCTCTGCGAGCTCCAGGCACAGAACGGGCACAGGGCAACAGCCCTGTGAGCTCCAGGCACAGAACAGGTACAAGGCAACAGCCCTGTGAGCTCCAGGCACAGAACAGGTACAAGGCAACAGCCCTGTGAGCTCCAGGCACAGCACAGGCACAGGGCAACAGCCCTGTGAGCTCCAGGCACAGAACAGGTACAAGGCAACAGCCCTGTGAGCTCCAGGTACAGAACAGCCACAGGGCAACAGCCCTGTGAGCTCCAGGCACAGCACGGACACAGGGCAACATCCCTGTGAGCTCCAGGCACGGCTGTGACATGGAACATGCAGCTCCAGGCTGGCTTTGGAGGTGCTGTTCAGAAATGCCATTATGGAGGAGGGTGATTTGGATTGGGATTGCTACAGTCAGGGTATGGCTCTGTCCCTCTCAGCACACCCTGCTCAGTTCTCCCTCCTTGCTGCCCCTAAAGCTCCTTTTGAAGAGTAACAGACTTTGGCTCAAATAAGATTTTGCCAGCATCTGATCTGCCTTTTTTGCCTATACCCTTCCTAGTCTCAGTATTTCCCAGTTTCTGGAGCAGGTAGCCTGTGGCACACAGATGTCTTTCCTGGAGCCAGGAAAACTGGGATGGTGTTGGCCACAATGCTGTTCCTATTTCCAAAGGAAGGGTGCTGGGCTCAGTAAGGGCCCAGGGCCTTCAGGACTCTTGGCTTTTAAAGCTGTATTTCCAAAATCCTGGAAGCTGGAATCAGCTGGAAGCTGCATCTCTTTGATGTTCCAGGAAGCTGAAAGTGCTCATATATTTTCTCTTATTTATTCATTGAATTTTAGTGTGGTTTTTTTATTTTTTCAAATATTGGATTTTTTTTTTTAATGGAGGAAGAGCTCCAAAAATGAGCAGCAGCAGCTTTTGAAGTGTCAATGTCACTGAAGATGGTTGAGTATGAACAAATACTGCTTCCTGTCTCAGTGGCTGGAGCCGCTGCTCCCATGGAGGAAACAAAGCTGGGTTGCTGTGCATCTCAGTTATAAGTGCAGCAGGAGCAAGGACAGCACAGGCTGATTCAGCCTGTGGGATGGATCTCAGTGGTGCTGTGAGGCTGACTCAGAGCTGCTGGGGCCAGTGCTGCACCATCAGGGCTGGCACGTGAGTTGGACCTGCCAGCATCTGCTCTGCCCTTGCCAGGTTTGTCTCACCCATGGAGATTTCATCCAGGGAGAAGCAGCTTGAGGCACAAACAGCTGCTGCCAGGGAAGAATTGCATTGGCAGACCAAATCTGAATTATCTGTGTCCCTCCTCTTTGTGGCATTATCTATTTTATGGTGTTAGGACCTGTTCTGGTGGCACAACATTCCCTGGTCCCACTGCACACCAGTTGTTTCTGATGAGTGATGGTGCCCACCTTATCTGTTTGGAAAGCAGGTGGGGTGTGCAGACTTTTTCTCTTGCCATGTTTGAATTCCAAACGGTTTCTGCAGTGATGTAACAGAGGGAAATACAGCCAGCACGGGACTCTGAACCCTGACACATCAGCTCCTCTCATCACTGCTGGAAGTTGCCTTGTATCAGTTTTGAACATGTCAGTACTGGGAACCAGGGCCTTTGGGATCGATGCCCTCTGGACAAGGGCCTGGAATTACAGGACAAGGGGAAATGGCTTCCTGCTGCCAGAGGGCAGGGTTAGATTGGAAATTGGGAAGGAATTGTTCCCTGTGAGAGCGGGGAGGCCCTGGCATGGGGTGCCCAGAGCAGCTGTCCTGGATCCCTGGCAGTGTCCAAGGCCAGGCTGGACAGGGCTTGGAGCAGCCTGGGATAGTGGAAGGTGTCCCTGACCATGGCTGGGGTGTTGTAATGAGATGGGCTTTAAGGTCCTTTCAAACCAAACCATTCTAGGATTGTACAATCCTCATTAACTGGATTGGGAGCTGCTGAGCACAGGAAGGAGGTGGATTAGAAGCCATTGTGTTTCCACAGGCAGGGCTGAGTGCTGCCCATTGCACTTTGGCTGTGCTCACTGTGTGAGAAGCCTCAGGCAGATCTCTTGGGGCTGAAAGTTACACCTCTGATCTGAACAGGGGACCTAGAAATCTGTTGCCATTTTCTCACCCAAAAGCTGCCTGGAATGAGAACAGGGAGCACAGAGCCAGGGTAGGACACAGGGATTGAGGCCACAGCCAGGGTGGGCCAAGCCCTTTCTGCTTGGAGGCTGTGATGGAGCTGTGCTGGCCTGGTTGTGTCTGTCACACTACTGTGCCCCAACAAGTTAATAGGAATCTTTTCTTTTTCATTTTCTTTAGCAAACATCAATTCCCTGGGGGCATGGGGGTCCTTTGCCTGTCTTCTGTGTTTAACTGAAGAAGTGCTTGTAATGATTCTGATTCCATAGCAGATTTATCCTCTGTAGTTGGTTTGCAGAGGAAGCCAGTAAAAGCTGTTCTTCCAGTTGAGAAGAGCTAATCTGCATTTGTAGCTGGAAATAGCATCTCCTCTCTCCATCCTTCTGTGATAACCAGCTCCTTTTGAGCCTTAGGATCTTGCAGCGTGTCCTTGCTCCAAAGGACCTGCACAAGATATTGGTGACTCCATCAGATCTTGAACTTAAACCTGGTAATTTTGGAGTAGTGCAGGGCTGTCAGTGCCAGGGTGGTGAGGGATGCTCTGGGGCAGCTCCTGCCCAGTGCCAAGGGGAAGCCAAGTGCCCTCTGCTTTCCCACGGAGCTCTCCATTAGAAACGGGCCAGATTTTGTGCTGCTCACATTAAGATGAAAGAAAGCACAGGAGAGAAACAGCTTCTAAGAGGCTTAAAAGCAACAGGCTTTCTTTTCCTCCTGGGAAGGGCACAGAGCCAACAGCTTGCTCCTTACAGATCTTTTTCAATAAGCAGAATATTGCATTAGGAGCAACTGAGCCTGCCAAGTATGAGCAGAAGGGCCCTGGATCCCACAGCTTCCTTCATCCATGCACGTTTGGCCCTGGGACCCTCGTGGCTGCCATTCCCTCCTGGGCAGGGTGGCAGCAGCAATGGCTGGCTCACCCTGGGGCTGTTGCTTCATCTGGTGGGTGTTGGTGGAGGACTCCTCCTCTCCTGCATTTTCTTGCCAGCTGCTTTTTGTGGGGGGAGCGAGGCTGGGGAGTGTTGAAAGATTATTATGGGAAAGCAGCATCTGAGCGGGAATGGGAGGAGATCTATTATGTTAGAAAAGCTGTGGGCACAGTTGGCATGTGAGGGCAGGGAGGCAGGCTGGTGTCCCCAGGTAAGGACTCTGGGATGCTCTGGTTGGGCTGGGCTCATCCTTCCTTCCTGCAGGAAGGTCTGAGGCTCCTGGATGTGCAGGGTTGGTTACTTTGAAAAGAATAAATCCTGCTTGTCTTCACATCCCCACTGAGCTAAAAGGAGCACGGCCCAGTTTGTGGCTTTGTAGGTCACTGAAGGAGAAGGCAGGCTCTGCTGTGTGCCTGGAAATGCTCTGTGCCATGGCAACTCTGCTTCCCTGGGCTCTGAAGGAAGAAACTGGAGTGAGAAGCAGCAGGAAGATGATCCCCATCTTCCCCGGTGTTACTCTTTGAAGCTGTGTGGCTGCAACACCACTTCAGACCTTGGGGGAGGAATTCTAGTCAGGAGATATGGACATCCTGAGGGAGACCCTGTGTCTGTCAGGAATCTGCTCCTGGGGGGATCAGTCTGCTCCTCTGTGAGCAGCAACAGGTGCTGGTGCTCCTCCAGGGACCGATGAAATTTCCTGCTGCCTTGCAGGAGGCTGCTCAGTGGCAGGGAGTGTGAACTAGGAAAAAAGGAGTAGAATAAAGCAAAGCCATGTGGGTGAGGGAGGGATGGGTCTTCTTGCCTTGCTTGCCAGCTCTTTGGCTCTGCTTGACCCAGTGGAGGTGCTGAGCCCCACGGGCACCTCTGTGGGCGCACCTGCAATGCAGGGCTGGGGCAGCACTGCCTGCCTGGCCTGGTGCCTGTGCAGGCTGTGCCCTGCTGGGGAGGTTGGTGTGCTCTGGGCTGGCTGCCCAGCACGTGGCATGGGTGCCAGCAAACGGGACAAGCAGGGTCACATTTGCTCCTGGCCCGTTGGGGTGAAGGATGGAGCTCCCAGCACTGCTCCCTGGGCTCTGACAGCAATGTCACCCTGTCCCATGCCTGATGGCAGCTGTCCCAAGCACTGAGTGAGCAGCCTCTCACTTGTATTTCCCAATTTAGTCACATCCTACCAGCTATAATTGAGCCAGTGGAAATGGGGAAATCAGGTTTCTTGATGTTGTGGCACTTCCTTGGATCTCAGAGAGTGTCAGTGGGGCTTTGCCACGTGCCAAGGACACAGAGCCTCATGCCTGCCATTGAGGGGGCACATGGGGAGGCTCCTGCCCAGGGGAGAGACGGGGTGTGGTGTGGGAGCCAGGACAGTGCTGCAGCTGTGGCTCCATCTCTGTAATTCACTTGCTGTCTCCTTTTACACAGATCACTGGAAGAAGCCGCCTTCCAAACTACACTGCTCAAAGGAGCTGCTTCTCTCAGCTGTCAAGGCCTCTGAGCTGTTGCTGCGGGGAAGAGGACAGGTAAATTCTACCCCATGTAAAATAACAGCTGCAGCTGTTAAATATGGGCTTACCTTAACTCACTGGAGTTATGTAGAGATTGATTTAGAAATGCTCTGTGGGTTTGCACCCTCTGTCCCAGAGTTTGTGCTTCAGGCTCAGGGCAGGGGTCCTGCCATCCCTCAGGGCACAGCTTTGTGTCACTGAGGGTGGAGGTGGGGGGCTGTGGGCAGCTCTTCCCCACCTTTGGTACCCCAAAGATGCAGCCAAGGCTCTGGCACAGAACATTCCAGCCCAGCACTGCCCTGGAGTGTGGCCATGCAGTCCAGAGCTGCCCTGGTGAGCTGCTGTGCCAGGTGGGCTTCACAGGGAAGCCCCATGGAGCTGGCAGGAAGATTTTACACCTTGGAGCCGCTGCCTGGTCAAAGCCTGTCCAGCTTTGGGGCCACACCCCTGGTTCTGCCCTGAGGGGGAAGCTGAGGCTGGTGCAGTGGTGACCCAGCCCTGGCCTCCTCCATTACCTGTCACCTCCATCTCCAAGCACCATGCCAGCTCCATGTGCCTGTGGCACCAAAGGCTGGTGTCACCCAAAGGCTTCTGTCCCTGCAGGGCTGCCTGGAGCCATGTCCAGTGACCCACCCCCACCCTACCCGGGGGGCCCCTCGGCGCCGCTGATAGAGGAGAAGCACGGCCCACCCTCTGCACCAGGTACTGGGGCTGTCCCAGCTGCTTGGGGGGACATTGCCAAACAGACAGGACCCATGGAAGTGTGGGTTCCCTGGGACTGGCCTGGCTGTGGCCTCTCCTCCACAGCCTGGGGAGGGTGGTGCAATGCCTGGCTCCATCTGTCCCTGTGTCACCCTTGGGGGAGGCAGGAGGGGTCCTAGGGGCAATGACAAGAGCAGGAAGCACTCCCAGCTCAAAGCCTGGCACTGCTCCCTGCTGTGGGAGGGGGTTCTTGTGGCTCAGAAAATGCAGCTTAAGGGGGTACCCCCCACCTCTTGCCATCTCTTTTTTCCCTTCCCTGTTGGGGTTGACACCCTGAGCACACAGCCAGGACACCATCTTCCCCTCAGTTCTACTGCCTCCTTGGCTGCTGACTGTGTTTCCTTTCAGAGGGTGTCACCCCGGTGGTGGGACAGCCCCAGGGGGTTCCCATCCCCCCTCCTGAGTTCGGACCTCCCCCGTATGAGCCTCCCTCGCAGCCGGGGTTTGTGCCCCCCCACATGCCCACGGATGGCTCTGGGCCCTATGTGCCACCAGGTGAGTCCTGCAAGGGGTTGGGGGACACAGGAGGTGGGCACTGGCAGCAGCCCCAGGGAGTGGGGGGGACACAAGAGGGGGTTGGGGCTGCCATCTGGAGCTTGCAGCAAGGCTCCTTGGGATGGGCTGGGGGGCACAGTGCCTGGAGCAGGGCTAGCCCCAAGTCTGTACTCCACGGGTGGAGTTGCAGCAGGGTTGGGGCCTCCCCAATGAGGATCTGGCCTCTCCTGCCATACAGGAACGTACTCACTTGTTGGTGTTTTTCATTCACAGCAGGATACTACCCCCCTCCAGGCCCCCACCCCCCCATGGGCTACTACCCTGCCCCAGGCCCCTACCCCTCTCCTGGTGGCCACACGGCCACGGTGCTCGTCCCGCCGGGAGCCGCCACCACTGTCACAGTGCTGCAGGGAGAGATCTTCCAGGGTGCCCCCGTGCAGACCGTGTGTCCCCACTGCCAGCAAGCCATCACCACCAAGATCTCCTACGAGATTGGGCTCATGAGCTTCCTTCTTGGCTTTTTCTGCTGCTTCGTGGGGTAGGTGCTGCAAGCAGAGCTGGGGCCTCATGCTGGGTGTCCCAGTGCTGGTGGCCTTGGCTGAGCTGTTGGGCACGGTGGGGACCTTGGCACAGAGGTGACACTGGAGCAGCAGAGGGGTTCCTGGGGTCACAGCCCCTACAATTACTCACATCTCTTGCCCTTGGCCCAGAGTGAACCCCATGCCCAGGGGCTGCCCTGGCTCAGCATCTCTTCCTCTCCCTGTGCTCCAGGTGTGATCTCTGCTGCTGCCTGATCCCCTGCCTGTTCGATGACTTCAAGGACGTGACGCACACGTGTCCCAACTGCAAGGCCTACATCTACACCTACAAGCGCATGTGCTAACGGCGCCCCGGAGCCCCTGGAATGCACCGGCCCCGCCCCGCCCTGTCCGTCCCCGCGTGTGCATCGCTCCTCGCTTCCCGCCGGTGCTGTGTATGTGTTATCCCAGGCTCCCTCCCGGAACTGCCACCACCTGCCCCCGGCTCTGCTCCTCACTGGGAATTGTTGGATTGGTGACACTGGGGCACAGGGGAGGTAGGGCAAGGCCCCAGACACTATGTGGGGTCTGCCCTGCAGTGCAGTGGAGTGGGGGGCATCACTCTGCACCCCATTGTGCTCCAGGGTGTGAGCGAGGCCCCTCTCACCTGGAGCAACCCTGGGAAGAGCAGCAGCTGCTGGAGGTGCCCGCCCCAGACCCACAGTGCAGGGGGTGCCTGGCTGCAGGGATGTGCTGGGATGGCAGCCCAGGAGGGGACCCAAGCAGCCCACGGTGCCCTCAGGGGATGCAGCACAGCCTTTGTGGCACTTTGAGGAAGGGGCTCAGTGACAAGGAGACAAGGCAGTGCCACACAGCAGGTTTCCGTGTGGCTCAGAGCCCCCTCCAGCCCCGTGGCAAAGCCCCATCCCGAGGGGAGGCAAAGCTGCCTCTGAGCACGGAGAGGGGCCCGGCAGCAGCACCGCACCCTTATCAGCACCTCCGTCCTGCCCGGTGGCCACTCCAGCTGCATGCGCCTCCTCCCAGCCCCGCCGCGGCTCTGGGGGCAGGGACAGCCCCCAGCAGCACTCGCCCCCACGGCAACCCGAGAGCCAAAACCGCACCCGGCATGTCCTGGCTGCCCGGCACGTAGAGTAGAGGAGTTTGTTACCAGGCCGCAGCTCCGGAGCCGTCCCGGGCCCAGCGGGGGCTGTAGGGTCCTCCTTGCATGTGGTGTAGGGGTATTTTTAGCTCACTCATGGGGGGCAGAAGGAAGGGACGAGCAGGCAGCGACAGGAGCTGCCAGCAGCACTCCCACAGAAGGGGCAAGAGGACCTGGGAGCCAAGTTCAGCCTCCCTCCCCTGCCCCTGCAGCTCTCAGAGCAGTGGTGGGGGTCTCTCAGCACACAGGTCTGCAAACACAGCCTGGCCTGCACAGGCAGCTGCTGTTTGCTCAGGGGTGGAACTGTGGCACTAGTCAGTGTTTTTATGTAAATAAATAACAGACCCTGAACTCGTGTGCGTATTTTCTTCTCTCCTGCTCTAAATTCACAGCAGATCTGCCTGCAGGGAAGGTGAGGATGAGGGCAGGGTGGGGGTACAGCAGTACCAAGGACTGGAAGAAGAGCAGCAGCTTCCCTACCCTCCCAGGAAGCCCCTCAACACAGGAAAGCCTGTGACACCTGGCTGTGTCCTCTGAGCAGGGCAGTGAGCCTGCCCATGTGGAAACCCCAGGAGAAATAACAGGGTCAGTGGGGTGCTAGGGCAGGAGTTTCTCAGAGACTGCATGACTCAGAGATAAGTGAAAGAGTGTGGGACTCACTCCCTTTCTCCCCCTTCAACCCCTCCCCTGCCTCCCCATTTTCACAATGAAGTGCTTTTGGCTTTCCCCAGCTACAGCATTGCAACTTTTTATTCCAGTCAAGGCTTCAGGAAAAATAACCAACCAACCGTCAACCCCAAAGTTGCACAATACACGTTTGTCACCTCCATACCCCACCATGGTCCTGCCCCATACCCACATAGCTCCCTCCAGCAGGAATCAAACTTGGTTCTTAGGACATTGCACCAAACAGGACACTCCTCTGAGCTAACAGCCCCATGGCACAGCCTCAGCTTCTCAGGGTAGGAAAGCAAGTGCTCGTTGTTTGAAAGGCTGATGACACAGTCTGCAGATGCAACCCAGGGCAGGAAACCCCCTCCAGACATTGCTTCAGTGATGGAGATGAAAAGCCAAGCATGTGAAGCCTTTGCCAGGACAGGACAGGACATCTTTAGCCTCAAAAGCTGCCCCAGCCTGGCAGGGCAGGGCTGCAGTGGAGTCCTCACCCCCTGGCACTGACCAGTCCTGTGCACTAGTCACCTAAAGACATTGTGTTACAGCCTGTGCAAGGAGGCTGGGACAGTCCCACAGGAGTCCTGTTTATTTCCTTACTCCCACACTCTGCAGCCAACTCACCACCAGCAAGGGAAAGGTCAGAAAACGGGCAGGGCACGTGTCTCCCCTTGCCCCCAGGCAGAGCCACAGTGTGCCCTCACAGGATGTACCAGGCTGCAGCTCCCGCTGCCACGGCCATGCAGGCTGCCAGCACCAGCTGCACCAGGGGCTGCCTGGCCAGGCCCACAGCAGCGTGGAAGGGGCAGCCGGGGCCTGCCGTGCCTGCAGGACACAGAAAGCACCGTTAGCACTGCCACTCCTGTGCCACACGCCCCTGGCAGCCCTCTCCCTGCCACCACCTACCCAGTTTGTCTGCATAGTACGGGCATTTGCGGATGTCTCCTTTTCCATCGTGGACTGGAAAGCCTCCATCTTGGGCTTCTTCTGCCAGCGACCTGCCGATCTTGTCCAGCTCATCAAACACCTGCAAGTGGTCACAGTGAGCACGTGAAGCAGGCAGAGCCAGGCAGCTCTCAGCCAGAGCCCTGGAACCACCTGGGGAACAGCCAAGCACCACTCCTGCCTCCCTGTCCCGAAAGGGGCATCCACCAGAGCTGTGGTGACACCTGGCACCAGGAAGGCACAGCCCATCCCATCCCCAGAGCATTCAGTCAGAGCCAGGAGCAGGGCAGCGCCACCCTGCTGCTCACTTCCCATCCTGCTGTGGGTGGGAGTGTGGGGCAACAGGCTCTCCTCTCCCTGCTGCAGAGCCCTGGAGGAGCCCAGCTCCTGCAGTGGTCAGGCAGCCTCTCTCACTGCCTTGGGATTCCATAAGGATCCTCACAAATGAGCCAACCACACCTCACCATGTTTCTGGCCAGTTTAAGTCACACTGACCTGCTACAAGCATAAGATTAAAACTTCCACCCAGCAGCTAAGTCTGTGTTCATCCCCTGGGGCAAACAGCAGCTCAGTCAGGTTTGATGAGAGGCAAATGCTATGGGAGGAACAAGAGGCTCCAGACATTTTTGACCATAGGGCAACAAGTCAGACATGACACAGGAGATGAACTGTCACCAGGGTGATGCAGCACACTCAAACTGTCTGAGGCTGTCTTGGCACAAGAGCTCTGCTTCATAGCCACAATGCCTATGGGAATCTTGAAGTCATATTAATTTTGCTTTAATCAAAGGGCTTGGCTGTGGTGTTGGAGCATGGGAGGAATTCCAGCCTGGCACCAGCTCCAGAAACTAGTGAAAGAGCTAGTTCAACTAGAATCCAAACCCCTCAAGGAGGGGCTGTGGTGGTCTTAACCCCAGACCACTGCCTGGGTGAGAAGTGTGGCTGAATTAACCTGGGCAGACCTAAAAGCTGCAGCACCTACACACACAGGAGATCAAGGGATTTGTTTAGTACCTGCATGTTAAATCTGAAGGCTTTGTTGGCCTCTTCCACGATCCTTTCCTTGGTGTTCTTGTCCAATTCCAGAGCATTCATTCTTGCTCTGTAAAGCTGCTTGAACTGCTGTGCGTTGGAAATGTTGTCAAAGACGTAGAACTGGATCCCTTCCTCAGTACTGGGCAACTTCAGGGCCCTCTGAGCTACCTTCTTCAGCACCTGGCCACCTGAGAGGTCCCCCATGTAGCGTGTGTAAGCATGAGCCACCAGCAGCTCTGGCTCGTGTTGTCCCACATGGTGGATTCTGTCCACATATTGCTGAGTTGCCTCTGAACACTGGATCTTTTCTTTCCAGTCTTCCCCATAGAAATATTTGAGGTCTTTGGCCAAAGCTTCTCTCCGGTGAAGCTCTACGGGGAAATACAGAGGAGCAAAGGCTGGGTTGTCCTTGTTGCGATCCATCTCCTCTTCCAGAGCTGAGTAGGTGAAGTAAAGGGCCACGGTGGCCAGCTATGGACAGAGCACAGCTCATGTGAGAAGCTGCTCACTGGATGGGCACAACTCACCTCATGACTACTCCCATCTACATGGAATTGGGGTAAACAAGAGCAAACCCCCAGGCCTGGCACAAAAGCAGCCTGGAGAGCCTGTACCAGGCAGGCGCTGCTTGAAGGAGCAAAGGCTCTGCTCTATCTACCACCATAGCACCCCCAGGGCTGTGGGGCTCTGCCGTGGAGTCTGCATCAAAGGGATGGGGAGCAGAGCAACACTCACCTTGAAGAGCTCCTTCTTGATGCGTCCCTTCAGGAAGTCCTTGACAAACTGGGTGTTCTCTGCACGGTCGTGCGACTCCTTCGTCCCCTCCTTCAGCAGCTCCGAAAGGTCCAGGGGGCTGCAGGAAAACAGGAGAGCTCCTTTCACCCCACTGCCTCCTGCAGCAATGAGTTTGTCCCTGCTGTGTTTGGAGGGATCCCCCTGGTTTAGCTGGCACCTGCTGGAGGAAGCAGCAGGGTGGCAGCAGCCCAGACCTGGCACTCCAGGAGGGCTGGGGCTCACCAGGGGCTCTGGCCCAGGAGCCGCTGCCAAGGACCTGCCAATCCCTGCCCCGTGACCTTTGCTCCTCATCCATGTGAGCCCCAAACACTACACAAGGAAGCCTTGACCATATGGGGAGCAACTATCAGGGCAGGCTAAAGGGCATGGGGGCCTTGGTGGTATCTTCTGCTGGAGAAGGAAAAAGGCTCAGGTAGGTCCCCAGCTTTCCAAACTTCATTATCAACTGTTGGAGAAGAGATGAGAGCTGAATGGCAAAACAGGGCAAGAACACCCTTAAAACGTTTATTTCTCCTGGATTACACTGTTTTTTCAAGTTTCCACAAGGTGTCTTGTTTTAAAAAAGACACAAAACGTTAAAATCTATGATTTTAGGCTACAGGCACTGCACCTGCGTGGACACAGAATCACAGAATGAACTAGGCTGGAAAAGACCTTTGAGACCATCAAGTTCAACCTATGACCTAACACCTCCTCATCAACTAAACCATGGCCCTGAGTGCCACGTCCAGGCTTTTTTTAAACACATCCAGGGACAGTGACTCCGCCACCTCCCTGGGCAGATGATTCCAGTGCCCAATCACTCTTTCAGTGAAGAATTTTTTTTCTGTCATCTAACCTAAATTTCCCCTGTGGGGAAAGGCTGTGTCCTCTTGTTCTGTCAGTGGCTGCCTGGGAGAAGAGACTGACCCCCACCAGGCTACAGCCACCTTTTAGGTGCAGTATCAGGACACTGGCACAGTATCAACACTCACTCAAATCATGCCAAAGTGCACCTTACAGCTTTTATCACTAGTTGGCTACAGCTGACACATTAATGTTAGCTCAAAGAGAGACTCTGAACACTCCAGACCCATTGAGTGTGCCAGCAGAGCCAGCAAACATTAACTTCTCATGAAGCTGAGCTTGTCAAGACGAAGAAGTCGGCCAGCCTGTCTAGGTCTTCTAGGAAGCACCCTAGTCACCCTTCCTGTTCTTCCAAGTCTGAAGCCTTGGCTTTTAGAACATGTGTGTGAATTTGTTTTTTAAAATAACCTCCTAGAAAATGTCCTTGACTAGACCTGGGCATTCTGCAAAGGCAAGAGCTCATCAGAGCAGAGTTCACATCTAGAGTCAGTTTTCAAAACAAGAAGCCTGCCCAGCAAGCCATGGAAAACTGGCTCTCCTTGGCCAGGAAGACACAAACACAGCTGCCAAATAGTCAAAGTGTTTCTGAAATGTGACTTTTACAGCAGAGGCTAAAAAAACAACTGTTTGTTGTCAGCCCAGCCAGATCACTCTTTCCCATCCCTCCCACCCTTGCAGTGCAGTTTGACTGAAGAGATCTCACAGCACATATCTGATTAATCACTTATTGGGGATGAGAAGGATCACTCCTTTACCTGGAAGATCGCTTGCCTTGCCCAAGGCTGTGTCTGTGCCATTGTGCAGGACAGAACTCACCTAACAGCATTATCTTCCATTTCCTCATAGCGCAAAATGTCCTCCTCTCCCCCCTCCGGGCTCTCCAGGGCTGATGGCATTGTGGGCACTGCTGGGGATCAGTCTGAAAAGCAAAATCAGAGAGGGGTTTTCAGGGAAGCTGCCTTAGCAAAGGGATGGGTGTGAAATGAACAGTCCAGCAAGGAGCTCTCTGAGCAGCTCTGCCAGGCAGGGCAGTGAGGAGCAGCCTCTGGCTGTTCCCACCTCACACCAGGCTCTTCCAAGGACATAGATTTGCCTGCTCAGTTCAGCTTCCTCAGATGTACCCCAACACTGACACCCAGTTCACAGAACATTAACCTCAGAGGAGACCTACAACACAGCACCTGCATTCAGCATCCCCAGGATGGCTCCTGGCTGAAGATGAGACCTCTGTGTTGGGAATCTGCACTGGACTTATGAGCAGGCTGCTTTCCCCTGGTGCTACCAAGTCTTTCCCCCAGCATCACACTGAGCAGGGTAACTGGAAAGGGAAGTCCCTCTCCTTCACTCAGGAGGAAGGGCAAGCTACATTTCCACACCACTACAAAGCTTCCCTGGAAGAAGGCAGTGGAGAATTAGGCCAGCTGAGCTCTGAAGTCACCTCACAGGGGAAATGAGAACATTCCCTGTGACAGAATAGAGGAACTTCCAAAGCAGGGGCAAATTTCACTGCTCTGCCTTTCCTGGGCCACTCTCCGAGCAGAGTGAGCTGCAGACAGCTCCTGCTCCCACTCACACCCTCCTCTCCTGCCTGGCAGAACTTACTTCAAGTCCCATAAGTAACTGGGTCCCCCCTCCTCATTTGCAAAAGGCAATAAAATCTCCTTGGATGTAACAGGATGCACAAGCCTTACCCAGGAGCAGGAACAACACACTTGGATTACACTGGCTGAGCACAGAGACTCAGGCACCTCATTTATAAAATGGACCTGTAATCAGCTTTGTGCAGAGCATCACCACCACCTTTCAGGCACCCTTGGGAGAGGAGCAAGGAGCTAAGCTGATGCTGGCTCTTCAGAAAGCACTCACCAAGAGAACCATCCTTCAGTTCAGCCCCTCTTGCTGGGCTGCATCCATGGATTCACTGCTCAGCCCACAGCTGGAGACTGGGAGAACCAACAAGCAGCTGCCTCGAGCTGGTCAGCACAGGGCCAGCACTGGCACAGAAGATAGAAATTAATTGCTCTCCAGTTCCTCACCCCAGAGTTTCTAAGCCCCGTTTCACAGCCACCATCAGTGCTCTCCATACCCCAGCCAGGAGCCAGGGCTGAGCCCCATCCTCAGGTGCAGCACAGGGCTCCCCCCAGCTCAGGCAGAGCACCTGGTCTGGGGCACTCGTCACCAGGTGAAGGTTTCCCCTGTGATCACACAATCTTTACGTTCCTGGGACAGAGCCTTCCCCAGAGGAAGGCTGACCAAATGCATTATTTTGTGATGCCAGGAGCCCAGGGGTGGGACAGAAGTCATTCAGGGTTATTATGGGGTGGGAGCCCTACATTCTCACCACCCCTCCCTTGACACAGCACGGTGAGGTGCTGTGTTGTCTATGTGATCACTCACTATGCAGCTCAACTCAGGGACCCATCTGCACTCCTCACACAGCTTCAGACATTGGGAAATGCCCACTGTGGGGAAGGGAAATCAAAGCACAAAGGCAAATGAGCCACCTGAGCTCAGCCAGGAGCCTCCTGCCTGTGGGCACAGGAGGAACAGTGCACTCACTGCCTGCCAATGCAGCTCTGTGACACTCTGCCTGCCTGCTCTGCTCTCTGCAGCCCAGGACCTTCTCAGCACATGCAGATTCCAAAATCAAACTAGACAAACTAGTTCCAATTTATTTTATACTCTCAGAAAGCCAGAGTCCTGGAGGAGAGGTGTGCTGTCTCCACACGCCTGCAACAGCCACCAGTACCAAGCAGCAGGTGAGAGCAGAGCTACAGAGCACTTGAGCTGCACTCATCCCTTGGGAGAGGCCCGAGGGCTGACATCAAATCCAGTCCAAAGGAACACACCAGGTCAGACCTCAAAAATTAGTGTTTAACAGCAGCAGTGGCTCAAGGTTCCCAATGGCCAGACAAAGACAGCCCTGAGATCATCACATCTGCTCACTCATCAGAGCCTCCACTCCCACAGCCTGAGCATGCTCGTGTTCACACAGGAACTTGGTTCTCCATGTCACACAGGGAACCCAGTGGGGTCTCAGTGGGTCTTCACCCAACCCTGCTACCAGTGCTGTAGAAACACAACTGATGGGAATGGTGAATGACTGTCCCAGGAGCACAGTCTGCTGTTGGGAGCAGGGGTTACCATGCAAAAAGTCATTGAAGGCCTTTGGTGCATTCTCAGCCTTGTATTTCCCCTGGCATGTTTGCAGGGCTCAGCCTGACAAGTTCTCTGTGGCAGTGGGCAGGGCAGTGGCAACACCAGTCAGTGCCTGTAGCCCCAGGTGAGGGCAGAACTCGTGCAGGAAAATGTGGAAGCTGAGGTTTCTCTCAATATAGTCTCTAGCACAGACACCTCCCCAACAAGACAAACCAGCACAAACCAAGCCCATCCTTCCATGCTGGGTTATTGCAGAACTGGGGGGAAAGGCAGTCAGAGCCATTGTGTCTCACACCACCACACACCGCTGCTTTCACCCAGAAACTGGCAGCTGCAAGCCCCAGTTCACGATCACTGTCCTGGTTTCTCTGCTCCTCTGGAAGGAGGCATGTCCCACACGCCAAGGAGGAGGCTCAGGCAGTGCCACCTCCTCTGCAGAGGCTGGATCGTTTCATTTGCTGCAGGGAGTTCTGCTCATCCAAGACCTGGCTGATGTTCAGGGTACCTCCCAATGCACAGAGAGCCTGCCTGGGAGCAATCCAACAGATACCAGTTGGGATAGCAGGGACACAGTGGGGAGGAGGTTTGGAACAGGACACCTCAGCATTCCAAACATTTCTTTCCCAATGACAGTGTTGGAACTCCCTGAGAAAACATCTCTACCTCATCTAGATGTGTGCAGCCTGTCCCTACCCTATCTCCTCACCAAGCTGTACACCCCAGATGCACAGCTGTTCTTCTCAGGGTTGGAAGGCATTTAATATCAACAATCCCAAGCCTTTTGAAGGAAGAAAACACTGCTGCTGCAGGGAAGGAGGACTGGAAGCCCTGGATTTGCTTGGGCACTCTGGGAGAAGTTCAGTAACTCAAACAGCCAGGCAGTTCAGAGTTCACATCTGCTGTTTAACTTTCATGCAACTTCAAGACATTTCCCCACACACAGAGCTCAGTGTGGCTGGACCTATCATCACTGCAGCAGAAACAAACCTCAGAACCCCAGGCCTAGAGGCTTGAAGAATCATCCCAGAGGTGGCCTGGCAATCCCAGCAGGAGAGATTCTCATCTCCATCTCCTTCTGGGGAGGGATTTGGCACTGGCTGCTGCTGGAAATGGAGCCTCATAGACTAAATTACCACATTACCTGATCTCAGGTAGGTTTAAGATCTCCCCTGGACACAGCCTAAATTGAGGCAGTAGTTCAAGTCCCAGACACTGCCCACAAAAACACTACTTCTGTCTTCTAGAGCTGCAGCCCAGCACCTCAACAAACCAACCAAAGGAAGCTCCTGGTGAGCTCAGAGACCTTGTCCAGTTCTGCCTTTGGTGGCAGCCTTTGTGTCAGGCAGCCTATCAAGAACCTATTTTCTCACCCTGGCTATGAGAACAGCCAAGGGGCAAGTCAGGGTTGGCTCTGGGCTGAGAAAGAACACATTGTGACAGACACATACAATTATACCAAACAGCCTTTGTTCAGCAGAGAGCCGGTGCTTGCCCTGGTGGTCATGTCGGCTGTCAGCTGTGCCTGGGACGCCCCAAGCAGGGCCAGTGACAGGCACTTAGGGATGATATGTGCAATGCAGTGCTGTGTGTACGTGCTGAAGCATGAACAAGATAATTACCAATAATGGAAAAGGAGGAGCAGCAAGAGGCCTTCGTTGTCCCAGTGCTTCTCCGAGCTCAGCGGGAGCAAGGAAAGCCAAGCGGCCCCGTCACCACCGGGAGCGCGCAGCGCAGGGCTCCAGTCCCCGAAGCCCCAGGCGTCGCTGACGAGCAGCCGTGCAAAGTCACTGCGGGGCTCTGAGGACCCGGTGCTGGCACACG
>VWYP01012778.1:0-14757 GCA_013400435.1 Pycnonotus jocosus | reverse complement strand
CCCACCATGGGGCTCCCCGTGCCCCCGCCGCGGGGCTCCCCGTGCCCCCGCCATGGGACTCCCTGTGCCCCCGTGCCCCCGCCATGGGGCTCCCCGTGCCCCGGCCATAGGGCTCCCTGTGCCCCCGCCATGGGGCTCCCCGTGCCCCCGCCGTGGGGCTCCCTGTGCTGTTGTTGCAGAAGAGCCCGAGCGCCTGAGCCCCTGCACGGCCGCGCTGCCAGGGCCAGGCTGCTCCGAGGAGCTGCTGCAGCCGCTGCTGGAGAACCGGGCCCTGCTGAGGCGCTGCCTGCGCCAGAGCTCCCGGCAGAGCCCAGAGGGAAGAGGCGAAGGCAGCCTGGCCCTCACAGGAGGAGCAGACTCCAGTTCTCACCTCTCCCCTGGCTCTCCACCTCCAGCTCGGCTCTGAGCTTGCTGCACATGGCAGGGAATGCATGACCAGTGCTGAGCCCGCGCACTGGGACATTCCCACCCGTAGGTGTTAGGAACCCCTTGTTTTATTAGGAAAATAGGTTTCCCAGAAGTCTTCCCCACCCCCAGTTGAAGTTTTTCCAAAAGTTCAAGTTTAGGTATTTTAGGCATAGTCTTTCCAGTCATGTTCTGACCCCCTAGTTGAAGCTGGGAAGAGTAGTCTAGTTCAATAAAGTTCTTGTTTTCTATACAATACCGTGTTTATTTACTGTTCCATATGTGAATGGACAGGATTTAAACTGTTTATTGTATATAATGTAAATGAAAAGCAAATTCTGCATTAAAAAAAAAAAGTCCAACATACACAAAGATATCTAGAATTCTGCCCTCTTTTTGTGTTGTTTCCCTATTTTTCAGTGAGCCTTTGCACACTCAGAACTGCCAGAACAGACAGAAGTCAGAGCTGGTGTGAAGGTCAATATATAAAATAGGACAGTTTAGGGTCCAAGACTTCTCCCAGAGTCCCAGACATTTTACACCTGGGACCAGTCCAGGCTGGCAATGGGACTGATTCAAGTAGTGCATTTAGCTCAAGCTGTGAGAGAAGTGCTGAAAAGGTCCAGTGCTCACTTAAATATTTTCTTAAAGACATCACTGCTGGGGGTTTTCCCTTGACATCGGGTGTCAGGGGCACTTTTGGGAGGTGTCACAAAGGGAACAGGACAAACCTCTGCCCTGTTCTGCAGCCACTTCAGAAACATAGATTTAGGAGTTTTAGTGAAGCAAGAAAAAAAGACTTCTACGTATTTCCACAGCATTCCCTGCCTTAAAAATCAGCAATGCAAACTGTGCTGCAGAAGTGAAGATGAAAGTCACAGGACTGTAAACAGGCAGTGCTTGACAGAGTGGATTGAATCCTGGAACGTGAAGGGTGAAGTGTTTCACAGCCCAAATTCAGGGAATAGGTCTGGCATGTGCCACTGAGGGGAGCACCGGCACAAAGAAAAGTTGGGGACCTAAAATCTATTAGAAAAATGGAAAGAAAAGGCACAAGAGTCAAACTGGGTGAAAAGAGGTTGCAGGTGAGCTGCGTGCTGAAGGCAGGGCAGCCCCGGGGCGTTTGTGCAATCGGAGCAGAGGGCCGGCAGTGGGAGTGCGGCTCAGGCCGGTTCTCCGGGATGTCACCAGGGATCAGGCCACAAGGAGCAGCAGCGCTCCACCCATCGCCTGCTGCTGGAGCACCAGCTGGGAACGGGCCTTCCAGCTTGGCACCAAGGCCTCCACGTGCGGAATTTTCAGCGGGTAGGAGTGGGCTTCACTCGGTATCGCCTTCTCTGTTTTCTGCTCTCCTTCCTTTTCTGTTCCTGCTCTTTCCGGGCTCTGGCCATGGTAGATGTGATGCACTGAGAATCCAGAAAGTTCAGCAGCTTTGCCTTGGAAATTTTAATGCCATTCTGTTTGAGTTCTGCATGCAGATCAGCCAGCTCGATGGGCTCATAGAAGAGAATCCTGTTGTACAGGGCCGTGTTTGAGCGGATGTAGCACCTCACTGCCTCCAGCTTTTCCTCTTCCCGAGCTGCTGCTTGAGATGCTGGAAATTCTTCTTCCTCCTCCTCAGATGCAAAAGCACAGGTTTCAAATCCATTCACAAAGGAACTGAAAGCAGGACGAAACAGACCAGAGGTCACAGAAAGAACATGCCAACAAGGGCAGGACCAGAGCTCCCCAAATCCCTGATAGTGAAGCCCTGACTTCCCTCTGTGGGATCACAGATCTTGCACTACCAGCACCCACAAAATGAATGAGGCAGAATACGGCAGGGCTTCTGCAAACTTCCCATCCCAGCCAGGACAGCATTGGTCCAACTCATCCAGCCCAGAGCTGTGTGGAATTTCTGG
Source organism: Pycnonotus jocosus (assembly GCA_013400435.1). Lineage (NCBI taxonomy): Eukaryota > Metazoa > Chordata > Aves > Passeriformes > Pycnonotidae > Pycnonotus > Pycnonotus jocosus. The sequence goes on along the minus strand of VWYP01012778.1, from coordinate 12,451 downwards.
CTCCTGGCCCTTCCCTCCTGGCAGGTTCTGCCAAGGGATGCTGTGCTGTCCTCTCCCAACTCCAGCTGCAGGTTCTCAGGCAGCACAGAGTGCTCTATGTCACTGACCTGCAGACCAGCCGTAACAGATTTGGGCCTTGCTCATAAGCAGCCCTTTTATGTTGTGAGAATAGTCCAGTGGGAATTAGACTGAATATCCAAAGCCTCTTTCTTTTGTAGGAGTGTGTTGACCTCCATGTGACACACTCAAGGAGGTGCCAGGGCCACTGTAGGTCACAGGGACACTCACCTCTGTTTGCCTCATTCCTACCTCATCTCTGTTCTGCACCCCTGAGTGTTTTGTCTAGGATTTCACTGCCTCACCTCTGTGAACCAAAGGAGATGTCACTTCCATCCACTGAAGAACCCCCTGACTCCTGGGATGCTGGGAGCTCCTCGCCATCAGCTGCCAGCGACACAGATGGCCTTTCCTGCTCTTTGGCTCCTTCTGGGTGATGTGTCACTTTAGTTCTGTCCTTGGGTGCAGCATTGCCTGTTCCATGAGATGCACCATCAGCCTCATCCCTGGGGAGCACTGCAGAAGCCTTGGCAAGCTGCTGCTGCTTCCTCTTGCCCACAGCCCGGCCTGCCTTCGGCTGCCTCCGCCCTTTGGCCGGGGACTTCCGTGGGAGGGGTTGGGAATAGGAGATTTCATCCTCAAAGTCAGAGTCCCCATCCCGGTGAGTGTACTGGAATATCTCCTTCAGCTTCAACACCATCTGGCGTTTTGGGAGAGCACGGACGCCGAACCTGAAAGAGAAGGTGGGACTTTAGGTTACAATAACGCTGCACCTTCCACTGTCACAGCTCAGCAAGAGGAAGTGCAGCTGGAAAAGTGTGATTTCAGAAAGCACTGGCTGGAGCTTCACCATGGTTTCCTTTCTTTCACACTACCTTGCCAGCAGGTTCCTCTTGTAAAGAGCCATCCTGGGAGAGGCAATGCTCACCTGCTCAGCTCCTTCTTCAGCTGTGGGGTCTCCATGATGGAATAAGCTGGCATGGGTGTCACTGGAGTGCTGGGGGTCCTGTTCTCCTGACAGGAAGGTTCTGCAGCAGAATGAAATTACTGTGATGAGAATCACTACAGAAAGGACTTAAAATGGGTGGTAACTTCTCCTCTTAGTGGCAGAAATCTAATATTTTCTAATAATTGTTTAATAGCAACTACTTCCTTATAAGCAGCTTTAGTTATTACTCAGCTTAATATTGGATAGACTAGTCAGCACTTTTTTCCCCCCTTAATCTTGGTTGGTTTTCACTGACTTTACATCAGAAAACAGTTTAAACTGGGACATATGTCACATCTGAAAATGAGGCCATTCAGGGCTTTCTTGGAACAGGCAACATTTAGAAAGCAGTTAAAACCATGTTTACTGAATTCTGTGCAGTGGTCCTTCTCCCAAGGAGGACATTTCATAACAGAGACTTGATGCATAAAAAATTGAGCACATCAAGCTACTGGGGTCTGGAGTTAGATACTGATTTCATGATACCAGTTTATTGACATTGTGAAGCACAGCTAAGTCTCACACATCGTGTTCTAATCACCCCTTAAATGAATAATTTAATATGGCATAATTAATAATATATTTAGTTAGATACTGCAACATCAATTACATCAATCCACTGGCAAACAGGCTGGAGCCTGTGTTTTGTTCTGTTTTGGTTTTTGGTTTTTTCTCTATCCATGAACCCACAGCTTCTGCAAGGAGTACTGTCACTACCAAAGGACTGGTGACAATGAAACACACGTGGCTACAACTCCAGGAATCCCATGTTTAGACAGGCTCTTTCCCACAGCAAATGCCTGCACCTTCTTTGTGCCTGGCTCTGCCAACTGCTTTGCACCAGAAAGCCCAAAGGCCCTTTCAGTGTGTCAAGTGCATCACAGGTAAGGTAATCACTAAAATAACAGCAGTTTAACCTAGCCCAATAAATCTAGTATTAATACAAGCTCTCACCAGGAGTCTTGACAGGGTCTGTCCCACCAGCCCCTGCTGCAGCTGCCAACCTCTGGGACAGAGGAAGAATCTCTGGAAGTTCATCTTCCTTCTCTTCTCCATTCCAGTCATCCCAGATTTTGGAGTCCAGGTAACTGGCTCTGCTGCCCACTGATGAACACGGCTCAATAGGGCTCTTCTCAGGGCAGTGCAGAGTTATTCTCCTGCCAGCAGGACTTCCTTGGAGAGGGGTGCTGCCCCTAATTCCCTGCACCTGGACTGGGCTGTCCCCCTGCTCCTGCCAAGAGCCAGGGCTGGGGCTGCTGGCCATGCTGGTCTTTGCACAGCTGACCTGGCCAGGGTTGTGGCCATCACCTCTGGCTGGTGACAGATACTCAACGTGCCAGCAGTCATCAACAGGGATTGGGGGCTCCTCACACAGCAGGACACTGCTGCCCAGAGAAGGCAGACTTACTTCCCTGTCACTGTCCCCCAGCTCAACCACACTGATGTTGATTTTATCTTCCAGTGGCTGCTCCTGGCACAGAGGCTCCAGTGTGGGTAAACCTGAGATGCTGGCACATTTGCTTTCCATGTTGGTGTGACCAGGGGAGCGAGGAACAGGATCTACTGGAGAAACTGGAAGGGGGTTCTTGGAAAAGGATTCTGCTGCTGGGCTGCTGGGTGGGCTCTTTCCACTGGATGAGTGATCCATAGGCAAATGTTTGTCTGACAACCTTGTTTCATGAAATTTGATTAAATTTCCAGTCATTTTATGGTTACTGTTACCTGCTGCTAAGTTCTTTGTGCTGAGTTTAGATCCTGGACTCTTTAAAGAATTAATACTTGTGACCTCAGTCTGTGTTGAGGAGCTTGTGCTTTTGCTCAGAAACGGTGTTCCTGGCACAAGCCAGGAGCTGTCTGTGCCTGGAGACATTTCATTGCTGAGCCTTTTCCCAGGGCTTGGGTTTGGACTCTCTGTGATCTCTGTACAAGCATCTGTTTGTCTGCTGAGAGGAAATTCAGGGGACAGCTTTGCATCACCACTTACACACACTGTGTCTGTATTGCCACATGAGACCTGGGCTGATCTCTGCTCTGTTTCAGGGACTGATGAGTTATGGTCAGGTTTTGGTATCTCAGGACCTTGTTCCATGTCTGTACACTTTACTTGGCCAGGGTTTTCCATTTTCTTCAGAGCAGAGTCAGATTCTGGCAACTTCTTGCCTTGTAACTCCGTTTCATCATCATCAGAAGATAAAATAATAACATCACCCTCCTTGACCTCCTGAGCTGCAGCATCCTGAGTCCTGCCTGGTGATGCCAACACTGAGACATGTGTGTGCTTGTTTGATTCACTGTGAGGAATCTCTGCTGGAGAAACTGTGATCTTGTTTCTCGATGCAGCACCCAGCTCCTTGGATTTCTGGGAGTGTATTTCATCAGATGGGAATGGTTTTTCCATTTTGTTTTGCTTTGGTGTTGACATATGTTCCCTGGCAAACTTTCCCTCTGATTTTGGAGATGCAGGTGAAGAGCCAAGAGCAGGAAAAAGGGACACACAAGGCTGGGGAGTTGGACTCCCACAAAATCCATTCTTACAGGGAGAGCAGTCTTTTTGTGACTTGCTGAACAGAAGTGAATCATTAAGACCAACATGTTTTTCACTAGGGGACTTTCCTGATTCTTTGGTAACTTTTTTCACTGGGGAAGGCTCACAGTGAACCCCTTGAGAGGCAGCAAACAAATGTTCATAGCTGTCATTTGTATCAGTGTTACCCTGGAAACCAGGAAACTGCTCTTCACAGTGATCTGCCTTGTCATGTGAGACCTGAGATGACCTGGAATCCTTCACATCCTCACATCCCCCAACAGCCCCTCCTTCATTAGCACCATGGGATGTTCCATCCCATTTCTGAGGTTCACTGTGGTGAGGCACAATAGTGGTCTGTGGATCATTCATGCTCTTGCACCTATTTATAGTCTGCATCTTCTTTTCTTGTGCAGACAAGTCACATTTAGATCTTTCCACACCGTTGCCATCCCTCAGATCTTTGAGGCTGTTGCTTACTGAAGTAGTTTCAGGTCTCTTTACCTCTTCCTGCTCAGTTTGCTGGTTTGTACCTTGGACTGCCTCGGTGTCACTGGAGATGCTGCAGTGTGTTGCCTTGCTCACCTCTCTTTCACCCTGAGCCATCTTTCTCTGAGTTGCAGCAAACTCATAGATTTCCTCCAGCTCTTGTTCTCCCACCTCACTGTCATCCTCCTTCTGACACTCAGGGCTCAGCATAGCTTCTTCTTCCTCTTCTTCACCCACCCACACTGACTTCAAGAGGTCTTGGAAGTTCTCAGCTCTGTCCTCACAATCGTCATCATCCCTCACAGAGAGGAGATCATCTTCTGAATCCACTCCAGAGGACACCTGGCTCTCTCCAGTGTTGTTTTCACACTCTGCCATCAGTTCCTTCACACCAAACCTGCAAGGATACAATAGTAACATTAGTACTTCCTCTTCCAGTATTTCTTCACTATTTAGCTGTCAGATCACTTTTGTGAGCTTTGTAAGGAATTTACATGAGGATGTTGAGCTGAGTTTCCTCAGATGTACAAGATCCAGTGTACTCCTAAAATTCCAAATACCCTTTTCCAGGCATCACTCACATGAAAGTATCAGGCACATTCTTCCTTTTCTGTGTTTGAGATTGACTACACTAAATCCCGTTGGCAATGGGAAAGTCCCATGGAATGGCTGGAGCTGGATAATGTCTGCCATGTGCAAGATTCTTGGCTTTTTGGAGTGACAGGGCACCTCTCTATATATATTTGGCAAGCCCCAACCATGTCCCACCCATACCTCAGCAACTGCTCCTGTTTCAAGCTCTTAGTGCATGCCTAGGAGCATGGCTGACACAACACATTAAAGCCTGAGCATCCAACACATTCTGCAAGTGTTGCTCAGATGAAGTGAGAATCACACATAGAATTGTGCTCATTATCTTCAACATCAGCTGCCAACAGACATCCTGAGATAAAACTCAGCCAAAGTCTGCTCAGCATATACTGAACACAGAAGCTCTCATACAGGTGGAAAAGCTGAGGGCTGGATGTCCTTATGTGCAAGTTTCATTTAAGATGTAGCATGGAATTTGTAAGCCGCTAAAACTGCAATGAAGATCTCAGCCTGGGGTCTGTGTGGCTGAAAGCCTGAGGGGTCCAAACCATGCTCAGGGTACACACCTGGCAGCCAGAGCCCGCAGCTGGGGCTGCAGCCCAGCAGGGATGTTGGTGTCAGCAGCATAGAGGTACCGCAGGAAGGCAGCCACAGCCTCGGCTGACACATCGCTCAGCAGCACCCGGCGCATCGGCGCGGCCCCGTCCTCCTCCACCACCAACCCCTCACTGTGCACCTGGGGCAGGGACAGCAAAGTCTGTTTGCTAACAGAGCAACACAACACCTACATTCATCCTCGTTCCCATCAGCTCCTTCCATTCACTCATGCCCAGCCTCAGGACCAGGATGCTAAGGTGGGGCAGTAAGGCAGAACTCCCTATGGAACAGGCTATGTCCTTCCTGACCCTATGGCTGTTAATTTTGTTTAACTACTTGCCTTAGTCACACATTTAAAAGGTGGTCTTAGAGTTCTCCACTTAGTTTTGCAATCAAATTACTTCCCAGCCCAATTTCCATCTACACCTCTCTGTATGAGCTTCATCTGGTCTGTTTTGAATTTAGCTGGAAGCTGCACAGGAGCAGGCTGGGAGCTTTCCAGCCTAAAATGCTCTGGGAACATAAGAACTCCTTTACTAGCCTTGCAAAAAGCACAGCCAGTGCAGGTAGCTCCAAAGCAAGAGTGACAAAACCTCTGTGTAGATTATTTTAAAGTACTTCCCAAAACCTTCCTATTCCCTGCTCACACTTCCCAGCTTGGGTGACAGGCAGGACACACCAAGATCGACAAGGCAGTCTGTGCTTGCACAGAGACAAAAATGCAAGAGGCAAGAAGCACTTTGAAAGCTTCCTTCATTGCTCATGGGTGGAATGCAAGGAGCCTTGACTCCCCATAGTCTCCCTGAATAGAATAAGTAGCACATCTTTCACCACTTTGTCAGGATTTATTCTGGTTTCCTAAGCTGAAAAACCACTGCAGATCCCGAGGCAGTTGCCATTAAGCCCAGCAGTTCTGTGCAGGTTTGGGGCACTGGCTGGCAGTGGGAAGGGGCAGTCTGGACTCTCCTAAGCAGGAGCAGAAGGAATCCAGCAGCACTCACAGCCTGAGCCGCTGCTGGACACCGCGCGTACAACACGAACAGGTGAGCGTACAGGACATCCCCGCTGTCCACCTGGAACTGGACATCACTCAGGTGGGGGTTGTTGACCATGGCACCGAAATCTTGAGCCAGCAGCCCGAGAGAGGACTAGGACACAGGAGGAACACAAAGACAGGTGTTAGGTTACAGCTGTCAAACACTTTCTAAGAAAAGTAAGAAGGGAGTAACCCGGTTTACCAGCACTGCTGTGCTGTGGGCCCAGCCTGGACACACCACCTCTGCCTCCTGACGATAATCATCAGCTTTATGAACTTCATGTCTTCCACAGGACAAGCAGACAAGTCTAACAGACATTCCTGCTTTGTTTTCCTCTACTTTTTCACAGCCTGCCCATGGTGGAGAAAGGGCAGTTGTGTTGTATTCTGCTGTACTTGTGTCACAGCACATTATCACCCTTAGATCTCACCGCATGTTTCCTGCTGTGGTCTAGCCACAGCCAAAACTGGCCTCTTGATCTACTGCTTCCCACCATAATTTTAGGAAACTATAACTTCCACTTCAATAGACTTGAACTCAATTCACTATAATCAGAGTAAGAGGAAAACTCATGAGGGGGTAATGAGCCTTTCTCTCTTTTCACTGTCTGGCAATGACAGCTGAGAAGAGCAGCTCTGCAACAAGGGCCCCCCACAGAATAAAATTAACGTAGGCATCCAGTTAAAAGGAATTTATGAGCATGCTACTGAAACCTCTTTTGTAAATTCCACTCCATTTCAAAAAAGAAACACAACTTTTATTATCATTCCAGAACCCTTGGCTAGAATTTTGGGGAGGGCTGAGCTACCTGTGGCTGGTTATGGTGACAGCAAGGTCAGGCTTGGGGTACACTGCCAAAGACAGCAAGGATGGCAAGTGACTGAGTGAGCTCCTCTGGAGCTGCCCCCAGACAATCTCCTGAAGACTCAGATCCCTCCTGTGTTGCAGCTCTGGAGGTGGCCCTGGAGTGCTTCAGGGAAGTGTGAAACACCCTCAGATCACAGCTGGGTTGAGAAACAGCCTGACTGCATGTGGAGACCAGGTTATGGTTAACACCATAATCACTGACCTTGCGCTTTTCAAACCTACTGCAGAGCTGAGGAACTGCAAGTTTTATTCCAGGGAACATCTGCAGGAGATGCAGTTCCACCTGGAGCAACACAGCTCTTCATTTTCTTAGCAGGTTTCCACATTAGCAGTGGGCTGTGGAGAGCCAACCTTTGGACTTGCTCCAACCAGCAGGAATTAGCAGCACACACTGGAACACTTCTCCCAGCCTTCATAGGTGGGCCAGGGAACATTCTGCATGTTGTGGCAGTGCTGTGGACTGATCTCCAAAGGGAAGACAGGAAACTCACTTTGGAAACTAATCTGACTCTTGTTGCTTTCTTATTCTTGGCAGGTGGGATACCTGTGAGCCTGCTCTGGGGCTGCCAGCAAACACAGGCTCCCCACGCAACATTCCAAGCAGGGAGCCCAGAACAGCTTTCCTGCTGGTGCTAAAATTATCAGTCAAGAATGGGGAAATTAAACAAGGCCAGAAACCTCCTGGCTGCTCCATTCTCTGTGCAAGGCAAAGAAACTGTGCAAGGCCAGAAGACAACTCTGAGCAGGTATGAGCTGTGTATTGGAGAACACACCAGAACATTCTCTCCTGCTGAGGAGGCCACTGGGACTGGACCCCACTGATGTGACCAAGGGTCTTCAGCATGGGGGACATGTCACCAATGCAGTGAGTGCATTTGCTCTACATGGTTACACTGTTTGTGCTCATATAAAGCACAAATCTCTCTCACTGGCAATCCAGCTCTTCAACAACACTTCATTTGCTCAGAAAAACTATAATGGAAACAGACTCTGAAAAAACAACCATACTGGTTTTGCTGAGAGCAACTGAGTTTCAACAACAGTGTGTGAACAGTTTCTGTATTGCTAAAGGCCTCTGGTTTAATAGAAAAACAAAACCAAACCTTTTCCTGCTAAGGATAATTTTTTTAGTACCCCCAAAGAATATCTAAAGTTTCTGTGCCAAGTAGCTGGAATGCTCAAGTTTAATACCAATTCTCACCTCAAGGAATTGTCTCCTTTTAGAAATATCTTAATCCTTTAAGCACAATATGAAAGTAAGTTGTCAGAGCATCAAAATTTATCCAGCACCAAAATGTATTTCCTTCCAGGGCATGATTATTTCTTATCCAACAAAAGACAGTAAGTTTCATCAGATAAAGAGGATGACCTTGGTAAGAAAATGAATTAGTTTTATTTTGTATGAACTTCAATTGAATAAAACTGTTTACACATTCATGGAAAATTACACATCCTCCAGTACATGTGGGATGACATCGACAAAACACCACAGGCTTGATAAAAAAATCATCTGTGACTTACTAGGCTGTGTTTCTCACTCAGTCACCACACACTGATTTTCAAACTAGATCCTCTGTGTTCCCACAATTGAGGGTTTTCTACATGAAACTCTTTAAAAGCTCAATTAGCAGCAAAAACTGCTCATCTTCCATGGTCCTTACAACATTTCATCATCTACCAGGCTTTTCTGCCAGGATTTAGTACAAGTCAACCAGTCCTTGCAAGAATTCCCCTTCCCACTGCAGGACACAGCACAGGGAGGAAAATGCCAGAGGAGGAAGGAGCTCCATGCAGAACCACCCAGAGCTGGGTGTGTGAGCACAGAAGGAGCAGCAGCAGCTCTGTCTCTCCTGGGCTGCTGCCAGTTTCCTCCTGGATAACCTGGGCATTAAAGCAGTGTACTGCACAACATGCTGCAGCTGCACACCAGCTTCCTACCCCCAAACACTCTCAGTGCTACAACACAACTCTCTAACCTGCACAGCCTGGCCTTCTGTTCCCTGGCACTTAAATCATCTCTCATCAGGTAGGACAAGTACTGAAAAATCCCCAGGCTCTTGTGGGCTTTGAAGGAACACCCCAGGTGTGCTGATCTCACCTGTGCCCATGAGGAATCTTCAGTCATTGTGAACCTTAACCATCACTTTGTTTCCACTGAAAGGAATGGGAAATATTCCACATTTCTTTGAATTGCACAAATGCAACATCTTTTCTTAAAATCATTAGAGATGAATATATAAAGAGTGGAGGAAAAAGGTTATTCTTACTCTTTTACTGCTGCTCCTGAGGAGGCTCTTCTCCTTGGATGGAAGCACAAAGCCACTATGTGGAGGATCACTGGGAGTCAGTTCTTCTCCTCAGGGAAGAAAATGCACATCACAAATCACATACAACTTCCTTGTGAGACAGAATGATCCAAGAACTCCTAAGAGGATCCTTGCTGTGACAGCTGCTATGACCAGGCTGGCTGGCCTGCCTCAGCCTCGCCCTCAGGCCTTTTTACAGGGTTTGGCTCTGGGCTGTGACAGGCTGAGGGTACCCAAGCACCATTTCACTGTTATTTATATACATTAAAGGGCCAGGGATCATTTGCTGCAGTTTAGCAGGGGAAGTGAGGAGTATTATATCCAAGTGCAAATGCAGACAGATGAGCTTAGGAACTGTGTTCTCTTTCACAGATGAACAGGAGACACAATAGATTTTGCTGAAGAGCCAAAGCACTTTAAGGAGTGGCACTGCCCTTGAAATGTGCAGTTATGCACCACATGCACCTGTGACTGGGGACATTAGAGAGTTGCCCACAGAGGAATTCCAGGTGTTGTGTTTTTTCAACCCTGAGTAGGCACAGATAAACTTCAGGTTTGGGTAATCGATGTCCAACACAAAATCATCCCTCCTGTGCATCTCTCTCATCCGACTGTCTCAAGACCTGAAAAGACAGTGCACAGAACAGAAAGGCTGTCCAGATAGAATCATGGAATCCCAGACTGGTTTGGGCGGGAAAGGACTTTAAAGCCCATCCAGTTCCACCACTGCCATGGGCAGGGACACCTTCCACTATCCCAGGTTGCTCCAAGCCCTGTCAAACCTGACCTTGGACACTTCCAGGGATGGAGCAGCCACAGCTTCTCTGGGCACCCTGTGCCAGGGCCTCAGCACCTTGACAAGGAAATATTTCTTCCCATTATCTAATCTAAATTAACCTCCTTCAGTTTGAAGCCAATCCCCCTTGTCCTATATGTCCTTGTGAAAAGTCCCTCTCCACATCTTTTGTATGCCCAAGATAAGCAGGAATGAAGACTTCGTGCCAGCTGTTGAACACATCCAGACTCCATCCATGCAGAAAATACTTTGATATCTTTAATTTTAAATAAAATTTAGTATCTGCTGTCGAGGAATTCTCTTAAAAGCTGGGATTTATGAATCATTTCAGAAGTATCAGGTTGATTGTATCTACATCTTAGTGCAGGAAAATGTGCCCCCACAATATCACCTCTTGGATCAACACCAACAGCCTGTGGGTGCTGCCAAGGCTCTCTGACTCAGCCCAGCCACAGTCTGGCTCTGTGTAGCTGAAGGAAGCAGGGGCAAGGCTCACAAAGCTGCCAAAACTCACCTGGCTGCTCTGCTGCCTGAACATGGCCAGTGTCAAGGTTCCACTGAGTAAGGGTGAGTCCTTCCCTGGCCAACTCCACCAGGTCCTGCAGGGTCTGAGTGTCCTTCTGGCTTGGGGATAAAAGCTGCCCATGTCCTTCAGGGCTTGGCTTGGATTGATCAGAAGTTTGGCCTCCAACCTTTGTGCAAGTGGGTTCCTGAGAACTGAGGTCAGGCTGAGTTTGCTGGGGTACTTCTGGCTGATGAGATCCCACTGATGGCTGAAGGTTCTCTGGCTCATTCTGATCGAGTGCGGAGGAAAAAAAAGACAAATTAGGTCTTGTTTTATGTATTTGCAGAGCTCAGAGTACAGTGTCTACTTCATACTCCTGAAACATCTATGAAGGATGACAGAGCATTGCTCAGGTATAGGGGATTCTGAGGAACAGCTCTCTGCAGTTCTATGAAGGACTCTCCAGAAATAAGACAGCTCTGAACAGAAGAAAGAAAACTACAATGGAAAATGCAGAAAAGTTGGTTTCTCCAGGAGCACATCTGTGCAGGCAACTGCCAGACAGGGAGAAAGGATGGGGGAATTGCTCCCAATTCAACATCTAAATATTTCATTATAGCTGGAGCTTCTGGCGAAAGTCACAGCTGAAGCTCTCCAGGTGCTTGTGTTCTGAGTTCTGAAATGCTTTTGCAGTTACATGTAACTATATCAAACCTTCACCTTGGAGTGGGTATTTTCCAGGTTTGGTCTTCATTTCTCAAAAAATAATTTTGCTTGTTTAGTTCTAAGTAAAAATAGTTCAGCCATTTCTATGAATGGAAAGAATCAGAGGAAAAACACACTCTTGCCATGATTTTAAAGACATTCCTGCTTTTTATTTTTAAACTTCTCTGGCAGTTTTGGGCTTGAATGAAAGGTCAAAACTTCCTAGAACAGAGTCCCTCCTCTCCAGCCTCCACCTGCAACAAGCCAGAGAAACATTGGGCTTTGACTAGGGAAGAAGTATTAAATAAAGCACCTAAATATGCACAGTAGATTTTGAACAAGAGGACCAAATACTTCTCCAAGAGAAGAAAGAGGGAAGAAAGAGAAGTGATATCTTTCTTGGAGAAAAGAGACTGAAAGAGCTTCGTCTGTTTCTGTGGGAACCTTTTATAAAAATACAGAGCACTGTAAGAGGCAGATGCAGGTAGAACCAAAATGAAAGAGTGGAACTGAGACCTGGATCAAAGCTCACATACACCAGGAGGCAGTGTGGGATGCACAGGGAAAGCCTGAGTGCAAATACTTTGCTGGACAACTCCAGGCACTCCCACTTTCTGTGCTAGCAAATATCAGGTTTCAGTTTAAACTTTTCTCCCCAGTCCTAGCTGAGTGCAACAAGGGCAAAGTTCACACTAGAAGTGACCAGAAAGAAGTGCCAAGTACAAAACCAAGAGTCAGGCTGCTGTAAATATGGACAAACTAATAGAACAAAGAACAGGATGGGGTCCCTTTAGTCAGTACTCTGTTCCCATCCCTTTTATTTTCTGAAAGCTCAAAAACCATGGTAACATGAGCCTTGTTATCCTCTCCAAAAGGCAGAACTGAAAGTTCAAGATCCTCAAACCTGACTCTGTAAGACCAGGGAGAACAGGTCACGGGCAGTGAGTGAAGAGAGAGGGGATCACTGGTTTACATTCCAAATGAGGAAA
>VWYP01012775.1:62072-172393 GCA_013400435.1 Pycnonotus jocosus | reverse complement strand
TTTTTTGTTGTTTTGTTTTTGTTATGCTTTATCACTGTCAAAATTCATTTATACCAGGTTTGAGTGTTATTCAGTCTGAGTTATTACAGCTTTTACTAGTAAGTTGTTCAGTGTTTTCTTTTGTTTCATTTTACTGTTATAGATACATGAATGTTTGGAATATATTATCTCAACTTTTTCAGATAGTTATGACTCATATATTTTCAGGAGAAAAAGTTACAGACAAAGTAGTAAGAAAACTACCAGCCAATAGGTGTTGCACACAAGGTCTGTGAAAACTAAAATAAGTGATGTGAATAAAGAATTGGCTTTTACTCCATAAAGGAAATGGAGTCTTGGCTAACTTAATACAGTACTGAGGGGCCAGGACAGACTGGAGACCTGGGCCCACGGGAACCTCAACAAAGCCAAGTGCAATGTCCTTCACCTGAGTCAGGGAAATCCCAACAGGCTGAGCACACACAAGTACAAATACAAATACAGGCTTGAGCAGAAGGAGTTCAGCACTATTGACAAGAAGCTTGACAGGACCTGTCAATGTACTCTCGTATCCCAGAAAGAATAGCAGGGCAGGTCAAGACAGCTGATTCTCTCTCTACTCCACTCTAGTGAGATTCCACCTGCAGTACTGCATCCAGCTCTGGGGCTCCTGACATAAAAAGGACATGGACCTGGTGGAGCAGGTCCAGAGGAGGCCACGAAGATGCTCAGAGGCCTGGAGCAGATCTCCTATGAGGATGGGTCTAAGAGAGTTGGAATTTTCATGCTGGAGAAGAAATAGATATTAGAAATGATTCTTGAGTGTGAGGGTGGTGAGGCACTGGAACATATTGCTCAGGAGAGTTAATGGATGCACCATCCCTGGAAGGCCAGGCTGAATGGAACTGTGAGCAACCTGATCTAGAGGATGGCGTCCCCAGCTCTTGGCCAAGGGGTTGGAACTAGATAATCTTTATGGTTCTTTCCAACTCAAACCATTCTATGGTTTAAAAAAACTCAGCATGTCACAGGTGATCTGTCACAGTTGTTCTGTCCCTGTTACATGGAGCACAGTATCCTGCAGCTGAAAAAGCTTTCTTAGTATCAGTGCAACTACACAGAACACAAGGGTGTTCAGCTCCACAGTCAGATCTAGTGCTGAATCACTGAGTACCTGGTGCCTTACATGCACAAGCAGCTCTGGTGAAGTATTAAGAGAAACTCAGGATAACACTGCCACTCTCAGTGCTGATGATGCAAGCTTATTTAATTTTCATTTTAATTTAGTGAGCTCTCACTGAAATGAAAGATTCCCTGAAAGCTTTATAGCAGGAAGTGAAATGGCAAATTAAATTGAAATTGAGATAATCCCCAGAAATGTATACACAACTAAAGCAACTCAAAATCTAGACACCTTTCAGACTGGCAAGTTCTTACAAAAATGAGAAAAAGCAATTTCCTATAATTCTCAACCTTTTCAATCTGTCTGAGGACATCCCAGAATGCACCACATTGTCTACACTATCATTGCAGTGGGACTGCACAGATCTCTATCAGAGAATGAAGTACTATTGAAACGGGTTACGTGAACCCAAAGCACCACACAATTTCACATACAGGAGTTTTAAAAAAAACCTATTTCCTCTGTCTGCTTTATTGAGATCACTTATCACAAGCATCCATCTAACTTTCACTTCAGTATTTTCAAATAGCAACATTTGCTTGTTTGAAAGCCTAAGCAAGATCTCTGTTCAGGTAGGAAAGTTGCTCAACTCTGCAATTTTTGTTTTTCAAGTCTGTATAAAACTCTTCTTGCAGCAAAATATGATAAGTGAAACCCCACAAGGAATCACACTCTGGGTGTACAGATGTACACAGAAGGAATATAAGCCCCAGGAATGAAAGTAGATTTCCCAGTAGACAAAGTTGAGCTGTAGTTTCAGTTAAGTCTTCAGTGAAATTTTTGAAGCAGAGAATATACTGATTCCCCAGGGAAACTGCACAACCACAATACCTAAGCATATTTAAAGATTATCATTCAGGGCTTTTAAATCAAGCTCTATGTTTCCATTAATCCACTGAGCTGCCAGCCCAATCTCACAGTGGCAGGCTCACTGCTCTCTAACAATTGAGAGCTTATTAAATATTAAGGTCTTAATCTGAAGTGCTTCTGTTTGACTGAGAAATTCTAAACAGCATGTAGAAGATAAACATTTTCCCACTAATATACATATATACACACACATATATATATATATACAGAGAGAGAGAGAGCGAGCAGTATTAAATAAAGGCAAAAGTCCCCAAACTAGCAGGAGAATTGTGTAATAAATCCACTCATTTTAAAGCAGCCCATTTATCCCCACAGTCACATCCCTTTCCAGTTGTTTAGACCTAGCTTTCACAGGTTTACCTCTGAAGGACAAAAGCTCACCCCTCTCCTGGCCTTGAAATTCCAGCTTAGGAATTAGAAAGATAATCACAGCAAGAATCACACTACTCTAATAATGCTACACTACAGGTAAAGAGAAAGACAAACAGTTTTAAAGGTAGCAGTACCAGCAGCATGTCTGGTGCTTATCTCTCTGACTTTCCATTCCATTATTTTTAAAAGCATTCAGCTAAGATAGCTTTTGCTTAAAAATCAGACTAAAACACATAGGCTGGATGTGCATCCAGTACAAGATTTTCTGAAAAATCGTTTTCTACCTAACAGGGACAGGGATCATCTTGTCAGATGCTTTACTTTCCTCTTGTATTTCAGAAGGATCACTTTAGATCTAGAACAACTTGGGGTGGGTTGAGAGAAACCAGGAAATATTTTAGTTGATATTTTTACATTTTCAGACTGTTAAGGCTTTTCCCTACACACAACAGTAAAAGAGATGGTGACTGGGAAAATGGTCAGCAATAAATGAGGGTCCTGTTTCAGGACCTCTGTTCTGGAAAGGAGTCAGGGAGTACCCACAGGGTGCTGAAATGCCACTTGCCTCTGACACGGAAGATCTGTAGTGCAAGCAGTGCTGCCCCCTGAAGCAGGCCTGTGAGATCACATGGAGCGTGGCTTGTTACACCGTTTGTGGAAACGAGACTTCCCCAGATGACAGAATTCTTCTGTCTTCTTTCTCTGCACCCTTCTCTTCAACCCAAGCTTTCTGCTGGAACCAGACCTGCTCCCCTCCTCACAGCATTACCATTCGCCTGAGGGCTGGCACACTGAAACCTTTCTGTCAGGAATCAGTGCCACATCATCTTCTCTACAAACAAACTTGAATTTCCCTTTCTAGACAAGCTCAGATATCAAACGAAGGTCAGGCATTACATCACATGAGCAAAATGTAGATCTTGCCAAAAAAATGAAAGAAATAAGAAGCTTAGAGTCTGTGTGTATACATGCAAGCCTAGAGGTGAATCAAAACTAGAACAGCAGAATTAGTGCTGAAGTAAAACACAGTGAAGCAAAACACCAAGCAGCTGCCTGAGGCTCTTTCAGCAGGGACCTCAGCACAGGCTGGTGGATACCCTGTCCTGCTCTATGCCAGTGGACACCACTCTGACATGGGTAGCACAAGGGCAATGTCACTCCCATTACAATATGTACACGTGGGCCCAACAGAGTAGTTGCAAACCCAATACACTCACAAAAAATTTCCATTATTTTGTCAGGTATCAAAAACTACCATATGGACCCCATTTTGGCCAGAGGTTTAGCTGAGACCCAGCCTCATGGTTCTCTGACCTGGCCATCAGTATGGGACAAAGTATTTTCAATTCCTGATACCACAAATAACATTTCAGAAAAGCAGTATCTGCAGTTAGTGCAATAAAGTAAGGAGGTACTGAGGGCTAGCAAACACATAAGGCTGCAAACCCCCTGGAACAGATAATACAGCATGCAGAATTATGTAAGTCATTCTGTACTGCAAGTCAATCCCTTTATTAAAAGGGGATTACAACAATCACAGCATTTGGTGTCATTCACACACACACAACCCTGAATATGCAAAACTCAATTTGGTGATATGCAGCTGCAGTCTGCTTGTCCTGTCTCCCATTCCCCCTCTCCCAAGCTTTTTACCTACAAGAATGTCAGTAGCTCAGATTTAAATTTCTAAAGGAATGGGGGTTTAACATTTACCCAGAACTCGGTGAGTGTTTGTCCTTCCTCAACTAATGGCCCATAGGGCCAGAAAATTTTAAGGTCTGCAGTGAGACAGTTTAAAATAAATAAACAATATTCAAACTCCTTTGTAAGACCTACAGGCCAGTCCTTGAAACAATATGGATTTGATAATGAAATGTTCTTCCATTTATCAAGAGAGGTTTTTTTTTTCTGTCAACTACTTTTCTTTGTTCATACTCTGTTCCATACTTGAACACCTATTTTATAAAGACAGTCTTTAGAAATACTAACTACACATGCTTACAAATGCTTCTTTATGTAAAAGTAACAAAACCAAAACATAGAATAATTTTAATGGACAAAATATTTGAGGTGCAAAATAGCTTGGAGAAAAAGAATGTGTTATTTAGGCAAGCACAGGAAGGAATTATTCTGCTAATCTGCAGAACAATCCATGACTCATTAAATAAAAATAAGCTTTTCAGCTTCTTTCTAAATAAATTCTTCTATAATCTTGTCTTTTCATAAGTAAGCCAAGTTTTCCTTGCCATAAATTCCATTCCAGTAATAATGGCAAAAGACTGAGACATTTATCAGGACACAGGTAATCTGCAAGCTACACCAAACATCCTTCCTCAGGGTGATGCACATTTGATGGGCTGTTAATGGAATCCTTTCAGCTGAGCATCACAGGTTTTACTGTCTGGCAGAATGCAAAGTTTTACAGTGAAAGAAAAGCATTGTACAGAGAGATACTCCAAGGGCTTACCAGGTGCTGCTGCTTTCAGTGCTGCATTTCCAGAGCACTCCAGTACAACCAGAAATTCAAACCCATTTTCATGTGCAGTGAGTCAAGCCATTGTCCTCCTGCTCTGCTAGTGGGTGCAGTCAGTCTGAGTAACATATCCCCATCACCATGAGGAAGCTGCCCACATTTAAGTGCCTGACACCTGCACTGTAGAATGCTTCACAATAAGCAAATAAGCCTTTCATTATTTTGGAGTTGCCCTGAAATTAGAAATAGATTCTTCCACAATGCTACTATTTACTTCTAGAAAACCCCAAGTGAGTTATTTCATGCTTTCTGTGCAAATAACCTTAAAACCCTTTTTTATTACAAAAATAGCATTATCAATAAAAACTGGCTAAGCCACACAACTTCATGGCATAGCTCTGTTCTCAGAAGTGTTTTCCTTTTCATTGTGCAGAACCAACATCTATTCTTCCATTCCAAATAATGGTTTTAAACTTCCTGCGGGATGGGAGATAGGCATCACTACTTTTTTGATTCCTCCTATACTTGCTGAGTCTACACAAGATGAAGCAGAATTACGTTTTCATTTGAGATTCATCAAATGAGCTGCAGTCAAGCTGAGCTGCACTGTTAAATTCTGTTTTAATTAGAAACAACAAAAATCCTTGAAAATAAATGGGCTCCCAGACATGCAAGTCAGTGGCAAAATGAGGCCTGTGGAATCTTTGAGCAGCAATGGTCCCCAAACACCAACAGTGACTGAATATCAGCAGGAAAAAAAAAAAAAAGAAAAAAAGAAAAAAAGAAAAAAGAAAAAGCTTTCACTTAGAGAGAAAATAGCTTGGAAATGAAAGCTGACCAGCAGTTTGACTCAGACATCAAACACAGAGACCAAAAGGTCAGTCTTCAAAGTATATACCCCCAAGCACATACACAAGCAAGTTTAAAAAGCACAAGGTTAGCCTTGCAAACATGATCCACTACAGATCCTGCTCCTTTTTGTCTTCTCAGCTTACCCAGACAACATGCAGAAAGACCAGGTCGGGATGGAGAGAAGATGCCTCAGAGGACTAACAATTCACCTTATGACAGGAGGACTAACACACCATTATGTTCCCTTTGAAGTGTATAATCAGTGACACCATGGCTAGGAAAATATTCAGGTCTTTTAAAGATCCAGCTACTCTCTGTGGCTTTATGACTTATTGCAGTAATTATTTCCTCCACCTGATTGCATGCTGTACAAATTACTGTTTCCATTTATGCTTTGCATAACAACTTGTCTCTGTATCTACAAGCAAAGCCATTTTTCCTCAGTGTGTGGTGGCGAGGGAAAGGACTCATCAGTTCTCACTCAGAATGGCAGCATGCTCTGTTCCCTTTGACATGCACACAACCCCAGCTTGCTGCCAACAGATTATTCTGCACTGAGTGATTTTGAGAAGACCCTCACAGCGTCAGTGATGAAGGGACCCCACTTTGCTCTGGCTTGCTGTGGTTTGTATAACTCAGCAGCAGGGTCTAGCCAGCACGTGGTGGGAGACAGAATCATGGAATATCCACAGTTGGAAGAGACCCACAAGGATAATCAAAGTCCAAATCCCTGCACAGCACAGTTCCAAGAGTCACACCATGTGCCTGAGGGTGTTTTGCCCAAATGCTTCTTGAACTCTGTCAGGCTTGGTGCTGTTATCACTTCCCTGGGGAGCCTGTTCCAGTGCCTTAACATGCTCTGGGTGAAGAAACTTTTCCTAATATCAAACCTAAATTTCTCCTAACACAGCTTCAGGCCAATCCCTTGGGGCCTGTCACTCCTGACACTATAGAAAAGGCATCAGGGTCCATTCCTCTTCTTCCCCTCAGGAGGAAGTTGTAACTGCAATGAAGTCTCCCCTCAGTCTGAACAGACCAAGTGATCTCAGCTGCTCCTTGTATGGCTTGCCCATTAGACCCTTCACCTTCTTTAGATGCTTTCTAATACCTTTATATCTTTCTTATATTGTGGTACCCAAACGGCCCCCAGCACTGGAGGTGAGGCCACCTCAGGGCAGAGCAGAGCAGGACAATCCCCTCCCTTGTCCAGCTGGTGATGTTGTGCCTGATGCCCCCAGGACACCCAGGATCAAAAACTCTGGCTCCCATTTGACTGTGAGACAGATTTACTACCTGGCACTGCAAAAGCAATTTTCTCTTTTCTTTCCACTTTGTTCTTTGTCTGCCAGGTCTGTTTAAGGCTGTGTGCTCTTTGGAACACTGTCCACTGCACCTTTTTTCCAATGCAGTTATCCCTAACAGCTTAGGGCCTCTGAGAAGGAAAAGGCTTCTCATACACCTCTGATGATTTCTTCTCATATCCATGATGAGTTGAATACTGCATACACTTGAAGCTCAGGTTATACACTAATATGTGTACCTCAGAACGCAACGAGTATTTGCAATATTCATGTCGTCATCTGCAAAATACACTCAATAACTTTTAGTGCTCTGCTAAAAAGCACTAGGGAAATCCATCAGAAAAGTCACCTCAGTTTTGACAAATACATATGCCAAGGACAGCTCACAGCCTGCCAAAATATTTCACAGTCCTAGGGTCCAAGACAGACAATGCTCAAAAATGCACAGGGATCACTGTGGAACATGGGGCTTTGGGTTTCATCTTGCTAAGCCTGTCTCTCTGCAGGTCCTACAAAAGAAGAAAAGGAGGATGTGCATTTTTTCTGAAAGCAATTGTTCTGCCTCATTCCCTCTCTCTCATCCCCTTCAAGCAGCCACAAACACTCTGCTTCTCTACCTTTCCTACCACCTTGAGAGACATGGGTAGATAAGCTCACTTGCTGCAGCCAAGGGGAGAAGATGAAATCTGAACACAAAACTGGGACCTTGCTCAGAGATCAGAGGTTTAAGCACTCTATAGTGGATGCAAGAGGAAAATTTTCATTCTGGGAGAATGATTATTCTCCCTGCCACTTTATATATTTATTTAACTCTAAAGCAATTAAAGAATCTGATTCAGTAAAAAAACCCCAAACAAACACTCTTAAAAATTACTGGTCATTCCCTCTCATATCAAAGGCAGTAATTCCAAATCTTAAAGCAAATGTTAAAGGTACAATTTAACCCTCAGTGCTTTAAAATAGTTAATAAATTGCTTAAACCAGGCTTTCAAGACATGTGCTCAGCCAATCTCCTGTGTGCAATTGCATCCTCACACCAACCACAATTTCAGGATTGATGTGAATGGAGAAAGGAGAAATTAGATGGAATTTAAAATCCTGACCCACAGGATCCTTTCTGCTTGACTCAGAAAGTCCATCTAAAACACTTCCAGGCTAACAGCAAAGGCAATTTCACTTTAACAGAAAGTTCTGAGCTAAAAAGCAGAAGCAAGATGCAAAGGCCTCATAACC
Organism: Pycnonotus jocosus; assembly: GCA_013400435.1. Lineage (NCBI taxonomy): Eukaryota > Metazoa > Chordata > Aves > Passeriformes > Pycnonotidae > Pycnonotus > Pycnonotus jocosus. The sequence goes on along the minus strand of VWYP01012775.1, from coordinate 164,130 downwards.
ACAAACAATTTACTGCTGTGATTGTAAAAGCATCATTAAGTAAAACACTTTGTAGTGTTAATTCCAGCTAATTATATCAGCAATATACCCAGACTCAAAAAACAAAGAAGGACTCATTTTGAGTTGGATGTACAGTTGCAAGACATGATGCAATATATTTGTAAAGGGAGATTGCTTATCATCTGTGAAGAAACTATTTAATTATGCTAGCAGAAGTGGTCCGTATGAACTGTGCCAAATATCTCCACCTGGTTCCTCAGTAGCTCCAGCTCTAGTGCAGAAAACAACCACTTTGGCTTTCACTTAGCCAGGATGCCCAGTTGTTTTAATGAGAGGAGAATGAAAAATAATATTAGCACAAAGGTTTTTCCACATTAAGACATGGAACAGCAGAGCAAAAATAGCACAACCACTTGTTTTACACAAAAGATCCCAGCACAGCAACTGAAACAGCACCTATAAACATGGAGGAAATGAGCCCAGAGGTAGCTGCCATGAGCAGAGCTGAGCTTTGCCACTCTTCCTCCCACAATATCACTCTAAAAAATGTAGGAGTTAGGGAGCCAGCTTTACAAGTGGCATAAATTACTCTCTCCTCCTCTCTCTCAGCGTGGTCACACAACACTCCCAGGCATCTTTTCCCTAACTTCCCCACCAAAAGGATGCCGATTCTGCTACTGCTGGACACTCATCTACTCATGATATACAAACATGTCTGCTCACAGAATTTGTTTTGTTCAGCCCCCAAAGGAGCAAATGAAAACTCAGAAAGATTGCAAAACCTGTAATAATAGCCAAATCATCTATAGCAACTTCTCTGCCCCACATAAGTTCCCCTGAAAAATCCGAGAAGAAACCATAAAGAATGAAAATGGACACACACAGTCCTAAATAATTTCCTACACTGGGCAGTAATTCTGCCTATTGGCTATTTTTAGTCACAGTCTCTCCTCCACAACTGCAAACAAACACAGCACATAATGGAGTATGTGCTTTCCACCAGTGCACTGGAAGAAAACTGCCTGGAATATACTGAAAGCCCTATGTAGACCATTCCTAAAAGAGATTGGAAGGAAGAACAGAAAAGTGATGTCTATTGAAACTAGCAATGTTTGTATGTTTTTGGTTTTTTTTTTAACTGCTTTAACACTTGAAAATAAAGGAAAACAAAATTCAGTATTACCTTTTGGTGTAGGATGAGCAGCAGGGATAACCATAATCTGTAGACTTTACATACTGGAGGAAACTGTTGAAATCCCATAATCTTCTATTCCATCCACGCTAACCTTTGAGGAAGGTGAGGCAGATCACTCAGCCAGTTCCTGATGCAACCATACACTGAGCAGGAACTTTACAGCAAAAGATGACAAAGCTGGAAAATTAGATAGCCAAGCTCTGAGAATCTGCTCACAGATTGGCAGAAAAATGCAGCAATCTGGGGAAGCCCTACAGCAAAAAACCCCATGGTGTGTCATCTAGACATGAGAGGGTCTGTGCCCTTCTGCCACTATGTGTATGTCTGCTGAGATTGGTGGCTTCTGGCAAATGAAATAAGCAAAGTTAGGAGGTGTCTAGAAAGACAATATGCTGCTTATTTACACTAAACATTTCCACATGATCTCCATTACTGCTCTCAAAAAATCAGGTGGGCAAAGTAATGAATGCCCTGTGATTAAACTCCGCTCCCACGTGGGCAACCAGCTGTGAATTCATACACAGAGGGGCAGGGTTTTAGCTTATGTTCTGCTTTCCCACACTAGACAATTGCTAAATTTTACCTTATTTGAACTCCACACAATGATGGAATAAAATATGATAACCTATGTGCCACATGAAGGCAGCTCAAAAGTGCCCATCTGCTTTGGTCTCAGCAGTTAAATGGAGAGTAAGTTCTAACTGCTGGAAGTCACAGTAAAAGCTTATTTTATTAAGAGTTTGTAAGAAACTTCCTTGTTTGTTTGCTAGGAAAAATAGCATACAAGTTTTTCTACAGTATTTTTACTAAAGCAATTGTCAGTTACACTATAACCAATTAAACATTGAAATATATCCCAAAAAGGTACCTGATGTAAGTAGGAATGTAAAACAACAAACTGTTTTAAATGTTGAGTCTTAAATTCCATTCATCTGCATTTTTTTGCAAAATAATAATAATAGAATGTATTTTAAAATACGTTTTGCTTTAAATTTCATATACTAACAAGACAAGTGATGTTAATTATTTTTGCAACTGTTTGAATAAGTAGCATTAATCCAGTTCTATTCCACTTATTTTTTCATATTATGCTGGGTTTTTTTCTAAAGAGATGATATGTTTTTCCCCAACACAGACTATCAAAGTGACTGCCTGGCAGACTACAAAATACCAATTCAGGCTTACTTAATTTGCACTTATTACATATAAAAGCAATCACTGAAGGAATGTTATTTTCAGGAAATAGCTGCACACAACTTCTTCAAGCTGCAGAGGTAGAATCCATCTGCTTTGTGCTGCCATTTGTTTAACTGAAGTCACAGAGCTGTACTGTGTATTAATCAAAACAGTAAACTTCAAAAGACATGTCCCAAATTCAGGAGAGACTGTAATTACAGCAACTGTGAACATCCATTAGCTTTGCAGTCTCCACAGACGAGCATGCACAAAACACTTCCCCCACTCTTACAAATAATTACCACTGGTAGCTCACAGTACAAATGCAAAAAGCGTCTTTTTTTTTTTTTTTTTCCCTTGCTCGAGCCCATAAACACTGAATTGTTACAACTCACTTAACAATTCTTTATAACTAAGAAGTGATTAAAGAACCTGTTTTAGTATTGTCATCCTCTGGCTTACCATATGACATTATCTCTTCTCTTCCTCTCCCAACTTTCTTTCCTGGAAGCTACACTTGGTTCTGCAGTTTCCCACCTATATATGATTAAAAAAAGGAACTATAATATGAAATACTATAGCAATTGTAGGACAAGGGAATACAGGTGACCTTGCCCCTGGTAACAGCTTTGTTAATTACCCAATACAGCCTCATCCCTGATGAGTCACAGCTATAGCCAATAAAGATAAGTGTGATAAAAGGGAGTGGGTTAGCTGGTGAGGGGAGAATCCTGAAGGAGGAGGAACCTTGAGGAAGAAGAATCATGGAGAAGAGGGATCCTAGGGAGAGAGAATCCCTGCTGTGAGGTCAGTCTGGGTCTGCAGTCAGAGCCTGTAGTTGGAACCTGCAGTCATAGTCTAGCTGGGTAAAAGCCTGCATTCAGAGTCTGTAAACTAATACCTGCAGTCATAGTTTAGCACGAAATAACCAGCAGTCAGAGGCTGCAAGGGAAACCTATGGTAGGAACTTGCTGCAGCCAGAGCCAGTGAATGGTTGGAGTCAGGATGGCTGAGCTGTAAAGAGGAATAACCAGGACCCTTTTCATGCTGTGATAAACAAGAAGTCTGTCTTGGCTCATTTCTACTCTCTAACAAGAGTACTACTGCAATAAGCAATTTTTTCTTGAAGAAGTAGCACCTCACAATGAGACAAGTAAAACAACTTATTTTCCACAATTTTCTGTTGAATCTGCTTCTCATTACAAAGATCTTATGGCAGGTCAAGTTTTCAAGATACACTCACTACAGGAGATAAGATGGGATGCTGTTATCCCAGAAGAATGGTCCATGTGGTCCTACAAGCACCCAGATAAGTCCTCCTTTCTGTCTTAGTAAAATATTTAGTTGTATACAGATACAACCCCTGCCCAATACCTGTTAAAATTATGTGTGTGATGATAATGCACAATAAAAATACCAGCTTTGTATCAAAGGCCAGCTGCAAGAGAATCAGCTGCTATTTCTTTTTCTCAGTGGAGGCAATAAAAATTGTGCAGAAATATGTATTTATCTGAACCCTGTGTAAGTCTCGCCCAAAAAAGAAAATCACCCAGAAACACAAGAGCAAAGGTTAGTTGGAAAAAATCTCCACTTGGCATATGGTAGATCAAAGATACCTTTACATTCATAGTGCTTGAGATCTTACACAAATACAAGGAATTTTTTCTTGCAACAGAGTCAGTATACAGCAGACTTTTTATTTTAAAATGTACCTTAGAAAACCTAATGATAATATACTGTGTTCAAATAAACACTCTTCCATTTCACTGCTTGCTATACTAGGTGTAAGTTGTTTTAGCAGAAATACTAAATATTTCTCCCTAGTCATATCCTTGATCCTTTATGTCCAGTGTCTTTGTTCCTGCCCTGCCAAATACCTCATTTTAGGAACACTTGCTATCTTATTTAGGAATAAATAATGAATTGCCACTTCAGCATTTCTTCCCACCTTCTGCCCCTCATGCAGTTTTCCCCAGTTGTCATAAAAGAAGATGGTCTGCAGGACCACCTTTCATACCAGCATTTCTCTCCTGCGTCATCTTTTCATAAATGTGTTGAAGTGCAAATTTCAAAAGAAAGTTGTTTTCCTTGTGGCCCACTGATTTCTCAATTCTCTGTTATTGCAAGACAACCTCACATTCCTACATATTGAAAAATAGGGAAATGCAAGACCAACCTATCAGAAGCTGCTCTGCATTCATTCTGGAGCTCACAGCCCTTCTGATGCTCAATTCTTCCTTTTTTTTTTTTAAACAGAGAATTTCATTATTAAGAACAATGTCAATTTTGTTTCTTTTAGAATATTATTTCTAAAGCAACAAACATGTTTTGCCTTTAGAGACAAAGGCAACATTCTTGGCCTCAAGCACCAATATACCATGGATGGCTTGAAATCCCATCTGGTACTTCTTACCTGGTATTTATTTTTCATGATAGAACAAGAGTTAGTTTTATCTTTGTGAAACACAGAAGTATTTGTTCTACCTCTAAGGATGGAAAAGACATTTCTTTCTAACATAGCTGTACTCAGAGACAAAAAGGAATCACGAACTTCACAAAAAAATCATCACAGAATATAAGCAAAATTAAAACTGTGATAAATTATGTATCTCTTTTCTAGAGAGGAAACAAGCTAAAATGAAATATAATTTTCTTCCCCACATCCAATTATATACTAGCTAATAGAAAAATGGATGCCATTTCAGAATATAACCCCTTTAATTTCTGAGTATTTTTTCTGAGCCACTCTGGTTCAATAGTGTCACTGAAAGTAGAAAAAACAGTGTAATAGAATTTAATTCTTGTGCTATTCTAGATACCAGTGCCAGAGTGACTTTAAATTGCTTTTGAACAAACTAGAAAGTTCAAGTTAATTGAACACAAGGATTCATGTAGCAAATTATCTTACTACTAATGGTATGGAAAAAAGAAACCTGATTAGTAAGCCCAGCTGGATACTGGCAATGTGAGAAGTTCGAGAGATGCCAGAACTAAATCAGAAAGGTGAAGATCAATAGTTCTTTAATCAATGGTGGATTACAGTGGGATTTATTCTGCTGAAAACAGCAGGGGCAGATAAATTCCCCGCTGAGATTAATTACTGGGAAGGGTGGATGTGAACAGAGGAGTGCAGTCATCTTTGTGACAACTGTAAGTGGCAAGAAGAACACCAGTGGGAGTACAGAGCTCTTTGCCTGGGTCTCTGCTGGTGACCAATGACACCCTCATCAAATTCCCAGCACCTCTTAGTTCCTTAGAAGAAATTGCCTTGAAGCCTGTGGATTTCTACAAACACAAATACTATAAACCAGGCAGGGACACAATTTCTTGGCTTTGTTTTTAAACTGATGGGTTTCTACAGCTGTTGGGTTCCTAAAAAATCCATATTACAGAGACAAAAGCACCAATGTGTGCAGCTGAAGAATGACAGCTTCATGCACAAAGGTGCTGATGACATTCACAGTGCCTGCTTAAAGTCAAGGGGCTGTCAGAGCTGCTGGGGACACGGAATCCATGATTGCCTTTAGAGCCTTTGTTGCTGAATGTTACAGTTCCCACAAACTGGCCACTGAGGCATCACACTCTAGGGCTGTAGGGCTAAATACTGTAACTCAGACACCAAGCAGGCTAAGCAGAATAGAGAAATTACAGAGCATCTCTTGTAACAGAACTCTATTAGAAAAAGGCCATAAACTGAAATTACTGGGACTTTGAACTACTTAAGGAATTTACTAACATGACAAAACAGAGCCAACAGCTTAGCTTGATTTTCTACCAGCCTTAGCAAAAGTCTTCTAATTGGTCTCCCCTCCTGACATTTTATGCTCACTTACCTTACCAGAAGACAGCAAGATGTAGAGAGTCTAGCAGATTTTAAATTTGCTGGTGTAACATGATGATTTGTTCTCTCACTTTGGCTACTACCAGCAGCTCTTTTAGAGGTCTCCATCTGACCAGACGGTATCAACTTTCCCATTTTACTTCTTGTAGAAAACATTTCAGAAAATATTTTCAACTCTGACTCCATCCAGCTGTTGGTCTATTTTCAATGACTCGGAATTCAGGTGCTTTAAGAGAAATTTCTGTAATTTTTTACTCTGAATTTTATCAGACACCAACAATCATGTCTGTGTGGCAAATCAAAAAAGATTCTTTATTGGGGAAAAAATTGCAAGTTTAATACAGATATGATATAAATTATGAAAAATGTTTTAAAAATCACCTCTCCAGGATATCCAGATTAATTGAAGGTGGAGCTTCAAAAGTCTTTCTCAGATCATTTCTCATTTTAAAGCAGGTCATAAAAATAGTCCAGGCCTTGTCCCAGTTCCCAGATGGATATTCCAGTGCCCAGTTCTTTTGCAAGCTCCAAGCGCAACTGGATGGACTAAAAGAAAGACACATAAAGCAGTCATGTCTCAGTCAGAGCTATCAGATACTCCATACTGCTATCTCTTCATGCCATTATCAGACCTTTTAAAAACATCTACCCTTGAACCAGCTACTGAAAAACCTCATCTGTATTTCAACTACTCTCTGGTTAGCAAGCAATCATTCAGTCAGAGACAGTTAATCGTACCAGTTAATTCAATGACCTAATAAAAGATTACCAGCTAAATTGACAAAATGCCACAGAAATAAATCAGATTTATGAACTATGCAAAGGACTATTCTAATTTAGGCTATCATTTCACAATGTACAGAAATTCTAACTCTTCCCAGAAATATCTCAGGGGTAAAATAAAACTTTATCACTGAAGATGATCAGAACGATTTGTCAAATACCATCAAGATCTCTTGCCTACCCTTGCCTTTTCCCAGGACAGAGACACAATTTACATTTCAAAAATTCTATTTTAAAGAGATTCAAGACATAAGAATTAAAAGTATCTTTATTTGAGCTCCAGCCATTGATTTAGAGTTAGTTTAGCCATTGATTAACAAGGCCACAATTCATGTTCTGCCCTTTTTTTTTCAGTTCAAACAAAAAGAATTAGTTTTCAATCTTTTGCTCTCAGGTTTTCTTACTTTGAACTGCAGCACTGCAATGTTTAAACTACTCACACTAGGGATGTGTTTAAAAATAATTTCCATGGGAAACAGAATAAAGTATCACAGCATCATTAACAGAACCACTGGGCCTGCCATTTCACAACTGCTTTTAACTAGTCATGAATAAACTAATTTTGAGCAACCTGTCAGTGACTATAATGTTAAAGGAAAGAAATGCATTTTTCATGAGGTAATAACAATCAGTGTTTCCCAGCCATCTAGACCAGCAAACAAATCTCAAAATATTTCATTGCAAGCATGTTGAAAATGGAAAGAAAACCCATTTCCATGCATTCACCAATCAGCACAGTTAACTGGTGATCTGTTAGAGAAGAAATAATGAAAGAAATGTACAGGAATGAGTGTTCTTAACCTGGTTAGTGTTGACAATGGCAGGGTGAAATCCTTTCACAAGGCTGAAGAAAACACAGCATAACAGCACAAGCTATCTTTTCTCTGATACATTTATGGTGAACCTTTCTAACACTCTCAGACATGCAGCACTAGCAAGAACATAGATGTGGTAGTTAATATCCTATATATGATAGTACTTCCACCTATATTAGATTAATGAGAGGAAATATCCTTTTACTCATGGTGCCTAAGATAGCAATCCTGTCCAGGAAAACAGGGCCTTATTTCATACTAGTTTAACATAAAAAAATGTCTCTGGTCTCTGTAAATATAACATAATTTCACTACAGAAGCAATTCCCTTCCAATACTAAAAGCCAGCAGAGGTTCAACATGCTGACTTCAGTTTACTTTGAGAAAATCTAAAGATAACCTCCTAGGAATTAAGGCTGTAATTAACCATTTTATCCTGTATACTGCTCTACTGCAGACTGTTGTGTAGAAGGTTTCAAAACACTGAATGAAGTATGTTCCACAGAAACAGAAATGAAGAAAACAGGGTGATGCAGGCTGACAGGGAGAATCAGGACCCTGTTACAAAGGAAGGCCAAAGTTCTCCAAGCTTCCAGCCACCATGATGAGGACAAATTCTTGGTATCCTGTCTGAGAATCTGCTAACAACATGTCTGATAGCACATGAGCTGTGCACTTGAACAGGTCCTCCCATAGCACCCATTTGTCCTGGTGTGTCTTATCTCTAGACATGCTTTATCTTCAGAGATCCCAAAACTCCATTATGCATGAGAGAAAAAAACAAACTTCTTGCACAGGCAGCTGAAGCTTTGAATCATGACAATTTACGTAACATTTACATGAGGGCAAACTTCTTTCACAAAAGCTTAACTCAGTTCAACATTTTCTGAAATGAATGAACAATGAAACAGGTCAAATAAACATCTCTGTCCTCTTACAGCCCTCTGACTTGAGAAAGCAGCACCTACCTTCAGTGTTGGGTAGAAGACTGCATGTTTTCCTCCCTTATTTCTGCAAAACAAGAAAACCAAATAGTCACAATAGCTTTGATAAACAACAGGCTTTTAAACTAAGGTTAGAATCCAAAACCAGGCTGGTCCCTTCCAACCTTAATCATTCTGAGCTTCTGTGATACTATGAAAAGGCTGACAGTGAAAACAGATGATCCAAGAAGAGATCTCACAACAGAGATTGTTTGATACATATCACAGTAAACTGAGATATTTTGTTGCAACTGGATGACAAAACTGTCAGATTGTAACAGACAGTTGTGCCTGCTAAATGTGCATCTGAAAAAGATGAAGACATTTGGTTTTCTGATGCAAACTGTGAAATTTTTTCTCCAATTCTCTGAATTACTATCCTTCAGGCTAAATTAACTGCCAGCAGTATAAAACACACAGACAGGGCAAGCTACACTGGGCACAAATACCAAGGTTGCATTTTAAACCCCTAGTAATGAGAAGGATGAGTTACAAGGAGTCTCATAGCACTGCTTAACCACTTAGGCCAGGAGAAAAAGTAGAGTGTATGGACAGACCAAGAAGGAATTGCTCCTAAAATCTCACAACTTACATAAATGAGTATTTGCCTGTGCACTGGGACAAGCACTCAGATTTCTGCAACTATTTGTAATAGACGTCTCTGGCTGCTACATGAAATCATTAGCTGTGCTTTGCTTAAAGATTCATGATTTCATTTCTCAGCCACTGCAGACATGCAAGATTTCCAGGTGAGAGGCTTCACCAGGGAAGCATACATATTTCAGGCCTGACTGCCATCCCCATCCAAGATAATTGAACCTTTACAAAACAAAGTGGTAACTGAAAAAGAGTTCCTTAAATAACCCTCCCCTGCAGCCAGCTGAACCACACAGCTGACTGCCAAGCACAGCACAAGTGAAGTTTAGAATGATTTTCAGACACTGGCTTCATGCATCAAAAATTCCTCCTGGAAGCCCCCACACAAGAACCTCTTAAGGCTGGCTTCAAAGAAAAAAGAGGAAGTACTACTGACAAGCTATCCCTTTGCCACAAGTTCATCTTGCCATGTAAGAAATGTGATTCAGACATGAATCCTAGAAGCATGCCATTCAAACAGAGTCCTCAGAGTAGAGCAAGGTTTTATCTAGCGCTCATTGTGTCTCCAACAGGATTGGACAGTAAAGATCAGTAAAACAGAGCTCCTGATTTATTCCTCTTTAGTTAACACAAAAACCTGCAATTGCTTGGTAAAAAGTCATTTTGCAAGAGGATACCAAATAATTAAAAATGAAGGCATACAGATCCCAGTCCTTTCATACAAACAGAGGAAACAAAACACTGCTGAACAACAGATTTTTTTTCTCACAAATAAAAGTCAGAGAAAATTACAGGCTGGGAAACACCTTGAAAATTAAACTAAAAAGAGAAAGGTAGGCAATTCATAGGTTTAGTTTTGGATTTTGTTTTTTGGTTGGTTTTTTTTTCTTTTTTTTAGTATTTAAAAGTATTTTAGACAAGATTGTTTTGGAAATAAAGAAGTTTTGATTGTTTTTACTGAAAGCTCCTAAAATGTGTTTTTCTTTCAGTTGTGTGCCTTCACATTAACAATGCATTGAGTAATATACATGACACAACTTTGCAGAAGTAGTAGGATTTGTTTGTATAATTTTGCATATTTTGGTATATTTGCATAAAAGTAGTAAATTATTAGAGGATTAGTAAGATGTTGCTGGGTTTATTTATTTAAATCTATTTTAAATGGATTCTTCCTAGATCAGGAATCCTCTTGTCATTTCATGATGAACAAGGGAGGACAAAGAACATTATTACCCTCAACACTCTCAGTTCTTTCAAAAACTTTATCTGGAAGTCACTTACTTTTATTTCTATTACATTTCTCTACAGTCTATTCCATCTAGTGGAATCTTAGCAGTTGTGAAACCAGGCTCTTGTACCATAGATTTTTTCTCAGAACTATTTTTGGCTGAGTTATTGGTAATCACCCGACAGCTCACACTACTCATCTCAGAGCCTCTGATTAACTGACACTCAATAGATAACTTTGATGGATAATTTCTTAAGATATAACTCATCAGACTTCTCTTCTAAAGATTGTTCTGGTTTATGTAATTTCATTAATCCTTCTCTGATTTTCTCCTCTCACCCAAAACACTCTTTTATGCTGCAGTTCAGTGTTGACACACAGATCACAACCAGCAGAATTTCCACTTGCTGAATTCAGTTCCATACTACAGTCACTGGCTCATGCCCAAAAATATTTGCAGAATGGTAAGTTAATAAATGTAACTCACTTTTTGTATTCAAAGTAGTGTTCAGCAATTTGTTCATCCCAGACAATTTTTGGCTTGTGTTCCTTCAAGGTTTCAATGTACCTACAAATTAAAAATATAGATATGGAATTAACTTTTCTAAGAAGCAGTTAAGAAACTACATTGCAGACATTTCTGAAAGAGCAGTTTTACCATGTTTAGATGTTGAACACAGTACCAAAAATATCTTCTTGTTGACAACTAATTTCCTAAACCACTTTAAAATTTCATGTTCACATCTTTAGGTTATTTTTTCTAAAATTTTGCATATAAAAATTTGAAGGGAGGGTGTCAGGAGGTGGTGCAAAGCAACAGGAGAACAAGCAATGAGCAGAAACTGATGCACAGAAACCTCCACCTGAATATGAAGAAACACTTTACTATGTGGGTGACCAAGCACTAGAACAGATTGTCCAGAGAGGCTGTGGAGTCTCCTTCCCTGGAGATACTCAAAAGGTGTCAGAGCACAATCCTCAGTAATGTGGTCTGGAGAACCCTGCTTGAGCAGAGAACTTGGACCAGATGGCCTCCAGTGGCCCCTTTTTCATTCTGTGACTGTGTGTGACTCTGTGAATTAATGAATGTTCATTGATTGACAAGTCTGCAAAGACACATAAAGGCAACATTTTAGTATTTCTACATTCTGAAACCCATATGCCAAAGCACAGGAAGTGAAGTCATCCCTCGGCTGTACACAGCTGTGTCCTCCACTATGAGGCTTATGTCATCAGGAAAGTTCTTCTGGAAAAGGGGCTTAGCTAATCTTCTAAAACTGAAATTGTCAAGCAAAGTTCACTGCTAATTAATTCTGCATATGAATTTTCCCCATCACTGGCTTCTTGGCATTATTTTCTTGCATGGACATTTTGAACACAGAATGACCTATCTCCCCTGACAGGAAGCGAGGATAGAGCACTACTTGTACCCAAACCCCTGCAAGGGGAACTGGGCTGGAAGAGCTGGCACACTGTAAATTTATAGCTCATAGTATCCTCTCAGTGCAGAGACAGTGTCTGCATTTCTGACTGCAGAACAGAAACAAAGCTGCTGGCTGCCACATGTCAGAGGACCAGAAGATGGCAAGCTACTGCCAGTGATAGAGGCCACACAGGTGTCACACAAAAATGAGAGGTCTCATTCTCCAGTCTCTTCTGCATTTTTTAACCTGAATCTTTGGCCATCTCTTTTTGAAAAATCTGTCAAAGCCATCTCTCACAATTGGTCTCATTCTTGCAATTACTTCTCTGCTTATGACAGGATTTGGATGAAGTATTTCCAACAAATCATCTTATTAAGAAATTTCCATCAGCCTGACTGCATCAGTGCTGAAATTTCACCTCACTATTATAGTTTAAGAAACAGAGAAAAATTTTCTATTGCTCAGTTTGAAAAAAGATTTGTTCTTTCATTTGGTATTATTCTAAGTGCAATTAAAACAGTCATCATTGCCAGGAATATCTTCTCTCTTTTGCTGCAGCTTGCTTATTCATATATTGGTAAATTGTTTCCTACTGCTAGCGGGTTTAGAAAAGATTGTCTTTTGCATTTATGTCAAATGAACCCATGCCAGGCATGGATTTATCTACATAAGCAAAGACATGGGAATGTGTGAGCACAGGGAAACATGCAGAGCTCTTGCACTCTCCCTCAAACACACACACCCTGGAGTAATGGACCTTTTCAAATAGGGTAAGTCAGACCTTGGAACCTGCCCATCCTTTTTTAAAGCACACAAAATTTCAAGTTGCCCCACTAGAAACATATGCAAAGAGACCTAGTTTTGTATATTCAGAATTTAAGGATAGATTTTAACAAACTGTCCCATTCCAGCATGACAACTCCAGTAATGACAAGAGACTACATTAATATAGAATATGGTACCAAGATGTTCCAGACCAGAAAACAAGAACTGCAAGCCAAGAAATCCTGACACACAGCTTTGTTTCTGCATGTATAACTTTAGATGGGAAATCTTAATTTTGCTTGCTAAAATTCCCAACACAATTAAAGACTGCTCAAAATACTTACGAACAAGCTTAAAGATTAGAAATGCAAGTGGAACCAATTATTATATCCTATTCTATAAAAGGTACGTTATTATTTTAAAATTGTTAAGGCATACACCACATTTAATAAGCATTTATCCTGACCACACACAGAGAATTTATTTCCCTTTCTACTGTCTCTAGGCATTTATCCCCACAGCATGTAACACCAAAAAAGAACACATTAATCTTGAAATCATATCTACAGTGATAAGACTAGCTACACATTTGAGTTGGGGGAAAAAAGAAGTATTAGCCCCCAAATTGTCACTGCTATCCATTAATCTTAGGGAACCTCCTTGAAACATATGAACTTGGTTTTTAGATGTCTCTGTAAGGACAACAAAAATTCCAAGCACAATGTTCAAAACAATAAGCTTTCACTTATTTCAGTTGCAACTGCATCATCAATGCTTATGAAAATCAAGCTTTATATTTTTCACCAGATACAAAGTTGCTGCAAATAGTCAGGAAGAGGCGCGTCAGCAAACCACATCTGTTTCCCACTGGTTTTCTATTGCCCTAACTTGGGAATAATCCATTCCCTTCGTGTAGTCATGTTCCCTTCACTTGATTCCTTTTCTTTCAGTAAAAGAAAGAAGGCAAGAGCTCCAAGATATGCCATATTCCTATTATCTCTGTAGTATCCTACCATGTGCATAGTAAGTGGAAAGGTTCCTGTGCAAAACTGCAGCAGGTCTATCACAACACACTTGCTTGACTCAAACTAATGCTTACCAGGCACTCTTAATATATTATATCCTAGATGGGGCAGCACTTAACAAATATTTAACATGCACTGGTTTAAATAAATAAATAAACAGAAAAGCAAAATTTGCCATCACACTGAATAAGGCAAGGCATGTCAACGTGTCTGGGACAGCAGAATTCTAGATAAATTTTCATGTTCTCAAAGAGGAAAAGAAAGGGACAAGAAGCTCACCACAGCCAGCTTTCCTTTTTTCCACCTCTCATCTCACTATACACCTTTCATTGCTATTTTTTCATCCTCTCTTTCTGATTTATCCCTCTTTCCACTGCCTCTGTGCCAGTTCACTTCTGCTTTTATGCTGCTATCCAGACTAATTCCTCATCCATCAGCTCCTAACTTACTACCTTTCTTCTTTTACCAAGCTGCCTCAGCAGTTAAGAGAATGAAAAACACTGAAAACTCAGCTTCACTGCCTTGCACTACATATTTCCTGGGAAGTTTGTGACCATTTGCAGTGCAAGTCCTGCTGTTTCTGTGGTGCTAGCCTGAAACAAGGTCAGCATGGATGAAATATCTGGATTATTGATGCCAGCCTCTACTGAAGCACCAGTGCAACCTATAGAAATGCTGGATTTGCATGGATCATCAGGAATAGTAACAAAAGGCAGATGTCACCTGCATGTCCACCTTGCAAATACATGTTCTGACACACACAAGTGCCATTCTGGCTAACTTAAATTGCCAAGCCTTTGTCAAAATGGGCACTTCCTGGTATTCAGACAAGAACTATTATTTGTGTGACAGCTGCTCCTGGTTACAAGCACTCTGGATTAAAACAAACACTCCCTTCTGCAAAGTAAAGGAGAAGCCAAAACATACCTATTATGGAGTGGCTGTAAAGTCAGTCCTGCCAAAGTCAGTCCTGCCTGTGTATCTGTGAACAACCCTGATGTGGCTACACCTACACACTATTGCACTTTGCTGCTCATTCAATGAATAAATAAAGGAACCAGATGAAAGGTGCTCAGGATTTATGCCTGGTGTTCCTTTTCTAAGATGCTTTTCTTCCAAAACATGAAAAATGGCATGGCCCTGGAATACGTTAAGGTAAAACCCACAATCTTTCGTCCCCCTGAAGAAGGTATTTATCTTCATGGATAATGCTTTTTTCACTGAGAATATAAAGAAACCAGTCTCTAGTATATCTTTTGCAACAAAATTTACATTCTAGGAAAAGAGATAGCTTCATATTTAATTCTTAGTCTAGGATTTATTTATGAAGTTAAACTTTTTAATCTTCAGGTGTTTTGCTTTACTAGTCCTGAATCACTCTTCAACCAAAAAACTTTAGTGAAAAGGAAACCACTACTGAGCATACATTGCATTTTAATGCTCTTTTCTAACACTTTATATTTTCTCCTCAGTTCTTACATGAACAAAATTCTGATTAGAAGCAACAGGTCTCTAATCACAATAAAGGATCATTTTCTTCAGATAGAGAAAATTGAGTTTATCTTCCACAATACCAATTTTGAGAGATTAAGCCAAAGAATAAAAATACTACTCAGCTTGAAGATCTATACCACACATTTTCTTTTCAGTTTCCTTCAGTTACAATAGGCTTAGTTATTAAAATGTGAACCTACCAGGAATTGTATCTCCATAACTATCAACAGTGCCTATGCATGGCAACTCATGTTTTAGACTCAGCTGGATAGGGCCCATCTTCCCCCTTTATAGGGAGCTGTAGCTCCTAATAAAAGTCAGAGAAGTCACACAAAAGGCTGTATTCTAAAACTCAAGAGTTCTGATTTCTGATGCAAAACAAATAGACAGAAATAGTTCCAAAACAGTTTTCACAGGAGTATTCCTAAGAACATTCTCAGTACATACCTTCCAAAAAAGTACCAGCCTGTTTCCCCTCTGCTCTGTGTACATGAGGACACTCTGTGAACAGGCAGATATTCACCTTCAAAACAAGATTTTTCAGAGGGGTTGTATATATAACCAGTACGTCAAACCCCCTTTTATTTAATGTTTAATTCTAGCTACCTTGACACTTAACCATTTGAGGTTTTTCCTTAAATTACTTCCTTTTAGGTGAGACAAAATGTCAAGAAACAATACAATCTGGAGACGTTTTTTAGAAAAGGTTTTAAAAGGGGGAAATTTTTTGCCTTTTCAGCTTCTTAGAAGATAATGTATAAAAAACAAATGCAAAAATTCTGATTATTCTATAAGTTACTGAATGATTTAGTCATGAAACAAAGTTTTGATAAAAGATGCCTTCAATGGTAATAAATGAAAACACAAAAGGAAAAAAAATCAAAAAAGAAAGATTTTATGCAGATTTTGAGTTCTCCCTCACTCAGTCCCTAAAACTGCAGCTTGCAAAAGGCAGAGATGCCTGCAATTTAACAATCTTTAGTTATTAGCCTTTAAAATAGTTTTGAAAGCATGCATAAATTTATGAAAAACCTAGCAGAGTAATTTACAGCATAATGTTATTTATGTGTGTGTGTATATATGTATATATATATACAGCATTACATAGTGCAGTAAAAAGGTCAACAACAGACTGAACAATTAAGCTTTCACCACACTGGTTCCATCAGGATCACTTAAGCACCTTTTTACTCATCTCCTCTCTCCACTCAATAACATCATATTCACAATTTATAGGCTTCCAGCTTTAAGAGGTGGTAACGTTGCATAGCACTGTATTCCTTGCTTGCACATTAAAGAATTCAGATTGTATAACACAAATCCCACAAGTTCTTTCAAAAGCAAACAGGCTATCCAGGAAAAAGCTACTATGTATGTTCTAGAGAATCAAAAGAATGCACGAACATTGAAATAATTTTTACTCTGAAGATTTATGCTTCTGAGATGAGTGGAGAGCACACTATAAGCCTGTCTACAAGGTATATTATTCAAAAATAATTCTGTTAAGGTCTTTGGATTATTTAATGTAAAGGAACTTATAAACACAGTTTGAAGAGAGAAATCAATCAGTTAGCTGTTAAAACATCCAAGTAGCAGCCTAGAAATGAAAAATCTATAAGCAAGCATCATCTTTCTCTAGTAATCTCTCTGTTGCTGCCTGAACCTTGCTCTGTCAGTTTTAAAAGGCAATAAGAATATTTTTACTATTTTAATAGTAACAGGTTTCCAACACAGTAGTTTTTCTGGGTGCATTGATTTCAGTAAGTTTTACAAAATCATTCTCACTCATTTCTTCACAATACTTCATTACTGACTTGATAGATGACACTTTTCAGCACTTCCACACCAACCTCACACAAACCCACTGACCTTGTACCTTCTGCTATAATGCACCAGCCCAGTGAAAACAAGCAGAACCTCTGTGATATTTCTGCCATTACTCTGGGCTCTTCAAAAGAGCACTTTGTTCAGCATTCCCAAAGTAATTTGGAAACAATAACACTTTGCTGGACACAACTGCAGGGAGAGAGAAAATTATTCCTCATTTACAGATCTCAGGAGACACAATAGACAATGTCAAGCTTTTCAGAAGCACCCTTGTCTCAAGAAACAACGAGCATTAAAAGCTCCTGGTGCTTTACTGTGGCTACAGAAGAAAACATAAACATTACCTATTTGTACATATAGAGCTTTACACATTAATAGTGCCCCTTATTATCATTTAGCTTCACAGAGGTTTTACAGAAAGACTCACCTGAGAGTTTACACAGTGGTACACTGGCAAACTATCCACGGGAACATCAAGTACAGCTGAAAGCAATGCAGTGCATGCTATATTTCTCAATATAACCAAAATGGTGCCTCTTTACCAAAAAAAGACCCCACAAAGTTACAGTCAGATATTAATCTATGAATAGAATTAATCCCACACAAGGCAGAAAGGTGTGAGCATTTATCTATGTATTTAAGATTTTAACTCAAGCTGATGGATATGAGAGGAACATACAAAAATCTCCTTTAAGAAAACAAGAGCTTGATTTCTAAGTCAAAAACTGTTTCTTAGACAATGAGGACATAACCAGATTGAGGCAGAAGGTTTGCATATCTGTTTGTGTGCCTTCAGTAATACACTGCTGTTCAGCAGAATGACTATTTCTAAAGAAAACTGAAAATATGTATTTTTGAGAAGCCAACCCGTGATTCCTTCTGCAGTCAGGGTCAAAACACTGCACTGACATTACAGAAGCTTAATGTCCATCCTTCATACAAGAAAGACAGGACCTAATAGATTCCTATAAGGCAAGGTATCATCAAGAAACAGTAAAAGTATTAGTACTTCCTAGGCCATACATAAAAGCTTATATTCTGCTCCAGCTCACCCAATAATCTGCCTTAGTACAGGATCTGAGACAAGACAGACTGTCTCTGCTTAAAAATACTTCTCAACATGATGAAAACTAATGTTTGTTTATCCCTACAGGCGTGTTTCAAGAACCAGCAGGTTCACCCTAAAAATAAAATCTCTGAAGATAAAACTGCTGGTTTAAGGGCCCATTTCCTGAAATGTTTAAATAACACTCAATTGAGGTTGAAGCATTTTCAGATTCATTACTCCAAGTAAAATACTGTGCTCCATTCTTCTAAGAACTGACATAATAAGCACTGCGTCTGAAAAAGTGAGGCTATTTATCTTTGGATGTGAGGCTGAACAAAGTTCAGACCCACTCATATATCTGCTGCTTGGCTTCAGCTGTAAATAACAAAAACTAAAACTACGCTACTTTTGTTGTGTGTCAGATTGGGTTTGTTAGGGTTTCTTTTACTCACATCATAAAAACTTTACAGACTTTCTTCTTCCACAAAGTACACAAATCAGCTCTATTCACACAGTGCTACACAGATCAGTGATGAAAACCGTTTTACTGGATTTGGAGCCTGGTCAGATTCAGTTAATCCTAATTCAGTGTATAGGAGATGAAGTTTGATCCACTCCAGTATGAAAATGAATTTTGAGTGCAAACTCACCTACTTTGATATTCTTAATTCTTCTACACCTTCTTCATTAAAAAAGGTACATATTTAAAAAAATCACATTTCTTTTCCAGCTTCTTCTAAAAGGTCAGATGATCTTACTGCAATTAAATACCACTCCTAGCTCTTCCAGTTGCTTCTAGTCTCTCTCTTCAACCATTCCAGAACTTAACATCCTCACCCTGTGTCAGGAAAGGAGCAGTGCAGTTCTTCCTCCAAGCCTCCACCTCAGGCCTGTCTCACCTGGAGCCTGTGCCAGGCAGGTGCTCATGCCCTGTTTCCAGAGGGTTTTAAGATGCCCTGGTTGAGCCCCATGCAGAGGAAAGGACATACTTGGTATCAAAGGAGAAATGAAGAGAACATGCATTGGGTGCAAGCAGCAGAAGGCACTAAGGATGGGACAAGGACATGACTGAAGAGGAAGATCTGCTCCCAAGTGACTTAAGTCAGGGAGAGCACAAAATTTGCAGGCTGCAGGACTCTGGGGATCTAAAACCCACCCAGGCCAGCAATTGCCTTAGGAAGGAAATGCTGCCTCTGTAGTCTCTTAAAAAATAGGAGAAATCATTTAGGTCAGACAGAAGCAGAGCTGTCTGCAAGGACAGAACTTCAGACAATGAAATAAAATAACTACAGTAGGAGACTGTACTCTGAAAAAAGCTGACCTCTATTTGGATTCCATTTGCTTCACAAGATGCTGAGAACGAGACACAGAAAAGTATCTGCACTTCCAAGTAGCCTCAGAAGAATATTCAGGTTCCTTTCCTGACAATCACATCAGACCTACAATTTACACTACTATCATGAATGAGTGGTTTGGCTGCTTAAAGAAACACCATCAAAGGTATTGGCAAAAGGAGGACCTGAACACCAAACACCTTCTATAAAATAAAAGAAACACAGCTCAGGGATTGTTTTTTGGCATGTCATAGTTATAGAAGCACAGTAATAAATTTAAGTTATCAAGCCCAATACAGCAGATAGTTTCATGTGAAAGAAATAATAAATTCCATCCTTGGCAGAGAGGATTGTAACTAGAGAAGTTAACTATGCCAAAGGAAAATCTATGGCAGAGCAGTAAATTCTCCAAACCTCCAGTGTCCCATGAAGATATGAACTATGTACTCTATTCTATCTATTGGGACCAAGTTAAGTGAAGAACAAAGAACACTGCTGCTGACTTTTTCACACTTGGCAGAGGGATCTTTCTCCTTTCAACTGACTGTGTACACCAACAGAACTAATGTAAGACTTTCAGAATCTGTTTTTTGAAAAGACAGAATGATGACAAAGTCATGCAAATGAGTATTAATCTCTTATAAAAATGCAAATCTCAGAGGGTTAATACATTTTTAACATGCCTCAAAATAATCTAAATATCATGTAATTCCTCAGTTTTTGGCATGACTTGAGTTGAAGACAGGCTATGAAGTCATAAACTATCTTTTAACCAACGAGAGTGGAAGTTTTTGCCCTTTTAAGCAACTATCTTCATCAGGGCAGTTAAGTAAATATTTGAGAACATGAATTTTAAATCTCTTGATTTTTAGTTAAACTATTACATATTCATGTGACATTGTTCAGTTTTAAAGAAAAGCCTGGCATTTTTCATCATGAAAAAACAGCAGAACATCTCCCATATCTTTGCTGTAACTCCAAAAAATATTTGTATATTCTTATCTAGTAGTTTCTGCTGAACACACATACCTGCCTTCTGATAAAATTTGGTAAGATTAAGACTAAATTTTAAAGCAAAAAGAAATATGCATGAACTTATTTAAAAGGATTTCCAAAAGAGCTGTTACTTAAATCTAACAGTAACACTTGGATTGCAAATCAAGGGACAAAATGATGGCCACCACATTTTTGGCCTCTTAACAGAAAATTTCAAAATGCAATACTATTTACCTCTAATGGGTATGCATATAATTTTTTAAGTCTTTAATTAAACAGCACTTTATAGCATTAATCCTCTCAAAAGATCTTTGGTCAGCTGGAGAAATTGTTGGTTTAAAGGAAGAATGAAAAGGGCATTATATTCAGCATATATGGGATCTGTGTACAGCTAAATTTTGTTAACATATGGAGAAGTTAGAAAATAAATTCTGTGCTTGAATGACAAAGTTTGCTTGCTGCAATTATTTAAGCAAATTCAGACAGTAAGTGTTGACAAATTATCCTAGTACACTGCTAAAGGTAAAACAGTCAGGCATTCCTCTATCCAAAGTTGTTCCATATGCAAGCATATTAAATTGCAGTAACACTTTCAAAACACTATCACTTTGCAGTATCTACACATGGAGCAATCACCAGTACAGCTGTGTAATCAGTAAAAGAAGAATGTCCTTTAAACACTTACTAACTGTAAAGCTAAGCAAGTTAAATATTAACATTATGATATGCATGTAAGAAAGGCAAATCCAGAAAGTCAAAAGCAAGATTAAAGAGCAAAAAATACTGCAAAGGATCAATTACTAAAAGCTTAGTGGCTGAGAGATGGATACAATGTGGAATGAAGAAACATCTTTTTCTTTTTTTAAAAAAAGTATAATTTAGAAAGAACTGTTGGGGAAAGAAGCTTTCATTTTCCTCTTTTCTTCTGATTTCATCAGTGAACATTGCTTCTCTCAAAGGCTCAGGAAAAGCATTTGATTGCTTTAATTAAAAAAAATTGTTTCTGTTGAATTATGTCTGACAAGATTCTGAAAGGTTCATACCCACAAACAAGTCAACTTTTCTACCTTAAGGCAGGCCTGAGGGGGAAAGTAAAGCTCTACTTTTCATTGCAAAGAGCTATTTCAAAACCATATGGTAGAGGTGCCACCTGGGAATAACTCCCTGTGCCCCACATACCTAATTAACACAAGCTCCTGCTACAGTGGCATGCACTGAAGAGGAAAAGAAGAGGAAAGAACGACCTTGTTAGGTGAAGACGCATAAAAAGAGGATGAGAGCAAGGCTTGGAGATGAAGAGAAACAGATGGGACTGTCAGGAGCAGAACTGCAAAGCCCTACAATGCAAGAGCATGGGTAACATGGGGAATATTGCTTGGGTTAGACAATACAGCTCCAACTGCAGTCACTAGAAGACTTACCGACCTACATTTGGGATTGGTAAGGCTTTTGCTATTTTAGTTGTACTTATTTCTACGTGAAATGGAGGGCTGTAATCTGTTCCTCTCTCACTCTGCATTGCAGCTACTCCTTGTACTGCCAGTACTGCTTTACACACTTTGTAGTCTTCAACACAACTACTGCAGCACTTCAGAAGCTCTCCAATTTCAATACCCCACCCCCTTAGGATGGCATGGTTCTCTCTTCAAGTAAAGAACCATTACTGCCAGATAATAGATTCTGTACTCAGCATCAAAAATGCTTAGTGATGAATTCCGGAAGTCCTGAAGAGAAATAAAAATTACCCGCTCACACCATGAAAAAAGTGCAGGCTCTTGTCTTAACCTGGCTCTAATTCTGTAACTGAGACTATTTGAACTTGTTTGGCCGACTGATTTGGGCACTTGCTGATTTGAAATCGCAACTATTATGTTGCTAGAAATCTCCTCTCTCTCACAAAGCTCTTTATTTGTGGATTATGATGGCTGCTGTCTCTGATCAAATGCTGAGAAAGTTTTCATGCAGAAGACCAAACTTGGAGGATAAGAACCTGCCGCAAAACACGACTGACAGCCAGAATACAGAGAAATGCCTGAGAAGTCCAAAATGCAGTTTATTGGGCCATTTGTCTATGTGGACAGGGCTAAATACATCACACATGTTACAGATTTCCTAAGCAGACGAGAACAAAGGGAAAAAAAATTATTGAGGACAAGAGGTAATTTTTATCCATTAATATTTCCAAGCAAGGAAAAGCAATTCAAATATGCTGGATACTTTTTTTTGGATCCTGGGGTATGAAGAGATAGATTACTAGATCTATTAATTTATATTCATGAAACATATTCCAATTACAAGGAGTTTCTGACCCTTTCTGGCCCCACAGCCATTGCAAGAACTTCTTTAATTACTTGCCTTTTTTGCAATAAAATACAATTAAGCAGCACTAATTATTTGACACAAGATATTTTAAGTATGGAAGAGGCTAACCAGTTGCTATAACAACATAATTTAATGAACTTGACTGGCAGGTACTACATATTCTTCTCCTATGGCAGAACAGTTTTGTTCTGCATCTTCACTTTCAAAAGTAACATCTTGTTCTAATTTGTACCTACAATAAAATAAGAACATATTGAATAGAAGAGTGCTGAAAGAATTCACAAAACCATCACATTGTCACAGCATTTCATACTATAGGACAACAGATAAATATTAAGTAATTACGACAGAGGTGGGAAGACCACGGATTAAAATAAAAAGCCTACGTGGAAACAAGGTCTTCTTCTGAGGACAGAAGTCTGGGATAACGTTATAAATTAAACTAGACAGAAGCAACACCAATCCAATCCATAATTTTAATGATAAAACAGTGACTTATCCCTACACAGGCAACTAAAGATGTCATGATGTATAATTATTTCTTCAGAAACATTGCAACACCATTAAAAATTAATTAGAAAAAAAAATTTAAGTCAAATATCCAAAAATTATAACAACTCTTTAAATTTCTTTATGTGATTCCCAGATAACCTTCACTGTGTTCCCCAAAAGGTGACAGAGGGAAAGGGAAGCTAAGAAATTACCAAATTGGCATAGGTATATTACATGACAGGATTGGGTAACTTCAGGAGCAGTTTTCTCAATCTTAGAGATAATGTAGATTATACTGTTCACCACATGAACTTGGTGAATCGCTCAGATTTAAGTCTTATTTTTAAAACAATGAAAAGATGAGTAATTCAAAGGGAATTCAGAAAGGTGCTCAATTTTTACAGATACAAAAACATCAGTCTGTAAAGAATTGGTTCTATAGTTCTGAGTGCACGAAGAAAACACATGGGCTTCACAGAACCAGAGGCACTGTTTCATTCCAGCCAATTTATGCTGTTTTTTAATAAAATACAAGTAACATCTTCAAACTTTCTTATCTTTTCATGTGAGTTACCAGATACTCAAAATTAAATTTAAAGCTAACACAAGGTAATTATGTTTTTACCCAGAGTCTAAATAATTTTTTGAAAAAAGGCAGTTGTAATAATCAAAACTGATGGAAATCATTAGGATTTTATAGCTCTATTATCTGTCCCCAACTACAACCTCAAATAGAAATGTAGGAAAAAATTCTTGACTGATGTCTGATACTCACCTTCACCACCAAAATTTCCTTCTTGATGACATCTTTAGCAAGTTAAACCAACTTGTGAATCAAACCAAGACTCACAAGTTCTTTAGACAGTCACACACACTCCTATCATTTTGTCAGCATCAAATCAATGGTATCTCTCCTTCCTCGAACAAACAGGCAAATCCTAAACTCTTCCCTCTGACAGTCAATGTTTGCACACATTAATATACAAGTACTTGCATTTGGATCCACAAATATTTCCAAGAGTATCTAGTTAAATAATAAATTAAGAAACTACTTAAACATTAAAGTATTTTACTAACATTTAAAGAAGCACAAACACATAGAAATAAACTCAAAATGTTTATTTAGTGGTCAAAATTAGTTAACTTTCATTCTGCAAACAGCAATGGCATTTTTGCTGTTGAATTTGATTTTCAGCTGCATCATAGGGAATTTACAAATAAAATTAATTAAATACTTTAAAGCATAAAATTCTTACTCTATGAGAAAACACTGTTGAGTGGTTTACTTCCTTTTCAAAAGATTTTAAATCTCTACATTAAATTCTTACTTTTTTTTAAAATTTGTATGGAGCTCTAAAGATTCTTATCTGAAAGTCTATGAAATATTTTGATATAGCATCTGTCAATATTTTCATATCAAAGTTCTTATTAAGTCATACTGTATGAATTTTGGGGGGTAAAGATTAGGGTAATTTCATCATCTTTACCACACCAGCACTAATATGGAAGACCAGCTGACAGAACAAATGAACGAGAATTAATCACAGGGTTCATATTCACATATCATATTTAGATAAAGGAAAACAAAAGGATCAAAGAAGTCTTCTAAAAGGACATAATACATTAATTAGTACAGGATGAAAGTCACATCTGGGAGGTGAGTTCTGTTAGGATGCTCTTAATGGGTATGCCACTCCACCCCCACACACAGTGAAGAATGTAGCCCTTATGTACAGAAATAATCTTCCTGCATGGGTCAGCATTGAAAAAATTGAAACTGGAACTTTACATCTTTTTCTAAAAATAGCAAAGATGGTGATTTTCAATAATGCAAGAAACACAGAATAACTTCAGCACCTCTTAAACTTGACTGATTGCCTGCTTAACTTCAACTGCACTGAAAATGCATTTTAAAATAACTGTGCAATCACTCTATGCACAACATACTAATAACTTCCATAATTTATGTATTCCACAGCATTCTAGAGGCTTATGAACCTTGCTGTCTTGATTTATCATGCAAGATAACCTGGTTAGATAGTCATCAAGAAGCCATTTTCTCATCGCACAAAACAGAAGTTTTCACTAATGGAGAAAATACTATAAAATACCTCACATGAGGCTTTCCTTATGTGCTACATCCCAGGTTTCCATTAACAGAGTCTTGGACCTCTTGTCCAAAAGAAATTAATTTTGTGAATTTCAAGACTGGTCTGCAATGGGAATCAAAGTAACAGGAATGGAGATGATATGGAAGACTGACTTAAACAGTGTGGTCCAGAACCAATGAAAATACAACACACTATTTTTCATTGTTTCTCAGTAAAAGAATAATCAGTGGCAGTTTCTTTGGTTGGTTGGATTTTTCCCATCTATATGCAGTGTACATTTACCTTTCTTCCCTTTGTTGTATTTTTCAAGTCCTGTATGAACAGCCACACTCTATTTCAAGTGTCAAATCTAATTGAGTTAGAATTATGATAAGGAATCATTACTTGAATAATAACTTGTATTCCTGAAGATAAGTATCCTAAATATGCATGTGTAAGACCTTGATCCTGTTGCTGAACTGTGTCAGGATTCAGGGTATGTCAAAAACAAAGCTGCAGTCAGATTTATCTGTGTTGCAAGAAAGTGAGAAAAGTGTTCACCTTTAGAAACACGAAACACACAACAGTGGTGACAGAGCATTACATCTGAAATGCTTGCATTTGGCACACTAGTAAGTTCGATATTAATTCATAAACAACAGGGACACTATCAGCAGCTCATAAGCTCATTTCAATAGATCCAGACTTCTAATGTAAGAAGAACATGGACCTGCTGGAATGAGTCGAGAGGAGACCATGGAGATGGTCACAGGGCTGGAACAACTCTCCAATGAGGAGAGGATGGGAATTGGATTTGTTCAGCACAGAGAAGAGAAAGCTCCAGAGAGACATTATAGCAACTTCCAGAACTGAAAGGGGCCCTACAAGAAAGCTGTAGAGGGACTTCTGACAGGTATGTAGTAACAAGTAATGGCTTTAAATTGAAAGAGAACAGATTTAGATTAGATATTAGAAAGAAATTCTTTACTGTCAGGGTGGTGAGGCACTAGAACAGGTTGTCTAGAGAAGTTGTGGATGCCCCACCCCTGGAAATGTTCAAGGCCAGGCTGGATGGGGCTCTGAGCAACCTGCTCTAGTGAAAAGGGTCTCTGCCCACGGCACAAGGGTTGGAATGAGATGATCTTTAATATCCCTTACAATCCAAACCATTCCATGATAATACTTTCAGATTCTATAAAGTTCAGAAATTATGCACAGAAAACACACTGGCATACAATAAAAAATACTTATTTCACTTTTTTCACAGGAAAAAAAAAAGTTAGATCCTGAGCGCATTTGCTTGCTTTGTTTATTTCAGAAAGACACAAACTTTCTAATTCAGAAAAAACGCTTTACAGAAAGGATCAAAGATTAATTTCACATAGTAGCTTTATGAGATCTGGTTTCTAGGAAGAGTTTTGTTGAATTTAGAACTGTTTATTTCTGCAAATCAAATGTGTATTTATATGAGTCACTATATGGTGGTGCTTATTCTGAGTCTTCTGGAAAGCAACAGCAGAGTAGAGATGTCATTGAAATGGCAGACTCTTTTATCAGTCCTGCTCCTTCTGCCTGTTTTTAAACATCAACTTTGAGTTTCACCACTCCAGTTATACTCTAAACTATTCTGCAAAATTTTAGTCTCTCCTCCTAAGAATTTTTCTAAATATCTTAGGGATTTTTCTTGAAGTATTTTTCTAGTTTTAAAGAAAATTTTCTAAAAAGTTTTAAGAACGTATGCAACACTAAATATATGTTTAAAATTATTGTATTTTTATGCTTGAATTCACAGATCACTAAGTATGTCTTGGAAAACCTCTGGAAGAGCTTGAGAATTGGAATCATTAGTAACCCAAGCATGCATTAGGAAACACTTAATGCAACTGAAAAGACTTGAATTTTGCACATAGTAAGTGTTGAAAAAAATGTGTGCTCTTAAAAACAGACACAAAGAAAAGCATAGTACAAAACCAAGGTAATTTCATTTGTAGAAATCTAGGAGGGATTACTAGCCCGCAGTCGAGAAGAGAAGAAAGTAATGGAGGGAGATTATGTATAGCAGAGGAAAAACAGATCAGGAAAGGATAGAAGTGGGAGACTGAAAATTATAACAATTTCAAGAACTCAGGATAGATTAAGGAAAAATGAACTGTACGTAAGATTTAAGGACAAACATAGAAACAGTAGGATTGAAAAATAATTAAAATACCAATAAGCCTGGTTACTAAAACAGCAGTACTAAAAAAGTAAATATACTTCCCTACATATATTAAAAACTGAATAGAAAACAACATCATCACTCAGTATATCAGATGTGAACAAAACCAACTCAATTTACATCATGGATTATGTTAGTAGAGACAGAAGAATAAAGTATCCTTTTCATTACCCTACTCATAAGAAACATTAATATATAGATTGTGTGCTGAAATTTGCGTAAGTTCATGATGATTTTACAAGGCTGAAGCAGATGCTGAGAGCAAGTTTTGCTCCAATCAGTTTAGTAAATCTAGGTGATTCAGTAATGAGGGAGCAGGACCTAGGGGTTAACTGATAGAACAGTTATGAGTTAAATATTCTATTGCAGATTTGCTACTCCTACCTCTCTTTTATGGTTACAGGCAACTCATTTATCAACATGGAACATCCCCAACATAAAACAAGACTGTACTTGCTTTTACTAAACACATTGAAACTTCACACTGGATATCATGCCCACTTGGATTACTTCCAATGTTATTTTAAAGCCTTACATAAAGAGATCCAGATCTAATTTGTATATACTGTTCATAATGAAGTTCTGAAATTTTATTTAACATAGGCAAGGGCCACGAAAGATTTGGCAATAATCCTTGCTTGGTGGAAGCCTGATTTCACCATGTTCCTCTGTATAAACCACATAATTTCACACTCCTTGCATTATGTAAATTACAAGCTAGCAACCTCTAGAAAACACTCTCAGCGAAGCAATTAAACTGGGGATGGATCTGGAGCACAGGTCTGATGAGGAGCAGCTGAGGGACCCAGGGGTGTTTAGCCCACAGAAAAAGGAGGCTCAGGGAGAACCTTATAGTGGTTTATGAGTTAAATTTCTCAAACAGAATGCCAGTACAGAAGGTTGAGCAGAAAACAGGAATGAGACTTAACAATTCATCTGCTTGCTCTCTGCTACTTCCTTTTTTCTTTTCCAAAGCATTAAGAATCACAGGATGGCTAAGGTTGGAAGGAACCACTGGAGGTCATCTCATCCAACTGCCCCGCCCAAACTCTACAGCACATTTGTGTCCAGACAGCTTTTGAATAGCTTAAGTATCCCACGAAAAAAGAGAAATGCTTAATGCCTAAAGTAATGCTTTATGGTAAGATGGTTGTAAACCTTTTCAGTTTTCTTTTGGCCACAATTAGCTAACTGGAGAATCTCTGACATAAGCATCCAAGAAAAAGCAATCAGTTGCTGGTCAAGCCTTTCACAGCTGGAGTTGAACAGTAAAGGGGTCTGGTTTAGTGCACTTGCACAGCACTGAGAAAGAAGTCAGATCCTCAGCAAGAGCCTCAGATGACAGAAAACAGAATCAGACAGGAAGACTCTTCTTACATTAGCTCAAAGTGGCCCCCTCAATATTCAATATGCACTGAATGTGAAAGTCAGCTTTAATTCACTAACAGAAAATTAAATACATCAAAGAAAATGCTGATGAGTGACATTCTGGTATTGGCTGTCCCAGTGAGGCATGTCAGCAAAGAGAATTAAGTAATTTGTGGAATGCTCCCCTGCTGAACCAGGTCATATGCAGAAGGGGACCTTGTAAAGGGAAGTATCTGGTCTGTTAAGACTGATGTGTAAGACAGGACAATGGTTGAATTTAAATGTAATTTCAGGAGAAATAAGAAATTTCTTGGGAGGGCACACTGTAGTCTAGTGGTTACACTGTGTTAAACACTCATTCTGTGACAGCATTAGTTGCTGCATTTGAAGTATCTAAATCAAAATACTGGGCAGTTTCCTTGCTACAATGAGAGTACAGTGACTCTCAAATGAATATTATTAGTGTTTTTAATAACAAAACAACAAAAAAGTTTTTCCAATTTCTTTGTGTCATAAAATTACATGTGAGGACTAAGTGAACAATCACGTCTACAGCTGTAAAAGTTTTCAAAGCCCAGAGAGAGTAGTTCAATGCAGGACAGAATAGCACTGGAAGAACCCTAGTAATTGAAGGAGTATATAGATATATACAACTTTGATTCAGGAAAGAATATAACCATGTTAAAAGCAGTAAGTAACAAAGTTAAAGTAGTCTTACATCTGTAAATCCAGGAAAATGTCTTACTGAGTTATTTCAGGCAAACCGCCATGGTAAGTCTCAAACGGGCAGTGGCTGAAGTGTACATATGGTCAAGGAAGCTCACGTTAGGAAAAACAGAGTAGTTGAAGGCTGCAGCAATGACAGTTCAGCAAGCTGAAAGAACTGGATCCTGTGGTTTGCAATTGACTGTTTCAAAACCATGCTCACTATCTTCAAAGAACTGACAAAATATCAAGTTTTTCAAATAGCAGCGTTTAGAAAACAGTTTCTGAAAGATGTACTTGAGTGTTTCTCACAGGGAAAACTGGAAAACCTATCAAAACCAAACATTCATCTCACTTTTTGATTACTCAAAATGGTACTGTGTAAAAATTTTCTCCTAGTGTCCTGTTTATCAACAAATGCAACTTGTAAAGCATATAAATTGCAGAAAACAAAGTTAGAAAACCCAGAGCTGCGCTCAGACAAGAGACACGAATGGAAGTCAAAAGCAGTACACAGCTGTTCCTGTTTGTCATTTGGATATAACAAACCAGACCTGACAAATTATGATTTATTACTGGTGTTTTTTAAGTCTAAATTTCTATTCCACCATGTCAATCACAAAGATAAATGTTCTTTAAAAAAAAATCCTTACTATAAAGGTAAATACACAAGGCCATGAAACACAAATTGAATGCTTCCATCAAAATTTGCACATGGTACAGTAATACAAAACCTGCATGCTAGGTCTGACCCTCTTAACACACTGAGCACGGCCTTGCAAGTGCTCAAGCACAGAGCCTCAGACATTTTCACACATTTTCCTTCTATTAAGATCCTTTGCTACAGAAGACTTCAGGAAGAACTAAGTGCTCAAATGTTTTGGGCAACCTGGGTTGCAGATTGTAGAGATCATATCTAAACTGATGGGGAAAAGAGAAGGCTCAGGCCTTAGGAGTTCCAAATTTATCATATTTTCTTTCAAGAGATGGTAAGGGACAGAGTGGTCATCTGTCATGTCACTTAAATATATCTACAAACTTTAAAAAGCATTGACATTAATAATTAAGAAGATCATAAATTTTGCACTACCCACAAAATGAATGTACTTTATGTTTTTCAAATATAAAAGAAATGCATATTTCATTATAAAACAACATGGATTGTTGGTGGCAGTAAGAGCTGGGTTTATGCATTATTCACTCCTGAAAATATTCATTAATTCAAAGATTGTCTGATGATGTTCATGCCCTTCTGCAACACTAAGCCCAAGAGCAAGTGAAGGTATTTCAAACCCAAAACTTGCATTTCACATGGTTTTGCTGGCAGTGGAACTCTGGGAAATACCTGCACACCACCCAGCCACTGCCAGTTACACACTGACCTGCAGCCTACAGAGGCATCAAGTGACTATGGCAAAGCCATGACTGCAGTGTTTCTCCAAGATAATCAGCCCAGCCCATACATCAAAAATCGCTGCCCAAGCATTTGGCACCACCTGAGCATTCCCAGGTTCAACCTGCAGGCAGGGTCACTCCCAGAGAATTGCAGCACACGGGTTCATTGGCCCACAAGTTTCTGTTTTCCACTTTCTGTCAGTGGGTAAATGGGAGCAGAGTGTGGCTGCAGATTAAGGTGTGAGCAAGTGAAATGACAGAACTGGAAGACAACTGCTCTGGTGTAAGGGGACTAATCTGTGGGACCAAAGGATGTGGGCATGTATCTCCTACCAAGGGCAGTGCAAGGCAGACTGCACATAAATTGGGCATACAGATGCATCTCTTAAAGAGAGAACAGCTGTTACATGAATTTTTTCCATAGTTTTCTATTTCTGACATCTCAGAAACCTGGCTTTCTCAGACTTCAAATTCTCTCAAGAGGGAAAGAAGATATCAGTAGGAATCCATAGTTCGGCACTGAATAAGGCTTTTTCATCAAATTACTAGACATATGGACTGTTTATCTGGCAACAGTAAGTGGTTGTTTTCACAACAGAAAGAAGGCACAGCATATCACAAATATCTGTGTTGTGACCTCTGCAGTTCACTCCATACACAGAAAAATCTGTAAAAATTAGCAAGGCTGCAAAAGTTGCTGATAGTACAAAAATTTTCAGAGCCAATTAGAAACCAAACTTGACCAAAATGAGTTGCAGAAGCTCAGAGAAACAAATGATGTAGCAATAAAATGACAACTAAAGTCAGATGCCAATAAACACAAAATAGTAACTATGAGAAAAATATATGGGTTCTGAGTAAGTTACCATCACCCAGAAAAATGATCTTGGTGTTTATATAGGTTGTTCTCTGTCAGCATCAGTCTAGCACTCAAAAATTGCCAAGTCAAACAAAACATTAGAAATTAATAAAAAAGGATCACAGAAACAGGGACTATAAGTGATAAACTGTTTCACTAACTTCATAAAGTATTCTGAATGCAGTTCCCAGTTCTGGTGTTTGGAAGCTCATGATATCTATCAAGAACATTTCAACAAATCATACAGCAACATTCAGCTAAAGGTCACATTTAACCAGCCTTTGTCAATTTCCAGCCAACATCACTGTCTGATTAATAACAAACCAGAAATTATTTGTATTACTTTGCCCATAAGTATTGTAATCAGTAAGGTGAATGTAAAACTTACTGTCATTTTAGCACCTATTTCAATTTTGTTTTCCAAGAGGGCAAGTTTGTGCAATTGCAGTAGATGAGGGAGAAATCCAGGTAAATAAAAAAGTCTGGGACAGCTCCATCAGCCATGGTTTAATCTCCATATGGGAACAAGCACTAACAGAATGCCTCAATCACCAGCAAAGTTTGTGGCTCAGGAGGAATCAGGAAAGAGCAGATGGGATCCTAAATCATATTCCATCAAGTGCTGGTTTGGTGCATAAGCCTTGCCTGGAAACATACACAACTCCAAGGACAATCTAAGTAAGTGTATTAATTTTACAACGTTTAGAAAAGCATTACAAATAGAATCAGGTTCTTAATGTTAATTGCAGTAGATCTGGCATCTTACTGCTCTAATTTGCTCAGATAATTGTACAACATACTTAAAGGATCACAGGTTCTGAAATTTGGTATAACATTAGTTTTTTAGAAATATATACCATGCATACATACTGAGAAATGCCTTAATATGAGAGTGTGCCATGATTTATCATTTATTTATGGTTTTTGTAATATTAACTAGCCATTAAACATGATCATATTTTTTTCTCAATTAAAGCCTGTTGAACCTTGGAATTTAAGAACATTGATAAAATGGGTGTTATTTTTAATCACTGTTACAGTATTTCAGCAAGTCAACAGAAATAAGCTGTATTTTCTACTAATTTGTTACTTTTTCACTTGTCCTATTGAGACCATATTAATTTTCAAAACAGACTGCTTACCAACTGGCTCTAAAAAAGTCACTGCCAATGTAATGTCAGTTAATACATAAATGGATTTGTTACAATGATTTTAACTTCTCTATTAAAAACAAACAGTTACATCAGAATTCTTTTCCAAGCACTGCGATAAAAAAGCAGCAAAGACATTATTTGCAAAACTCTAAACATAACCTGAAGAACATACGAACATACTGCGGCATTCTAAAACTTTATTCAAGCAACCCAATATCATAAATCTAGGTAGTACTACAACGGTACCACGGTTGAATATTATGATTGGAAGTTCATTGAGATTTGCTTCAGAGATTTCATAACTGCAAGTCATGAGCATGAGAGATAAGTAACATTTGATGCTATGAAAGAAGTGCAGACTGATAAAAATTCTGGGAACTTCCAAGTGAAAGTGAAAGATGAGAATTCTTTACTTTTGTAATGAAAATAACAAAACCTCCATAAATAACAAGCTCTTCAGAGATCACAAAGCACACATATTTCTTGTCCTTTGCAGTTTTAGGCTATAACATAGGATAATTTTGGTCTTCCTGTAAGTGCACAATTCCTCAAAGTTTCATCTTACAGTAATAATTAACAAAGCAACATTTCAGGATAAGACAGACACCCATAAAAGAATAAAACTTTCTTCCCTGTCAAGAAGACCAGGCTACCCTGTGAAATGGTACATATTTAAATAGTCAACTGGTACATCACAATTTAACTCCACTTTGTGATCCCTCCAAAATGAAAACACACCTATAGGACAGACCAAGATTTTATTGGCAGCACCTGAATTAGCTACTTCATCAGAATAAGTAAAATAGACAAAAAGATAAATGAATCTGCACTAGGGTTTTGTCAGCACAAAGCTTTCCTAGTTAAGAAAATAACTTTTATCACTCTTCTAATATTTTAGGCAACTACCAACCTGAAGATTCTACGTCTTCATGTCCCCTGGAGTAATATTTTTTGCATCAGTAATATCTAATCTGTGCAAATTATGCAATTTAGTTAGAATATGAAAAGGATCAAAATCAAACTGCGTCCTAACTGTAAAACTGAAACACTTCAATGCCTTTCTCTTCCTCCATTTCACTACAGAGGTGTAAAAAAAGCCCAGTGCTTTGAATCCCCTTTACATTTTGTGCAAGTGAGAAGAGTAACAAAGTTGTTAACTACGAAAACATAGAAAACGAAAATTTTCAAAATAGTGAAATAGAATTTACAAATGTAATCCAAATGAAAATCTGAATTTGGGAAATCCAGTGCACCTAATTTCTTTTTTGCTTACAGCAACTTAAAAACCAGATGTATGCAGTCTGTCTCCTCATAATTATTACCGACTTAAGCAAAAACAGGTTCTACAATCCTAGCATTGACCAACCACATTTTGTAAAAGTCACAAAATCTTGCCTTCTTCCACATCCATGTCTTAGTAAATACAGTGTCACTGTCACTTGCATTAACAAGCCTTTGCACTGACATTCCATCCATGTTCTATGCAAAAGCAACATCACAATGAGCTTTTCACAACCTTTTCTGCAATACAGATCATACAATGTAGTCCCCAATAAATCTTTTAAATATCCTTTCTCTAAGATGCATTTTCATCAGCTACCTCTGAGAATTCCGAGAATGTCATGAAGTTATGAATTTTGCTTAAGGTTATAAAAACGTGGCAGCAGTTATGGCCTCAGGGCACACACACTCTGCAGTTCTCTGTCAGAGCAGCATCTGCTCTCCAAGGCCAGGTGCAATAAACAACCATTTGCTGACCAGCTACTCTGAGGGAGCAACCTTGGACCAGGGCTTGCTACATAAGACAAAACTCACTTCAATTTTAACTCGAAATGTACCACTGAACTGGGATCCTCAGACCAGGCTGCCTGGGAAAGAGACAAAGGATTAGAAAAGGAGAGGTTACATAACAGCTCTTTGGTGAAAAAATAGCAAGCAAACAATATTTTGTTTCCTAAGCAGAAGGGTAAAAAAATTGTGCAGAAGGGGAATAATGAACTTCTAGAGGCTCTGACATTATCTTCAAACAATACTTCACTGAGGAAAATAAACCCATAAGAAATACACAGACATTTATTATTATGCTCTCTGTATGTTTCCTTTTCTAGCTAAAGTGGAAGAGTATTTGTTTTCTTGGACCCATTAGCAAAACCCAGCGGGTGTTTATTTGTTCATTTTTCCTCTAAATAACACAAATATCTGACAAGACAAACTGCAAAATGAAACTGTACAGCAGGGGCTCAAGAAGAGTCTGTGCTAACAATGAATTTGCAGGATTCATGCACATCAAGGAACTTAGTTGCAAAATACAATCCATTATCAGGGAATAAACAAGGATCTGCCTCCAAGAAAACTACCAGGGAAGCAAGGAAAGTGACAGCACTGTAACCAACCGAGACCCAGCAAAGGTGTGAGTACAAGGGTGATGGTGAACTTCAAACCCAGCAACGTGCACATGCAGCAGTGGAACCAAGTGGTGCTTGTGCCACACCTTTATTGCTTGCCCAGCCTTTTTGTCTGCAGTTCCTGCAAAGACTGTTCTAGGTAAGACCCAACTGTAGTAACCTAATTTTTCTGTGACATCCCTGAAGAAATCTCACCACATTAATTAGAACTGCTGCAAGTTGAAAGTAAAGATCTCAACCGATCTCAGAGAGTTGGATGAGCTGTTCTGGAGAACCTAACTGTGTACTAATTCCATACCACAGGAACAGGATATTACATTTGTATTTTGGTTTTACTCCACAGACCCGGTTACCTCATCTCCCACTCTCACTCCCAAACAGAGATAAAAGACTTGGTTACAGCCCACATGAAAAAGTTTAAGTACTTGACTACACAGCAGATGCAAACCAAATGACCACCAAGTGGCATTTTACACACTGCACTGTTTCATATTTATATTGTTTTTGTAGTAGTTTTGGAACAAGAAAGACCAGCTGAAATCAGCTGCAGCCAACATTTTACTGGTTTACCTACAGTCTTTGTATTGGTTCTTGTTTATTTACCTGTTGCAGACAAATCTTAAGTTCTTGCACAACAGATTTCACTTGAAATGTTACTTAGTAGAGCGGCTTTTATTTATTATTTATTTATACTTTCAATTAACTCACAGCCAAGAAACCAAACTTAATTTTCTAGCAACATTTGGAGTGTAACTGAAGTTTTTGTTGGGACAGCCTCCATGGTTATAGGCCTGATTTTTGTCACAACATATCTCATCTACAAGGAGGGGGGTTTTTTGTGCTACAGTTTCTTTCACACTTTACACAGGGAATGTTTTCTCTGGTACTGCAAATATTTTTATTGCAAGCTCCAAACATTTGCAAACTGTGACAGACACTTACAAAGTACTCAAAGAAATATTTACAAAAAAACTCTGAGTTTATTAGTTACTTCAGGTGCAGAACATTTATATTACAATGCTGTACCAAAGAATAACATAAACACTCCAGGACATGAAACAACTCTTTTTTTATTTTTTAGAGAGTTGAAGCCTACATTTTTGTGCAAAAATTTAATATTTGAAATCTTAATGCATACATTAAGATATATTAAGACTCATACTTTATGTTACACTAAGGTAAGTGCTTTCCATGCATGGAGCTAGAAAGAGGACCTATGTAAGGCAATGCTATTTTCTGTCTTTAAGTGCACAGTGGATGCATGTGCATGGATCATGGCAATTTCCCTGAACAACAATCTGAATCTTCAGCTGAACCAACATTTTGGTAATGGTATGATGGAAATAACAGCACTGGACTGACCACAAGAAAATGTGACATCAGAAATTTAAAACTGTAAACTATTAACATTCACACTGCTTGGATATTTCATAAGTCTCGAGTTGATCTCTCGAGATTCGGGTGGTTTAAAGTCCTCTGCCTTCTAAAGAGCTTTGAGCCAGACATAAGAAAGAAGCAGAGTCTTCAGGTTCTTGTTTCTCAAGGTCTCTTGCTTTGTTTATTATTTTTTATCTCACAATTTTCTCTGTGCCCAGCCGAGGTCTGTGCAGCAGCTCAGACACCACAGGACTCCCACCTACTGGGCTGTTGCTGCCCTCTTATACTAATTCTTACGTATCTGTTATTTACACTTACATACCAATACCTACTATCTATACTGGACAGATCACCTCTACTCTGACCCAATCTCTTTAAACTATTTTGTGCCACGGTCACAGCAGAAGATGGAGATGAAGAAGAAGAATGCTGGGCATCCCCCCAAATTCTCCATCTTGCTCCCATTCACCTCCATTCTAAAAACTCAAAACTACAAATTTTTCACCCTGTGATAAGCTAAACTACAGTCTTTCACACTCTTGAGACTTGTAATTCATCTCTCAGTGTTGGAAGCTTTTCCCATGGACTGAAATCAAAGACAGTGTCTTCCTGGGCTCTGTGCCAGGGT
Source organism: Pycnonotus jocosus (assembly GCA_013400435.1). Taxonomy (NCBI): domain Eukaryota; kingdom Metazoa; phylum Chordata; class Aves; order Passeriformes; family Pycnonotidae; genus Pycnonotus; species Pycnonotus jocosus. Next base: position 126,587 of record VWYP01012775.1, on the reverse strand, counting down.
CTCCAACCCCCCTGTACAGATCCCAGACCCCCTTGTACAGGTCTCTACCAGGGTCTCTGATCCTCCAGAGCAACCAAAGGGATGCCTGGACTCTGACACATAAGAACTTCCCAAAAATTCAGAGTTCCAGCTTGTATCAGTCATTCACTCAAAATCCTAGGAATCCCAATGAATTCATCCTGTAACAGCAATACCGATTAAATACTTCTCGAGTTCCTTACTATGTATAGTATTTTAAAACTTTTAGGAATATCTTATCTGTCAACATTTTACTTTCTGCAACTTCTTAATCCTTAAATATCTCCCTATTAGCCTTCTATGTTTTTATCTTAAAAAAACCCCAAGCTGCCAGTGTGTAAGATTAAATAACCATTTTGGTTGAGAAAAATAACATTCAGCCAATCAGATAAAAATACAGGTGCAGGCGAGTAGTTACTACAGTTACTTAAGCCCTCTGTTTTGAAACAGTGATTCCCCTAGAGATGGTTTTGTATTACACAGAACTATAAAAAATCCCTAATTCCCTCAAACCTTCTTGGTTTTCTTCATCAGCTTTTCTGTGACTGTGTTATAGTCTGATGGCTGGAAGTCTCATCCTTGGCTTAATGACATGGAAAGCTAAAAAGATGCCCCCAGACCTTCCTTTTCAAAATGCTTGTTTTATCTGCTGAAGTAAATTATAAATATTCCCTAAACGATCCGAATTTATTTGGAATGATGTCTCCACTTTTACAATTGGCACACCAGTTACTCCTTCCATATCCCAACAATAAGGCTAGCTAGAATTAACAAGTATTGGTTATGATCCAGCCTGTTAATAGCAAGATTGATCCATGGGGTGTTTTATAGCTCGTTAGAAGTTTATTAGCTATTGCACATCATCAATAAAACCTGTTTAATTGGATAATTGCTACATCTGCTGCACTGAGTGATGCTTGCAATTCTTCCCATGTTTAGTGTGTTCTCCCAGACTCTGCCTGTCTGATACTCCTTTTACAGGAGACTCTTATTGCAGTTTTGTACCCAGTGATAACACACCAGTTTTTACATCTTAACAGTTCCTATGAGGAGCACTAGATTAGGTTACAGCTGCAGTCAGAAGAATCTTTTTAAAATGTGTGGAAAATCAACAAATTTAAAGCCTTTCAAGTGTCTTGGTTTGATAAGTAGCAACCCCAGAAAGTCAGTGCTCTGATGGGCTGACTAAGGATTACTATTTAGTTCAAGTTCATCTCATGTGGCTCAGCAAGTACTTGCACTGAAAACCATTCAGCAACCAAACACTTGGCCAGCTGGAATTAGAAGAATGATGCTATTCCATAATTGTTATTAGATACAGTGTAACTTTATATGAATTCTATTTCAAGAGATAAAATTATCACATTTAATGTGCAGAAACTTTTCATTTTCTCCATAAACCACTTATTCTAATTGCTTGTAATATGACAGTTGTGTTTAAATACATCATGAGCGTTCCTTAAAACAACTCTTAGCTGTTGCCTGTGAACAGCTGACTGCTGTGTTGTACTACAGCTGTCCATATGACACTACCAGCTCTTCCAACGTTCTCAGAGCAACCCAGAAGGTCAGTGTGACATAACCAATATCATCTGAATTTCGCTTGTTAGAACCTGTTGAATGCTGTGTATATTTCAGGGTTTCAGACCCACACTAACCAAGGACAGCCATTTATCAATGTGCATTTGGAGCAGCTGTGCTCAGGCTTTCACCAGCGGAGAGCACAGGCCAAGTGTTCTTCTGAAACAGGGCTACACTTGCAGAAATTCCCAAGAAGCAAATGCATACAGTGTTTACTTATTTATTCATTCATTCATTCACTCATTCATAAATTCCTTCTGTAGATATTCAAACATTACTCCAGAATAGATAGAAGCCCTCAAACACATGCTCTAAAGTATTTCTACAGGACACCTCTGTAAAGTTCTGTGTGGAAAGCAGTAGTAGAATAGCTGAGAACAGCTTCTTGTGCCTGGGAATTTCTTTACTTACAACTGTGCAAGCTCAGTAAAGGGAGGGAGGGTGTTCTTAGCAACAAGTCCCTCTGGACCTTCCAATTACCCTGCTGTCTAAGGGTAATGTAAGATAGCAAAACATACAAACACACACAGGAAGAGGGATCTAATTCCAGTTATTGCTATAGTCATCTGTGGGAAGCGGCCCGAAGACCCCTTCATCTGCCTCATGACCCTCGCCAAGGAAGGACAGAGACTGAGACCCTAAAGCCCCCCCAAACAGGAGTCTGGCCTGGCTAAGGTGGGATGACTGCACAACCCTCAACAGCTGGATGCGAGTTCCGGCCAAAGGAAGTTTTCCAAACCCAGGTGTGTTCACTGGACCAGTGCATCCCCATGGGAACCGCGCAGAAAGCAATGAGCAGGTCATGGTGAGTGGCTGTACTGGTTGATGGACTGGTATACCTTGAGTCCTGGCCTGCTGCTCTGCACCTTGTGTACCTTGCTCCCTCCACGGACCATGCACCTGCTCCCCCACCTTTACGGCCAGCTGCCTGTCACTTTGAAAACTATAAAAGATGCTCCCTAGATGGACTCAAACTGAGGCCTCCCCGACGCAGAGAGACGGACCCATCAGCAGAGATCTGCAAGGAACCTCACCTTGTCTTGTGTTGGTATTTACCCCTCTCTCTCTCTCCCTCCTTCCTTTCTTTCACTCTCTCTCTCTCTCTCTCCCCCCCACACTTGACGCATAAAAGGTTGATTGCTACTAAATAAAAGGTACATTTGCTGTGATTTAACTGAAGTCCCTTGTTGTGTGAGTCTTTTTGTACCCTGAGATCACCCAAAAGAACCTTACATGACCACCACTTTGTGAGGTGGATCGTGACATCATCCTAGTTTAATTTTAAAACTGCTTGTCCCTTATCATGGAATTTTTAAGGTTCAAAAAACCTTTAAAATCATCAAGTAAAATTGCTAACCTAAAGCTGCCATCTTCAGCCCTAAATCATGTCCCCAGCTGCCACACATAGATGTCTTCTGAACACTCATAGGGATGATGATGCCACCCCTTCTCTGAGCAATTTGTTCCAATGCCTGACCACCCTTTCAGTGAAGAAATTTTTCACGATAAACCTCTCCCGGAGCAACCTGAGGCCATTTCCTCTCATTCTGTCGCTTGTTACCAGGGAGAAGAGACCGACCCCACCTCACTACAACCTTAGGCAGCACAGCTTTGCATTCCTGACATTCAAAATCTAAGGCAAACGTTAGACACAGCATATTCCATCTTACTTTGCCTTCCAGTACCAACTCAATACAACACATAAATATTAGGCTCTGAAATCCAGTGACACACAACGTATTATCTTTGCTTGTTGAACAACAACAGTGCTTTCTCTTGTGGCCTCTCTCTGACCGGATTTTGTGAGACACATGAACACAATGGTTAGGCAGCAGAGAGTATCATCCTAGCACATTGTTAAATCTGCTCACTAATTATACATTAAGTGTTGATCAATGCTGAAAGGGAATTAATTCATTATGAATACATGACATGTATCTTAAGTTACTATTAAGGCTACAGTCTTCTGAATAATGAATGAAGTTACAATGAGTTCTAACCACAGTTCAACAGGACAATCGCATTTCAGAATAATAGTTTATGCTACAATAGCTTGACTCCTTCAAAGCCAGTATGAGCTCATCAAGTCACAAAAAACTAGGTCAAGTGCAATTCATATTGCTGTTTCAGAGTTTTACACATATTATTTTAGATCATCTTTACCAATAAACTTAGGTATTCAATTTTCATCATGTTTCAGTATTTCTTGCCCTTCAAAAAGGCATCTGTTAAACCGACTTACATAGAAAAGAAAGGGAAGAGGAAGAAAAGGTGTAGATATCTGATAGATATCTGATTAGCACTGCCACCTGTAAGCTGTAGATAAAAACCCATTTATTTCTCAGTGCTGAGCTGCTGCTTCTACTCCAGATCCTCTTATACACTCAATTGCTTTCTGGTAATTTCCTAGAATTCCACCAGTTCAGTGTATAAGTTCATGAAGATCCTTACAATACTAAATCCACACATACGCAATGTATGAAAACCTGGCAAGAGAATATTGTCTACAGTTCTGCCTCTCAAGTTTGAGAAAATTCACTTTCCTGCATTTCAGTTCCATGTTTGAGATAAGTAGAAACTCTGGAAACTCCAATAAGCTGTGATGGTGGCTAGATGGAATTCATCCTGTGCATGGTACCAATGACATGGGGCACCTTTTGGGATTTTTGGGATGCCAAACAGCATCCTCTGTTCTATCCAACCAAAATAACTGAAAAATGTATGTTGCATAAAAAATTTAAACTAGTCTAGAAAATAAATACTAAGATAAAACATATAGTTTCCTTTCCCCTTATTCCTTGTTCCCAAACCTCATAGTCTTCTTGATATTCACAGACATGCAAAAGCTCTAAAAAATTTTTTCTGTGTTAGCTCCTAATTATAGCACATCAGTACTGGGATGCAAATAATAAATAATGCAAATGCTCTAAAAAAACCCTGAATGTTAGCTCCTGATTATAGCACATCAGTACTGGGATGCAAAGAATAAATAAATTCTGAAGTAATATGATGGACAACATAATTTTCCTAAAGTCAAATAAAAGGTCACAGGATATTTACAAATACATGATAAGGCTGAATTAAAAAAAAATTCTACTGCTTTGTGGGGAAATCTGAGGAACAAAAATTGAGAAAAAAGGATGTAATTTCCATTGAAAGTTTTTCTTCTGAGAGTTGAGAGGACATGCCTGCTGTGCATCAAATACTGGGAATAAACTCAGTTCAGAGCACACAGCTGCTCACTGTGTGGGTTACACTGCAGTCTGTCACCTGTCTTCTTAGGGCATTAGCTCTTAGAGCTTTGTGATTTCCAAAATCTTTTACCAGGGAACAGGAATCTAAAAACAAGGATCTGACAGAGAGCATCTTGCGATGGAACAACCAGCCTTATGGGAGGTGTCAGAACCATCATTCTGTCAAACTTCAACTTTTAAATCAAATTTCTTAAGAGCAAATGGTGCCAAATAGGAAAGGACACAGATAAAATTTTCTCTGAAGTAGCAATCAGTAAGTCCTTTAAAAAATGACACTGAACCTCTTCTAATACCATCTGTTAATAAAAGAGGAAGATGTGAGTATTTGGTGTATGCTGGCAGTGTTTAGTATGGCTTCATCTGTACCTTGGTAAACCCCACATGCTGGTTAAGGACACAGATTATCTGCAGAGCACTGAGTGAGACAAACTGGGCTGATTTAAAAAACCCACATGGAGGTTTTTGGGTTTTTTTAGGTTTTACAAGGCTACTACTGTTTTCCTTTAATGCAAAGGCCTAAAAGACCTAACAAGACTGGAAATGTGGGCAAAACCACATTCCAGTCTGGAGCAAAGATGCAATGAAATACATCAAGGTTTTGTTTTGATTGACTGAAAGATAGTTCTCATCCCAAGCAATACATGTTTCACACACAAGATGGCTGTTCATACAGTCTTTTACCAGGAACTTGATCCTTACATGGTAAATACACACCAGCTCTTCCTAGTGACTACTGGAAATAGTATCCCTCTCAGATTTAATGAATATAGCACTGTTGGCTGCTACAACAGCTAATGCTGCATTCAGTGTGACTAGGAAAGGGTTTTAGAATAGACTTTTTAGCTATTAACTCCTAATACAAGGAGTTACCTGCTAGTAACAACCTTTATCTAGAGAAATAGAATAAATCAAGTACTTCCCACTCCGGGATTGTCAATGTTCTTTTTCTAAAATGTTTATCATGCTACTGAAGATAATCATTAAACTCACTGGCACCTTTACAACTTTACAACATCATAACAAACATAACCCAGGAAACATAATTCATTCAACCCCTTCTGAACAACCCTTTTGGCAATCACAGCAGGTATGATATTAACTGTTTGATTAGAAGCATTACTACAGCATAGAAACTGAATATAGATACAATGAATAGTGATTTTATGAGCATGTTACAGAAGATTTTTCCATGTACCAGTCTAGTAGCATTTAGAACAAAATCCTAAAGTATGACATTTGGGTGCTAAGTATTACCAAATTATACTTCAGTGTGAGAAAGATCACTGTCATCCTTGGTTATAACCATAAAATGTGTATGTGTTCCAAAAAAGTCAATTCAGATGTATAAACATCCGAATTACTCAGCAGTTTATCATACAGTCTCAAGAGAGAATCAGCACAAATCATTAAATCATCTTGGTCTAAAACACAGATTAACTTGCATGATCTGTTAATAAAATAAACCAACCTCAGAGGAATCAAGTTTCAATCAGTATTTATCAGTCTGTAGCACTACAACAGGTTTCTGTTAGAATGCAAAACTGTACTTCCACTTGACTGAAACAGTCAAGCTGGTATTTTTCAGTTTATCAAGGAAGTATTACACCAGAAGAAATTAAATTATACTAGTCATTATGCATTCCCCAAATATTTTTATTTGCCATACCCTTAATTTTTGCATTACTGAAACTCCTTTCCACCTGAGAAAGCCTTGGTGTACTACATGGTAGGATGATCCCACCAGCACTAAATGGTCACTATGCAACAGTGCTGCCATCAGCATTGTAATATGCTTTCATGCTAGAATGTCAAAATCTTCACATCTAAACAAACATTTCAGGGCACTTAAATGTTTCACAATTTTTGCACTGAGGGAGAAATGGGGAACCCAAATTCATGCTCAGATGTCAGGTTCATAGCTAGAGCATGAATTTCACAAATTAAAGTAATTTGAGTTGGTTACAACTCCCTATGCAAGCATATAATTAATAAAATGGGAATAAACCTTGCTGTACAATTTGTGCCAGCACTTGCTCTAATTTCCTGGACAGCCACAGCCTCATTACCTCCAGATTTGTGCATCTCATTATGATTCTGACACTCACACTTGTGCGATTAGTGATGAAATTACCGATTTATCCTGATTTAGTGTGGCCTTTATTGCTGTTAATTAGGCAATGAAATGTGAAAACTGTTACGGCATTTTAATTATCTGAATGCAATGAGATTTGTATATTAAAAAAAAAAGTCACAAAACAATGCAAAACCTGGAGAATGGTATCTTTTCTTAGAAACAGCAGCTGGTTTTGGTGAAAACAGCTGATTGAGAATATTTGAAAATTTATTTTGCTGCTAATTGAGGTGATGGCTCCTGTCTATCTACCATGTATAGTTTTACTTTTTTTGCAGAAAGATAAAATATGCCTTCTTATCAGAGGGCATCAAAACGTGCAGTAACAAAAACCTGAATGAAATATGGATAGATAAATTGTTTAATCTCAGTAAAATTTTTGTATTTTTTTGGCCAAGACACTTAAAAAAACCCCTAGAGGAACAGCCACCAACAGGCACAAAACATCAAAGGAGGTAGCACAAAAATCCAAAGGAAAAAAGTACTGAAATCTCACCCTTGTTGCTGGACCTAGGTTGAAGTAATTTTACAATTACTGATTGTTTTATAACAGTTTATGCTGAATGGTCAGAACGACCCCATTCTCATCAGATGGGTGCCCTCCAGCAGCCAGCTGGAATGGAAGGTGCATGGGAATACAACTTCTCTGGTGCAGCCACAGCACGGGTTAACACAGCACATATCTGTAATTAGTCATGCATGAGTGACGTATGTATGAGTCACGTATGAGTGTCCTTCAATTTGATCTTCTCACTGTTGAAATTAATGTTTCATTGAACATTATTGCTTTGAACCATTAATAAACTAGTTATAACTAGTTGGTTAGTTTTTGCTAACGTAAGTAATTAAACAATTGTCATAGCACATTTTGAAGGAATTTGGTTCATGGGCAGAAGGCAGCTTTAGAGAGATGGAGAGCCAAACATCCTTGCACGCTGGCACTGTGTCTGCCCCAGGACAGCTTGCAGGAGAAGGAAGGCAGCCAGAGCTCTACCAATCTCACCAGAAGTCCTGCAGTGGCTGTGCACCTCCAGGCTTCCCTTACTAAAGTGGCGCATCAGGCAGGCAGGTCATGTGTGGGCACTTACAAGTGCACACAAACACTCAAGGCTGAATGCTGAGCAGCAGCATGCTTTGTGTGTTTGTATTTCTGTAAGTACTCAGCTGTATCAGCCTGTCTTCACAAGCCCCCACGAGAATGCAGAGGCTGGCAAGCCTTCAGACAGCTGCTCATAACACCCATGTGCAATTAGCAGAAAAGAACTGCTGTCCCTCACTTTTTACTACAGACTCAAACTTGCAGGACATTATTCTCATTTTACCCATTTAAGTCTTTCTTCAACAGTATTACCTATGTTACTTTACTTGATTATAAATAACCTTCTATACAAGATACTTTTATTTTGGTAATTCTGATTAAGCTACATTAAACCTGTTCACTCCTTTCATCATATATTGAACAGAAGTTTATTGGGGTTTTTTTACAAGATCATGCACACAAAAAACTTAGTATTACATTTCTTTGCAAAAATGAAATTGAACTGGTGTCACAGTTTCTCAATAGGCAGGAGATTTTAAATAGATTTTAAAGAGACAAGCATCAGGAAATTTGAAAAGGAAGGCTCAGAAAGAAATGTCAAATTTAGTAGATTTTATGCATGTATATCTCACACATATGCATCCATCAGCAGTTCATACATTAAAATATAATTGGCATTGTGGTGCACTGGGAACTTCTCCTCATCTTAATTTATCTACATTACACTTTCTTTTTTTAAATGAAATAGCCAAGAAAAATATTCTCAAGTAAAACTATTTTTTACTGTTCAGTATACCTGCAGTGAAACCAAATTCAGAACATTATGGTGAAAACACTGAGAAGCTGTAGCATTATTGCTACTACAGACCCACTAATTTTCATGATCTAAAAATACATCGTTCATCCATGTATTTAGTACAGAAAGCATGAAAAAAACCTGAGTGTTTCAGAGAGATTTCATCCATTGTTTCTCTCATGCCTTCTCCATCCTCTGTACTTCCAACACCACCATCAGTTCCCTGAAAATAATTTTGGGAATTTTACCAGAAAGAAAATATTATTGAATATCTGCCTGAGGAACTAAATATGAAAGAAATCCCAGAGTGATGGGCTTAATATATAGAAATAAACATTAATTTATTCAGCAATTTTCACTCTAAAGCTAGCTTCCCCCAGAAGCAGTATACAAAAATAAGTACCAGCATTTTTCAAATACTAGAAATGCAAATATTAGGCAATTTGCCAAAGGCAATGCAAGTCAATAAGAGAATTATGAGCAGAGTCCAGTTCCTGGCTGAATGCTGAAATTAAACTGCTCATCAGTAAAGTCCTTAAAGTCAGGGCAAACAACACATACTACTAATAGAAGCTCAGAAATTATGTTGACAGAATATATATAAATATGTGCACACACTCAAGTATGAAAGTACTGCTGTCCTTTAAGCTTCTTGAAAAAGCAGACATCAAAATCTGTAAAAGTAGAAGCATCATTATTTTATTTTCTATTTAAAGACAGCTCTTCTGCAGAATAGTCACCTGTTCTGCTTGAGAGTGTTCTCAAGATCACCCCTTTTTTGCATTATAGGATCCTATCATCTAAACCCTGGACAGCAGATGAACTTGGTGTGTGCATTCTTAATAAATATCCTATTACCTTGGAATTATCTTATTTCCCAGACAACCTTTCCTTTTTTTGACCATTTGTTTGAAGACACAGAAATAACAAAAAATCTCCAACTGGATACACACACTTCACAGGAAATTTTACAGCTATCACAAAATAGTAGAAAGGATGGTACTGGCTCCACCAGGCCAGCTGAGTGCCCCAGCTCAGTGCATGTGCTCCCAGTGAAATGGGTACATCTTCCTATGGATATGGTCCTTTTGGCACACAAGGTTAAAGTGCAGCCAATTAATGTAAAGCAGTAAGACAGACTCCCAAGTGTGAAATCAAATGCATTGGAAGGTCTAACCTGACCAGCTTCATTAAACCATTTCAGAATAAGGAACATCTTAAAAGTGAAAAATTAATTAATCCTAAATAATTAATAAAGTATATTTTATCCATAACTTTGTACAGCCTTTTTCAAAGGCAACTAAGGAGAAAAGCAATTAGGTTACTCCTGCCCATCCCCTTATTTTTTGGCTTTGTGTGGAGAATGAGACAGTAAATTGTGTTAACAGTGTTATTTCTCTAGCTTAAAAGCAAAAGGTTGATGTGTAATGCTGAAGTCTAGAAGATGCTTTTGCCAATAAATTTGCAAGTTAATGACTTATGTATTCATAATCTAGCAAACTGCTATACAAGTAGATTTTCCATACAATAGTATGTAATCAGTACAAAATGCTGCATTTCATTAAATGTTTTCAAGTGGCTTGAGAACGGGGGCACTCACATGAATACTAAAATAAGCACACTGAAATATCAAATAATTGTTGAAAAACTCCTACTGTACTACCTCCCTAAACATCACTCTTCCTTCAATCCTGACCCATAAGCTCTCTGCTTCTCATTCATCCCCAGGCAGAGCTCCATCTCCATGCACTTCAGCTGCTCATTAACATAGAGAGTGACACCCACTCCTCATCTCCACTGCCTGTGCTTCCTCAAGATCCCCTGTCCTTCCATTCCAATGCTCCAGCCATCACGATGGCAAGAAGATCACAGCCCTGCACGCATGCTCACCTCTCTACCTCCTCTTGCTTATTCCCCATGCTGTGTCTGTTTGCACAGAGGCATTTCAGCTGGGCACCCAAAGAAGCCAACTTACAGGCTGAAGTGTCTGGAATTCCTTTGTGCTGCCCTGCAGATGCTCTTCTGCCAACCTGCAACCCCTCTCCAGGCTCAGGGCATTTATTAGTGGCACTGGCATCAGACTAGTAGGAGTGAAATGAACCCAGGTTTCCCTTCCCCAGCAATCTTATTTTGAAATCAAGCACATGATGGATAACACAAGTGGGGTTTGTCATCAAATGCTCCCTTCCTGAGCTTGCATTTCTTATCTTACTAGACACGAGGTCTCCTTGTCCATATTCTTTATTTGCTGAGACTGACTGGTTATGACAGTGTTTAGAATAAAGGAAGACGGACAAGAAAGATATTGTAACCTGTATAATGGAAAAGACAAATTTGCTGAAGAGATGTCAAGATTTTTACTACAGTTTTCTGCTTAGTAATCGGAACTGTGTCTGCCTCTTCCAATAGCTCACCTAGCCAGACAGTGCAACAGTAACTTGACCCAAGATTACAAAAAACTCTCCACAAAGCTGAAGTACAGCAACATCCATCACAGCACTGCAAGAGAAGCATTAAAAATAGAAGCTGTGTGCTCTTACTGAGCACTGATACTGCAACTAAACACTGAAACAGCTCAAATTAAGCACAAAACAGTCCAATTTTAAGAATGGCTGTAAATGATGGTGTTTTTTCAGCCCTTCAACATTATGTGTCAGCATCATCAGTACAGTACAACACCCTCATGCATGGCTGATAGAATCCATATCCTTCCATCATTCAACATCCCCAAACCCAGCCTGTGTTTACCCAGAGAAGAAGGCTACTTAAGAGTATTTTAAATTCTAGGCATACTTGTTCTACTACTTGCCCTCAGCCCCAAGATGACTGCTACACCTTTCACTGAATCTATGAAATTTGAACACAAAAGGAGAGAGAAAAAAAGTCCATGACTTAAAAAGAAAGGACCCAGAAGAAGTGGGGAGGCTCATGAAAACTAGTCAAGCATCAACACATTGTGCAAGTGTTGTCAAGGCAGCCAAGAGGGCACTGAGAATACAGACAGACAGCAGCAACTAGAGGGATTGAGTACATGGGAATTCTTTTTGGTGGTAAGCATCACATTTGGATCATAAAGCAAGGGGTAATTTTCTCCTGAATCTTTTTATGAACACATTAAGCTGCAAAGGTTAACTCCACAAAAAACACTGCATGACTGCGTAAAGCACTTAGAATACATTGAACAAGCAGCCCAGACACATGAACAAAGAAAGTCAAAATGTCCAAGTGCATAAAATGTTTACGTACAATTTGTGGCCAGTGTTATTCAAGAGAGTGATTCAGATACTAGACTTGCTCTCTGTGGTAAACCACTTATTACCTGAAAGCAACCTAACTCTCATTTTACAGCAGTCAAAATATTATGCCTTAATAATATGTTTTGGATCTTGGAATACTCCCTTGATGTAAGACAGTTATGCTTCTGTTGGTCCATCACAAAAATTATGCCTTTCTGTCAAGTACTGGCTCTTTGACACCACTCAAGGTACATCTGCTTAACATCATTTAAGAAATGCTGAACCACCTTTCCTTGGATATCACTTCCAAAATTACACTGTCTTGAAACAATACATAAAATATGAAGCATACCCTCCGCTAAGAGCCACTGTTAAAGGAAGTATACTTCTTATCCAGTGTAATTAGCTACAAGCTTCTGAATGTCAATTCACCACACAGAGCTGAATGACAGCAGAAGAACAGTCAGCTTGACCACTGAGGTCTTTATGAATTGCAGACATTAGCAAATCTCAGTAAGAAAATACCCTGAAGTATGCACTTGCAATTTCACTGCTATTAGAGAGTATTAAAAGTTATTCATATGCCACAGCTAGAATGAGACGAAAATAGAAGGCTTAAATAATCTCCTATTATGAATAATGACTATTGAATGTAAAAGTAATTGAAAAGGAGATTGTAGGCAGACACTGGAAGGCTAGACTTGCCTTAGCTCTGAAAACACACAATAATGTAAGGGACATACAGCTGATCCATTTATAAACACTGCATGTGATGTGCTTACTGAGATAATTACTGTATGCACACACGAATGTGGTTTAGTAAAAGAGCTGTTCAGAAACTGTACACAATCATTGGATTAGCAAAAATTGCCAGGTTATGAATGATTCAACCAGAAAAAATCACTAATGGAAATACTGGATGTCTTAAAGCTCAAAGCTGCAACAATTATTTTGCCAAAGCTGCAGACTTGAAGGACAGGAAACTACTAGGAAGTAATTTCCAACTTTCAACTAGGCAAAACACATTGCAGAGGTCTGCTATGCAATCACAGTTTACATACAAGTAGATCACCCAGCACACACTTTAGAAGCAAATTCTCCTACAGGAAGATTATATTTAGAAGCATTACTCAGTAAGACTAGAAATAGCAACAGAAAACAGCTACCACAAAAGTCCTGACCAAGGTATCTTTAAGGAAGTGCTTATTTCAGGTAGAATGTCAAGTGTGCTAAAATTTGCCTTAGGAAACATCTGCCATTCTCTAGCATTAAGCGTTTTTAATGTTCATTATTTTATATGGATTCATTAGTATGGATTGGTCATACAGGGACTTAAAGTTTTCTTTGTAACTAGCTTAAACACCATGCATGTTAACATCAATAGCTTCTAAGCTTGCCTAATACTCCCAAGCATATGCGTGTAAAGAAAACACTGGTCTAACAATTACTTAAATGAAAAAAAAATTCCAAAAAATCCCCTTATTTCTCTTTTTCCTCCAACCTTCCCAAATACTTGTTATACAAAGGGTCATGATGCTCACCCACATGTATGTAAAGCAGACACAGCTCTCATAGGAATAAGAACAGCAGTCATGATGTATGATCAATATACTATGCTTTCACAAAATTACAGTGCTTGTTGTTTCACTAACATCAGCTACAGAATCTCCCTAACTGCAGAAAAGTGCCACTAAAATAATGAGGAGCTAGAAGGAGAAAGAAAATTGTGTGACCCTGTGATATTGAGAGGTCACGACAAATTTAATCAGCAAGTGTTGCCAACAGAGCTATATCCCAGAGTTCAATCTATCTGGAGATAAAAGAATATAAAATGAAAGCTAAACTGCGACTGAACAGAGAGATTGGAAACAACCTCCTTTCATTTTCAACTGGCCTCTTAACCAAATATACTGTGTGCAATGGTGACCTTACCCTCTGAAGATAATGCACTAGGAAACTGGCAAATCTTTTACAGAGCATACATTAAGGAACCCTTTTTACTGCATCTTTGTAAGTGTATCCATAGTAGACGCTGGGCCTTGTGAGAATACTGCAATTTCAGAAAACATTTATTAATCTCTGATACACTGGTTTGTTTCATATGAAACAGGAAAAAACCCTAAACCTCTAAAACACCACAGAGAATCCCAACTTCCAAAGCATTCTTCAGTTCCAAAACTACAGAAGTAGAGCATCAGCAGATGTTTACAGTTAAAGACCTTTAAGACTTAAGGTACTTAAAATCATATTAACAATAATGTCATTCAATATTGAATATCAAGGAGCTTTACAAAAATGCCACTCTGAAATACAGCACATCTGTGAAAAAGAACACATTAAAATAATACAAAATCATGCAACCCTGGAGAAAAACCACTGCTCATATAATGCCCCAGGAAAATGTGTGAATGGAGAGTGACTTTGCTCGAGGGAAGCTCCAAAGTGAATCCAAGTTTCTATTCGTACATAAAGTAGACAAGAATTATTACATTGTGAACAAGTATGGTTTTACATGTCATTATTTTTAAGCAATATGCTGTATTACCTCCAGCATTTAGCACCAGAGAAAGCAAAAACCTCTTGAATTAAAACTCCTCACAAATGTTATGGCTGTTCCAATTGGTTGTACAAAGGCACATCTCACAGGTGACTTTGAAATTGTGCAGATCAGGAATTCCACATACTGAAAAGCATAAATGCAACTAAGAACCACCACCAGACAGAAGAGATCTCTTCCCTTATAGTTGTTCTGCTGAACAGCTACTCTTCAGTTTAATATTCTAGGGGAAAGCTTCTTGGCTTTTTGTAAAGAATAATAGTAAAGCTACTCTCAAGAAAAACTCAAACCTGAAAAAGACCCTCACTCAAATACCAAACCATTGAACAAAAGCAACTGAAAGGTATTTTCATACTTGCTTTGTCAAGACATGTACAACTTTTTGTTGCAGATATCAACCCTGTGTTACTTCACTAAATCTATAAAACAAACTGAATTCCTGGCTGGAATTTTCTTTAAAGGAAGCTATTCTAGTATCTTAACTCTAATCATAGCCTAAACCTTTAATATTCTAACATCTAACTCTTCAAAATAAAACATTTCAAATGACAACAAAACTCTGAAGTTAACTCTGAAGTATAACTGGAAAATACACATATAGAGTATTTCTTCTCTACTGAGTGTGATTCTGGAATCACTCAAGCATTTTTTTTTAAAAAGCACTTACAAGAAATCACGCTATTGCTAACCACTTATTCTGTGCACTGGTCTTTTTGCTCTTATTTCCTCAGTGACTACCATTATACATAACAAGGACTGTTTAACTTCTCTGTAACTGTGGTTTTTAATTGATCTTTTGAGGCAATTTTTCCCATGCTTTCTAAAAGAATAAAAAACATCGAAATCTAAATAAAATTATTACTTGGAACATAGCTCCTCCAAACAAATCCTGGAAGCAAAAGATCACAGTTTACTCTTGCAGAAACCATGTGTCTTTCTGTATTTTAAAAGACTACTTTTTCTAATGATGCTGATACATTTAATTCCTGTGGAAAACACTTCTGTAAATCCATTACTTCTATGTTTTTCATTCAGATAATTGATTCAGGCTTGCCCTTCCAAAGACACCCCACTTAGTGATCTCACCAAAATATATATTCTAGACTGTTCCAGTGGGTGAGGATAAACTTCCTCGGGGGAGACTGCAGTGGTCTTCTGACATGACTGAAACACACACAATTGCAGGACACTCAGAAGGAGACCAATGCAACCTCTGCAACCAGCTGCCAGTGGCCAAAAGACTAACTGCCATACAATGATGCAGCACACAACAAGTGCCAAGTGTGCAACGCTCGGTAAACAGCATTCCATGAGCTCTTCCTAATGGATAAAGAAGCGCTGACATAATTTCCCATCATTCCCTTTTGTTGTCTTCCAATATCACTGTCCACAGCTGAGATGTGAATTCCCTTACAAACCATGACACCTCTTTTGGATTGCCCCTGGAGAAAACATTGCAGCTGCAGTCGCCCACGTGGAAGAGCATTAATGGGTAATAACCTGAGGGCTGCCCTCCCCTGAGAGCTTTCCTGGTGATGTCCTTAGCCCAGGTGGCAGGGAGGCAGCAGCCATCCCTACGAGGAGGGTCTGTCCAGCACACTGGACAGTGTTTCCCTCAGGAGGGAGTCACCTACTACCATAGCCTGTCTGTTCTTCCTTGTGGAGGTGGTCATCATGAGGTGCCAGACCTTTCTGTTCAGCAGTATCTCTGGTGTAGATGGGCCATCATCCACATCATCCTTTGACTTACCTTTCACATCCAGAACCTCATTACTGTTGTGTACAACCATGTGAGAAGGCAAGGTGGGCAAAGAGGGGGTTTGCTTGCTGCTCCGAGCAGGGACTTATCCTTGTTCACTCTTTGTGTTTGTTACTGCTTTCTGCATGGCAGGGGAAGAACACAGGATCCCCCTAATCTTGTGCTTTTTCTTGTGGCTGTTCTTGTTACTGTCTCAGGGAGAACAGAGCATGGGTTTGCCAGCTGAATTCTTTCTCATTTTCCTACTAATGACCCCATGTTCCACTCCTGTACTTTGAAACAGCAGCCAAATGTCTTCATAATAGTGGCTGATAAGCGTGGCTCTGAATAACAAAGTGCAATGTCTTTGAAAATGCTATTTTCCATTTCAAGCAATGACATTAAGCGATTCAAAAGCATTATTTCATGATTCTTATATTAGCCACACAAAATGGAAATTTCTTTTTTTGCTCACAGTAGCAGATGAATACACACAAAAATGTATTGCTAGTAAAGGGTCGTTTACTTCTTGTTTTATGGATTTTAACCAGCATTCACATGAAGCTTGAGCAGAAGCCATGTAATATGACTGATGCAGAATGAATTCCATCTTCCTCAAGCTATTTTGCAGTCTTTATTCTCATTAGAGAAGAAAGCTCCTGAGGTCAAAAGACAATGGAAATTATATTTTATTTTACCTTAGACTATGAACTCTGGAACTAAATGCAGTGCTTTAATATCTGGATGCATTTAGACCTGCTCAAATAGGATTTAATATTCTTCTAAAATTAGCAAACTCTGTATAAGTTATCACTAGTACAGAGAAAACTCTTGAAAGTGTTATTATATTTATAGCCAAAAACTATACCATATTCTATACATGCAATGCTCTCCACACACATATGTAGAAAATGTTACAATAAAGCAAGCATTTTTATACTGGAAGTGCTTCTATTTCTACAATGATAAAAGCTTTTTTTATCAAACAATTCTTTTGGATAAGTAACATTTTTGCTAATTCTAAAGGGAAAAGCACCTACAAAGTTACCACATCAATGAAATGGAATGGAGCCAAATGAGGAATCTACTATTAACTTCTAGAATACAAAATGTTAATTCTTTAATGTTAACTGGCCTTTTGGGATTTCTAATAAGCTGAGTCTAGCATGCTGTGGGATTTTAGCATTGACATGTTTCTAATGAGAGGTTAATGAATCTAATCTCTCAAACCATGGTAAAACACAAGACTGGGAATCAGGGAGCAATTCTGACAGTGTTTGGCTGTGTTCCAGTGGGGTTCACTTATTCATGAAGAAGCATCCATCAGATACTCTACTTCTTACTGAAACATGAAGTGAGCTGGAAAAGAAAGGTCTCTGCGGTGTAGAAGGAACTGTCAGCAACCCAAGGAAAAGGCCAAATTAAAATTAAAATTCATTAACCTTAGAATCTGTCAAAGAGTTTTGAAAGGAAAGAAGGAAAGAAGAAAAAAAGAAGTCTGAATACAGTAGTCTGAGAGAAAAAATTACAACTTTTTACCTGTTTACCAGAAAACTGCCTATTACATCAATAGCCTTAGTTCTCCAAGAACAGTATCTTTGATAAACAGAAATGATGTAACATATATAAGTACTACTCTTCCCTGACAACTCATCTACCTGAATGTGACACATTTGAATGTGACAAGAATACCTGTTTTGGCCATACAAATTTATGTATGGTCAAGGAGAAAGCATCCCACCAGCTAAGTCTACCCATCAAAAAACTATTGCAACATTCCCTGCAAACCACATCCAAAGAATCCCAGGGAGAAATGCACAGGCGTAAATTACTCTAAACAAAATAAGTACACAATTCACAGCAGACAGCAGAGGTGAAGCTTCCCACACCTTGAGCAGATGAAGTTTTCTACACCTTGAACTTTACACAGATTCTCTGGCAATCAGCTCATGGTAGGGAGGGGCTTACTCTCCTCACAACACAGCTAACTTAGCTCTGCTATATTCAGAACAGTTTTCATATCTTTGAGAGCTTCCTCAAACATTGTTTAAAGTAGTTCATATATGCAAAATGCACCAAAAGGTTGTAGAAAACAACTGCATGAACAAGCTGACCAACAGAGGCAGTAAAAATTTATTTTCTTAACAATTTAGAAAAAAAAAATCTGGATTGCTAAGTGTAGATCATTCAGGTTATGAAATTTATCAAAGAAAACCAAACCATGTATTTGAACACTAACATGCATGAAACATGCATAAGCTTCTCAAAAGCAAACAGAACTCAGTGCAGAGTTCTGCAGAAGAGCTCTTCATGAAGAGCTACTATTTTTCACTGGTAGTTCAAAAATCACTCTTTAGCATCTCAATACATAATTTACTTAAACTCTGTTCTCAGAATAGCTTTTTTCTTCTTCTCAGACTACTCTAATGAATACTTGGATTTTGTCTTCATACATTTTATATTTCCTACCAATTGAAGGCACAATTCTGCACTTTAACAGTGCCATAATAAGACTAAATAAATAAATACATTTCATGCAATTTCTTCAGCCAGTCTCACTACTTTTCAAATATTGCAATATTTCTATGCAACCATGAATGATTAGCATCCCTCCTTCATCCCTCTCTGTTTAGCTCCCTTTAGTGTTTGCTCCTGCCTCCAATACAAACCCTTTTTCCATACAAGCAGGTCAGGATGATCAGAAGTCCAGTAAAAGTCCCAATATTTTATCTATATCTCTAATTTATTTTAAGATTAACATGCTTATCTTCCCCCCAAACAGATCTTGGGTTCAATGCTGGATGTTAATCTAATTCACTTTCTTTGGGAACTCTGTTTCCTTATTTGGATTAGGTAAATTCCAACTCTAGCACCAGGAATGTTCCTTTTTGATGCTGGACATTGGGAGAAGGATTAAGTGGTTCTGAAGGCAACACACTCACTGCCTGCTTGAAGCATTCTTATTTGAGAACTTCCTATTTCAATGTTTCAGAGTTAAAAATATAAAGAAACTAGAATTATAAATAGAATCACTTTTTTAAACTATGCTTTAGCATGAAGTAGGATAAGAGATGTTGCATGGGTATGACAAACTTTCCATGAGATGAACATATAAATTAAAATACGTACTAGAAGTACTAGAGATTTTGAATAATTGCTGAAAAATCACAGATCAAATAGCTAGCCTAAACAGAACAACTTGTCATGAGATTTACAGCACTGGTAATGATATTGGACTGTTATTTGTTTCCAGAATAGAAGAAACCCATTAAAATGGATCTCCAGTACTGGTACAAGACAGTATCATGTGTCCTTCTCCAACAAAGATTATTCTTTCTTGGATGGACAACATTCAAAACGATTAGTCTATAAAGTAAGATAGAGAAGAGGAAAAAAAGACAACTTGGAATCTCCTGAAAGTAATTTCAAAGTAGGTGAGAATATTATAACATCTCAGATTATCCTTGAACACACAGTTCTGAGATAACAGCTGCTTCTACTACAATGAGGACACTGTAAAATGACTTTAGTTCTAATAGAGGAAAATGCTGCCAAGTAATATCGGGAAGGAAGATAAAGTATCAAATGCCAACATTTTCAGAAACGCATTTTCTAAATCCAAACCAAGATCCTTGGTTGCACAGTATTACAGGATTGTTCTTAATAAAAGCCAAAACCCCCCACCTTACAAGAAAGCAACTCACTTGACAAACTCTAAATTTATTTCATTCTTTTAAAGGCTCTAAAAGGTCATATAATCTCCCTTTTGATAAACTATCAAGTAAGGCAGAATACTCTGATTTCCCTTCATTTATTCTCTGCCAGTAACAGAAAGACAAGGGGACAGAATTGCTATCCATTGGAAGGCTGGAGGAAGGCTGAGTTCTCTGGCTCATTTCATGAGATGATTCTTGCATTGTCACTTGCATGATAAAAATTATTTACCTGAACCACTGTTAGTATGAAACATGTTCAGGAAGCAAAAGTTCAGTTTACTTCCCATGAGAGAGAATTATTTTTTTTTCCCCAGCAATCCTGGTAGAAGTTTTGCTTGTTTAACAGGCTCCATATTTGCCATTTTTTCTCCCTGTCAAAAATCTAAACTCCACACAAATTATCTGGAGAAAAGGCAAAGTGACTCCATTCATGAAGACTGTCTTAGTTTATGGCTAAATATCAACAATTAGTAAGGATTTGGAGCTGCATGACACAAGGCAGGAAGCGAGGTTAATAGAGAAAACCTTTAAGAGAAATCAGAGGAATCAGGAAGAACGAGAGAAAATGTTAATTAATTAATATAACTGACTAAATGTACATAATTAAAATAATTCAAGAAACTGGAAATCATTGAAACCTATTACTGGGTAATGTGAAACACATTTTTTCCTTCAGTGGAAAGACCAGATATTCCTTCCTCAAAACCAGCAAAACAAAACAAAAGTACAGCCCAGCTCAGGTCTCCAGCTGACAGCCAAATATTTATTATCCTATTATTGCAGAATGTTTTTGAATTTTGCATTACCTATATTCACCATAGCTCAGAAAAATGCACCACAGGTTTTTTAATTTTAAGTGGTGTCTTTTCAATTTTAGATACAGAATCACTATAAAAGCACAAGCTGCATATTGAAATGAATTCCAAGCTGTTCCATCTGTATTAAAAATCTCAATAGTTGCCAAAGTTCAAATGTAGATCTCTTAACAGTAATACTCCTGGAAGTAAAATACATACATGTTTGCTTTTCTAACAGTTCAAATAAAGAGGAAGAGGTTAAATAAGCTGCTAAGGTTTCACAGTGAATCAATAGCATTGAGAAAGGAAATGAAAAAGAGCAGGTATAGATATGTTAAAAATTCTGCCTTTTCACCATTATATTCCTTCCCTTTCCCTTTAGAAACATAATCTTGATTTTTTTTATCTCACTAGCTAAAAGAACAGGGGTCTCTCTCCAGGGGTCTCTCTCTCTGCTGGACAGGTTTTCCTATCATTTGCTTTCCAAACTCCAGGACAGTTCTAGTCTCATACAACATTTTTCTTTGGAGGTGATGGGAGGCTTTGCTGCCCCTGGCATAGCACCATTAGTTATCAGGCATATTGAGGCATATTAAATACAGATTTAATAAAAATACTGATAAAGGAAAGGAAAATATTTGCACAGCACTGCTTTCCTCAGATACCACGTTGGCAGTAGCCAGTAGTGAAAGACTGCGAGCCTCAGTCTGACTGTCCCAGCAAAAAACCTTTTGAAGGTGGAAAGTCACATGTCCCAAGGTCAGGGTGTCTAAAGAACAGCTTCAACTTGGAATAATTAAAGCTGTATTTAACCATACATACACATTGCTTGAAGAAGGTGGAAAAGGCAAGGCAGATAATTTAGTCAAAAGCATAGCTATAGGCAATGAGATTCAGAAGTTCTGGTCAAAGGCCTCAAATCCATCCCTTTAATTTGACACCTACTTCAGGACAAACTGAGTATCTGGTGCTGTTCCCTTTTGTTAAAATAGTGGAACAATAATTCCAGATAAGGATTCCATTGATAAATTATTGGTTTATTACTCTATTAAACTTGGAGTCATGACTACAGAAGAGGAGTAACTACATTACAACTATTAAAGAGGCAAAAAATTTGAGGAAAGGAAAGAAGGGAAAATGAGGACATTTCATGTGATTGCACTAGAGCACTATAACACTGTCATCCACAATGTACCTCACACCCTAATACTACAACTACCTGGTGTTTAGGCACCCTTAAAAAGATAAATGTCATTTTACGGCAAGCTGCTCCAAAATTTAACAGCTGTGAAAGATTACATGCAGAGAATTGCTGCCACATACTGGAATAAGCAGCTGTATAAAGAAGTTAAATTCAGAATTTGAGCCTTTTGTGGTAAGTAAGTATATCATTCTATCACTTATGCCACTATTTCATGGGTTTTTTTCTTTCTTCATGGTCTAGCACCTGTGTAGAAACCATCAGCCTCCTTTTCTTTTAAATCAAATACGACTCAGACTTATTTCTGCAAGGATTTTTTTCCCATATTTCTACAAATATTGCTAGTTCAACTTAGCCCTAACTGGCTATCAGAGAATACAATTAGACTGTGGAAAGTAAAATCAGCTTTAAAACCGACATAATAATACTGAATAAATAAATATGCCAGGAATTTTCAAGTTATACATTTATATAAATGAGTGAAGGTTAACTTCAAAAGGCTTCTCTCCCCTAATCACTTTTCTTGTCTTTATGTGTGATTTTGTGCCAGCTGAGGACTCATTTTCATGAACAAGTAGATTTTCATTGGATGCAGGTTTTATGTGTAAAATATGCTAAAACAGGTAAATGTCAAATGTGCTTCTCATTCCTAATAACAATCAAAAAAAGATTCCAAGTGGAAACTTTAATAAGAAAATAAGCTCTGGAATAAATTCATTATCCTGTGAACAAAGAGTTTCATTGTCTAAATCAGCATCTTTTTAAAAAAAATTCATCTCAAGAGATATTCTATTACTAAAATTCAGATACCCAAGAATTTAAAGCTGCCAAAATACTTTAATAGCAGAGATTTCCAAACTCATGGACTGAGGAAGAGAAACATTTAAACAGCACGTAATTTAATATCAGAATCCAAGAAATACTCACTACAGTGGCCAAAATATAAACAATCAAGCAGCAAATATGCTCTAGATTAGCTAATATTACTCTACTGATTTGTGAACAAATTCTGGAAATTTAGATACTAAGGAGATGGAAAAAAAATTTGGAAATAGCTCATTCTTAAAATTTTAAACTCCCCATAAGTATCAGAGTGAATTACACTGGGCTTCTTTGGTGGTTTTCCTACACAGAATGTACATAAATAACAGTGCCACAACTCTAAGGATAACTTCCCATGAAATCTGTGTGAACAGAAACACCCTAATGTCAAATGATGGCCGTCAACATGTAGCAGAGCAGAAGAGGTGACTGTAAATCGTATTCAATGCAAAGAAGGGAATTCTAGTAACTAAGTGCAGTGAACTTAGAGAAAGTGAATGGAAATTATTTAGAATGGAAATCTGAGCAGCACATGTGAAAATACGCACATTAATGTCTTTTGAAACAAATGGCTCCAGGTAATTTTCTGCATGTCATTTTTTTGAATGCTCTAAAACTGGAACTATTTTTGATGCCATTTATTCTTCCTTACTGCAACTAAAAACCACATCTTTTCCTGCTCAAGTACAAGATTACTGAGTTCTTCTGAACAAATTGTTTCATCTCTTTCCACAAACTCCCTATCATTCAAATCTCTCTACTGACGCATTTGAAGATTCCATGTTCCTAATCCACTCCTATTTAAACACCTCTTTCTCACAGTACTATATAACAGATTCTAATAAAATACTATTTATCCTGGAAGACACTGCTGTACATAGTAAAGGATGCCATCAGTCCTTTATTATGCAGCTTGATAATGATCATTTCATGAAAGACTAATGGCAAACAGTTTCTTTGGAAATTAACAGTGGTTTACTGTAGGCAAGCTCATGATTCAATATCAGATTTTTGCTTTAAAAACCCACAGATTTTCAACTATTCTTAATACACCTGCTAAATAAATGCTGCCAGTCAGCTACAGGGTTCCAGGCACATCTTAATATTCCCTTTATGGATTTTCTCAAGGAATACTCTAGGGGTAAAAAGCAAGACGAAAACTTTTCATTTTTGGAAAGAGGTTTTCAGATCAGATTGAAATGTACTGGTGGAGTTCCCTATAAGCTTGAGAAATTACCATCATAAGTACTGGATTTTTTTTTATTTTTATTTTTTTTTAATCTGGGGAGAGACTAAATTTACATTATATTTAGCAAGCACCTTAGTTTCTCCTGACTTAAATTTAACCTGGTTTACTTAAGACTATGCTGCTTTTGGTGGACAGTTTTCATCACCACATTCATCAGGTTTCCTTCATGACAAGATTTGTGAGAAAGAATAAAAAAAACAGCTAAAATACTCTTGAATATAAATCAGAAAAAGTCTCCCACAGATACTGCCATATTGGCTATGTCTTTAAATGGAAGCACTGTGTTTGTTGCTGTTATCAACTGATAGCTCTAAAAATCCTAAAAATGGCATCTTCAAGCAAGGCTCACAGAGACACTGACACTCAAGATTTAAATGCTTAAGATTTAAACATGATACCCATTTTACACACAAAGATGCTTACAATACTGGTTTTCAGGGTCAACTGTAAGAGAAATTACACATGACAACAAATTTTCCATTCATCTCTAACTATTCTACCCATCCTGTCTCCTAATTCACGTTCCCAAGGATGCACGCATCAACAAAACCAGAATTGCTCAGGAGTCCTTAAGCAAACTTAAATATAGAAACAAAGCCAGGATAAACTAAACAAGAATGCCTGGACTCAGCTAACAGTGTCCACAAAAAGAAAAGACTAAAATTTTGAGGAAAGTAAGACTTTTAGTTTGTAAGTAATCAGCAATCAAGGTGATATGAGACCCCTACATCATATTTATAACTCAAAATTACAGTGGTGACTGCAGAGACACCATGCTCCCCTAATGCTTTCCTCATGTATTCACTGGATAATGAGGGCTCAGCAATGGCAGTTTGCAATGACCATATTGGTTTCTCAGGTTTAGTACATAAAGAGCTCCCTAAAGACGCAAGACCCATTGATTTCTCTCCATATGCTTACAATCCACAAATGCTAAAACCTAGGACCAATTCAATAGGTTATTATTATCAATAGGCATCTTCACTTCTGCTGTCAATATTAAAATGCATTCCACTTCTATAATGAGTTTGCTCAAACTGTGCAGAGTCTCTTTACTAGAAAATACAGAATCCAGTGGAATGTAACTATACATTTATTCATTAAAACATATTCAAAACAGTGCATGAATATGAAAAGCGACAGATTCATTGACTCACACATTTCTGGATTTATGACTCCAAGTGAACAGTGTATGAAGCACAGATCTCTAACTCACAACTCCTTCTCAGCTGGAAACACCTTATTTTCTTTATTTACTGGGGCTCAAAGCCCAAGACTCAGAGAAATTTGCTTTCACTCACAGGGGAAAAAAATAATATATGTATAATATAAATGTCCTTAAATTTGGTAAATACAAAGAATCCCTAAAGAGAAGAGAATCTCCTTTAGGTTTTAACCATCGTAGAAAATTATTTTATATTCAAAACTGCAGGCACCATCTGTCATCTACACCCCCAGAGGCTGGCAGTAGGACTATCCCCAATCTCACACAAACTGGGTCACAGAACTCAGAGTCTCCTCTTCAACCCTCTTGCCTGGTCACTCACAAGCAGTGAAGGGGATGTACTTGCTCTAAGCCAGGCAGTGAGTGCAGTTACCTTGAACTTTACAGGAAATACCACTCTAGAGGCATTTTCTTTTTCCTCCCAAACCTTAAGGACAGGTAAATAACAAAAGGCACAAGCTACTTGCAAAAGGTTTACAAAGATGCAGTATATGGAGAGATTTTTACTTTTTTCAAAGACAGTTTCTTTCTAAAATGGTGTAACAAAACCAACATTTTGTTTAAATATGAAAATTACATACATAAAACTGTAAGAAATGGTTAAATACATGGGTATACATAGTAACTAAGGTATATATTTAGGATCTATAGACATATTTTGGCCATATTCTTGTAAATTTAATTTCAAATCCCAATAACTAATTTGTAATAATTTTCATAATATTGTATTTTTAGTAAACATAGTATCAAAGTCTGCCTGGATTTCCATTTTAGCCATGAACAACACTGCATTCCAGCAACATTCTGAAATGCAACTCTCCTATTTTTAGAGACCAAAATCCAAAAACTTATTTTAGGTAAAAGTTATTACTCAACATTTTTAGATCCATTTTCCTAATGTGGGCATGAATTAATTTAGGGTGGAAAAACCCCACTCTGTTTCCTGGCATTACTAATATACTGAAATAGCTCATAAAATCATAAAGAAAAAAAATTATTGGACATTGTACCACTACTGAATGTTATCACCAGAAACCTTATTCAATCATCTACTGTATAATTCCAAGTATAAACAAGCTGTTTGCACAAATCAAAAGCTGTTAATGTTGTGGAACACATTTGCACTTCTATTACTTCAAAGACTGCATAGCTATATGCTCCATTACTATTTCCTATAAGTATTACTTCAAGGCTTCAAAGCTATTCCTAAATCTTATATATTTCCACACTGGCTCTTCACTTGGTTATTGAGTCCTTCTGTTGGTAATTTGATCACTCTGAATACTTTGCTGCTGTGATTGCTACTTTTCTCTTGAATTGCAATATACATGCACATTTATTCTTACCCTCTGAAAGAACTGTGCACAAAAAAAAAAAAGTCTTCAGAAATGTAATATTATTTTTAGAGGAATTTTTTCACTGCCATGTGCAAAGAATAATGTTTTGTAACTTTATTTTTTCATCGTACTGTTCAAAAGCATTGTGCCAAAATGAAAGGAAACATTTAGGTTGTGTGATTTTGCCTATATCAAACACCCAGCTCACATCAGGATGGAACTTTTACAATAAAAACTGGCACCATGCTTTAGTCTGCACCGTGGAGCAGTCTGAGAGTGCATAAATGGTATGCTTTTGTTGGATGAAACAACTGGAGCAGCACTCAAACTGCTAGTGAGCTCCAGCTCATAGGACCAGACCAGAGTCACCTCAAAGGAAAAAGGCCCAAAGACTCATTGTAAGCACTGGGTCCCCAGCACCACTTGTGTGGCAGTCAGCTTGACAGCATACACATAGCCAAGTTATAAAGACATAACTTCACAAACAAAGAAAAAAGCAAAGAGCTGTGCTTTATCAGCGATTACTTCATGTTTCAGAGCTTGCTAAATAAAGCTTTGGAAATGGTGCTCTTTAGCAAATGAAGGAGTAAATAGTTGTCTTCCTATAAATTCAACCAACTGAAATCACATGTGAGTTACCAAGAAAGTTCATTTCAGCTTTTAAATCTATGCTGATGATATTCAGATCAGTTTCAATAGGCCTATAGAAATTTATATAGAAACGTGATTTTAATTCTGACTGCTGACCCAACAATCATAACAATTCAATTCACTGAATAGATTAATGTTAAAATTAGATAAGGAGGACTGAAAGATCAGTTTAAGATCAGAGAAACTCCAAACTACTTGCTTTTAAAAGAAAAACATGCCTTCTAAAAAACCCCAAGCATACACTACACATCAAACAATGCACCTCCTTGAACAAAATACAAATGATCTCAGTTCTGCTAGTTTTCTAGTAAAGAGAACAGGCAATCGATCTAAAACTTCAAGGTCTGTGTTTTATTTATTTTTTTTTTTACATTGGGAAAGGGTCAAAAACTCTCCCTGTTTAGAAATAAGAGGGAAATATATCCAGCTGTCTGAAGCCAACACCTTAGCCCGTGCATCCATGTCAGTGGTGGGTAGGTCCCAGTGCAGCTAGTAAGCTTCATCAAGGCTGCTGCCTTTTGACTCCAAAGAGGATGCCATGCCTTCAGAATCCATGGATTCCCAGAGGAATCCATCCTGCACACAATCCAACAAAGGAGCACAGTGCATTGACCCAGCTCTAGGTATGAAGTCTCTACACATTTTCAGGAGGCCCTTTGCACACTCATTCCCAACTGAACTGCAATGGAACTCCACACAAGGAGTATCTTGTGAGGGACAGCCAACACCAGGCAAAATTAATGATCACCCTTTCAGCATTGAGCATGAGAGTGGATGGGGCAACGGGAGCGAAGGGATTCAGAGTGGAGTGATCTGGATACACACATGGTGCTATCTGTTCTGTACTCTTTGTTAACCATCATGTATCTGAAGGGATTCAATCAGAGCTAGGACTGTCTTCAGGTCCACAATTAATGATCTCACAAGCCCAAATAAGGTTACCAAAGCAACGAGCTTCTTTCACTTTACACTGGGCACAGACACCCACATACAAATCTACTTACATAAGTAAACTTACCTTACAATAAAGGTTTCTGGCTCTTAGTTTTAAATCACAGAACAATTTTTCTGAATTTCATCCTGCTAATGGTTGGAGTAAAACAAGATGGTAAAGAACTATATCCTTATTATTTTTTTCAATATTTAACTGACTAAATATTGCCTGTAGCAAATTTACTATTAAAAAATCCATGGGAGACAAAGAAGAGCACATTTCACCATTATATGCCCACCATTTAAAATGTACATCACAAGTGGCCAGTTTTTTAAAGCAGATTCACTGAGATATACACACTCACCCACAGCCAATGATATCGTACAACTGAACTTGAGAACCATTCACTTACCAATCACCAATCTCTAATAAAAAAATGCCACCTTTCCCTCATTTCAAAAGAAATAAGAACATGTTTTACATTAAAAACCAATTATAACAGGTTTTTTACTTATCATCACAAGGTAAATTTGGACAAGCTAAAATATGACCCATAATTTTACTTTGTAAGATGTTCTATCTACCTTACATGACCTAACTAGTCTTACACTTTCAGCTTACACAGTTCAATCTCACCTTCCCTTCCTAAATGGAGGGATGGACAGATACACCATGGAAGAGACACATACCAGAATATTCCAAAGGGAATTTAATAGAATAAAACTTTTGAAACACTCCTGAAATATTTAGACATCTATAATATAGAAATAATTTCTGATTCCAGGCCCAGTTTCCTCCTATCACTGCCATGATTCTACCATCTGACTCAGCAGTACAATTTAAGAAGAAATAGCTTAGCTGTTTCTTAAGTAAAGAGGAGAGGTGGACAACAGGTCAAGCTGTTCAGTCCTACAAAGCTAATGGGTTCATGTTTATTTGAAATATTAGTACCTCCCCAAAATCCCACAAACTATGAACAAAATAGATTACATCAGGATACAGAATCCTGGCATACAGGGAAGTAATAGAAATCCTGAGAGAATTACAGCATGAAGAGGAATATTGCAAAAGCTTTGCAGCTTCAAAAGTGAAAGAGTTCCTGGCACAAGCTTTTTGCTAACTTCTCTAAGACAAAATCATGAGTCACAGTTGGACCAAATCTTAAACTGCTGCTTATACAGATACTGCCATGATAATTCAGAGAAAAAGTTCACCTCTAACTGTTTCTAAGTACCACATTTTACATGGTATTTACAGAATGGTAGGCAGCTAGTGAAATTCTCAGTAGAACTCTACGTCCTCACATAGCTTGGAAGTCATCTTATTTTCTATCTCTGAATAGCACAATGCATTGTAAAATTAGTTTCTCCCTTGCTTCAGCTGGCAATTTATCGTATCAATCTTCTTAAATGTTTAATATTAACATAAAATTCCTTATTCAGATTACTTTAAATAAAAGGTAAGCACGCACAGCATTGTTTCAAAATAATGGAGTTATTTACATATCTATTTTCAATGGCCACATTTGGAACAAAATGCAGAATATATTCAGAAGTTACACAGAGCCAGGTGGAACACTAGAGATTGTATCTTCCCTTTTTCAACACTATACCAAAAAAAAAAAAAAAAAAGGACGAAATGGCATTATCTATCACAAGAAACTTAGCAGGGAGGTGCTCAATACAGAATTTTGATTTATTAAGTGTAAGCGACACCATTGCCACATGACAGCCTTGATTTACACTGCTTTTAATTCACAGCTAGCAAGGAAGTTTATCAGTTCCATTTTGGCCCAGGTCATAATGGATATAGATTTTAGATGGTATGGAATGAAAAACACCATTACACAGCTGTGTAACCTCCCATGAGAAGGCAAAACAAAACTGCAACTGAAATGTAATGTCCCAATGATTAAGAGAGAGTCTGCAGAACAGATAGCTAAAGGCAGAAAAAGTACATTGGAAAATAGAAGCTTGTGAGATTGAGAGGCTTGCTGACCTACTGCAGGTCTCAGAAAGGACTCAAAGGTAAAGAGCTCTCAGAAAGACTAACCCATTTCTTAAGCTTCAGAGTATACTGAAAAACCCAAGACATACACTTGTGAGGTGAAGAGGAAATAGTGTCAGGTCACAGTATCAACAGAGGACATGCTGGAAAAAGGTGATCACTAGAAAATCAAGTCAGCAGCACCAGATGATTATGCTCTGACAGGATTTTAATACAGTGGAAAGTTAGAATGACTGCATCTCTGCATCTTAACAATTCAGACACCTGATTCTTGACAGCCAGAGGGCAGAAAACATTGCCAGAAGCACTACAGGTGATTTGGAGAATCACAAACAGACCACCTTTATTTCCAGCTCAGGATTTCATAAAAATTATGTCACAATGAAATATATACAGGAATGCAGCTTCCCTGCAGCTAACCAAACAGTACTTGGTTGATTAAAGCACCAGAAAGTGCTGTAATCTCTGTGATTGACTCATTGTATTAATAAGTAATAGCTGTGACTGAGCTTTAAGAAACAAATTGTTGCTGCAAATATAAATTGTAGTTCCTATTGTAACAACACCCAAGGACAAACTACATTGTGCTGCTGTAGGAGAAAAATTGTTTTTATTTAATTTAATCTTGAGATATATCTATATAGATATGTATCCATGCAAGCATATACATATATACCTTTTACTTCTTATGGTGTGTATGACAGAAACAGGATATTACATGGAAAGGTTGTATATCTTTGCAAGTACTTCTACCTTTAGATTACATTCTGCAATAAAAAACCACTGCCAAATAATATGTTATGGAAATAGGAGTTCTACTGTAAATTATTTTATGAATTCCTGGACTGATAAAAATATGTAGTGAACAAAATCTACCTAGGTTCAGCATCTCTGTCACATAATTCCTATCCTAAAGAAAAACAAACACAAGAGCAGCATAGATTTCTGCATTCTCCATGCAATTCTATGCTCATATTTTACTAATAATCAATTAAGGTGCATAATACACTGACATCAAACAACTTGAAAATACACAGTTTGCCACTGAATCCTTGCAATTCTCCATTTCTCTTCTTAAAGAGGATCAGATTCCAATCAATATGTTTCAACAAGAAATTGTGCACCTTACTGTGTGCCAAGGAGCACTGACAGGCTGGAGACTTGTACTTGCAATAAATTTCATATGCAAAAACCTGAGCAGAAATCTACAACAAAGAAGTTGACACACACCAGACTGCACTTAACTGAATAGACTTTGAATTAATTTTAATACCAGCACTTTAGCTCAGCTTCACTATCACTATAATATATGGACAGTGCCTTAAAGGTGAAGTGAATCAATCCTTCAGCACTCTTTGCAGGTCAAAAGACTTCCTTATGAATGGCCTGATACCAATTAGGTGGCAGAAAGCTTATTTTACACTAAAATATCATTTTTTCTGTTTTCTTTATGTCAGAAGTTTGGCCTATTTTAAAGCTATTTTACCTTTAATCTATTCTACTTTTACATTACTATATGACATATACAACTGTGGATGCTTAGAGCTATATTTCTGGAAAAATAAACATAACCATTAACCAACGGGTGAGACAGCAAAGGGAAAATTGATGTGTTTTATGTATAAATTCAAAGCCTCTTAAAGACTTTGTCCAGAACTTTGCTTCTGGTACATATCTGGGAAAGTACAATCACATGATCTGTCAGTGAAGAATATGTTAACAGAACCATACTGTACATGAGTGTCCTACACAGAGGTAAATAGGCTCTTTCAATAGAACTTAATCATACATGACTCTTGGCTAGGACATTTTTTGCCATTAATTAAAAAGTATGAATTAACACTGTAATATCATCCAGAAGAATCTATGAAAAGTAGATGCTATCCTAGTGCACAGTGGTTTTCAAGTGGAAACTTAATTTCAAAGTTGAGGTTCAGAAAAAAGCAAGAGCCTTTTATTCTGCTAGATAGTGCTACACTCCACTTGCAAAAGGAATTGTAAATATTACAGTAAAGCTACATAATTTTGCTGAGCTTGTATAATTAGGACTGTAAGTCAACAATGCTTTGA
Source organism: Pycnonotus jocosus (assembly GCA_013400435.1). NCBI lineage: Eukaryota > Metazoa > Chordata > Aves > Passeriformes > Pycnonotidae > Pycnonotus > Pycnonotus jocosus. The sequence continues at coordinate 94,228 of VWYP01012775.1, read as the reverse complement.
CTATTGAGTATTCTTCCTGCCTAACTACCACCACTAACTTTACAGAAGTCATTCTGGAATATTTGCTAAATACCTTTCACTGTAAACAGTGGCTTTATTTTTCCCCTTTTCTGTTATTCAGTCAGATTCAGAGATCAGCACTGGAAGAAAACTGTGTCTACAGTATTACAGCCCTGCAAAGAGCAAAGAAGCAGGAAGAGAGCAGAAGCAGGTGGAATGATAACAGAGTGTTTGTGTACCTGTAGGCATGGACACAAAGAAATTCAAGCTGACCTTACACAGTCTACCTCAGACAGTATTTCAATGTCTAAAGAGCAATTTGTTATTACATTCAAATATAATGGGGTAGTGAACTTAGTAACCTGTGAAAGTGAGAACAGTCACCTTGTGTGCTTTAGGTTTGTTTCTACTTGGCTTCACTCTGTTTTATCACTTAATAACAAATTTCTGAACAAATCTGATTTTCCTGTCAAATTTACTGTGTTTTTCTTGTTTCTCAACTGGCTTGATGTACCATACCCTAACTGTATTTCTGCAAAGCTCACTGTTATTACCCAAAACTAAAAACAACCATTTTCCTCTGAGAATCAATACAAAATTTCAAGCTGGCTTTGGAATATTTCCCTATATTTTGTTATAGATTTTTCTCTCCAGGTGAGCATACTGCAGCTTTTTCTACCAAAAAGAAACTTAGTGACATATTGCTGTTGGAAACCAGTATCAAATTTCAACGTAACAGGTAACAACTTCAGCAGCTGAGATAAAGAATAATTAGGACAACTGCAGGAACCCCCAAAATGATACAGAGCATAAGAGAATACTGTAGAACATTTTTAACACAAAGATGGCAACCTGCATGTACAAGTATGAATAGAGTAAAGAGGGAAAACTAACCAAACCATTTTGTTTTGACAGGATAATTGTGCCATCTATCTGCATTTCTGTACAGGGGTAAGCTACTATTGAATGTGCAGATTCATCACTTTTGCCATTTCTGTGTTGCTAACTCATCCATATTTCTAAACTAGAATACTTGTGGATTTCTAATTTTTGTGAGAATATATCATACAGAAACACTTACTATCCAGAGAAGTCATACCTGCTGCCAAGGATTGGCTCTCCAGAGGTTCCCAAAGCAGAATAGTCCATGCCATAGAAATTCAGTCCTAAAAGTATTTTATTCCTCCATTTTGAATCAGGATCCAGTACTTCAACACAAGCTCGTACCCAGGGAAGGGGGGAATTTGGACCAGGTCTGTCAAGTTAGAAAAAATCAAACAGGTTGTCAGAAAAAGTACATATTCATACTAAGCCTTCTCTTTTTGACCAGCATAACTTTTAAGAACAAATTATGGCACACAAAAATCAGTGAAGATGAAAAAGTGAAGATGAACCTACAATTCTATCAAGGCTAAATGCACATTCTTCAGTAGCTTGAAGTGCTGATACCCAAAACATGATTGCCTCACTCTTGACTTTTTGATTCAGTTCTGAGGTGAAGAGACACAGAATTCTTTCCTAGAGGTAAGAAATGGTTTCCCCAAGCACATCATGCCTTGCACAATGCCTATGCTATAATTCAAAGCTCTGTATGACTTCAGGTTTTTTTCAACATTTTTACTGCAAACTGGCAAAATATACTGGGACTAAATCTACCATTTACTTGCAGAAGGGACTATAAAATTACTGACTGGTAAGCAAGACAAGTTTCAATGATAGTGACACTTATTTATGGGAAAAAAACCTACAAAATACCTAACAAAAAACTACATGAAGAAAAAGACTATAGCCTCAATACACAGAGTAATTGAATTGTCACGTATATAACATCAGGATATTGTTCTCATTCCATTCCTACCTCACTGGAGAGGAGACCAGGCTCTGCCTCAAACATTAACATGACAAAAGGCACTTAATAGCATGGTAACAGGAAGAGCACATCCCAGTCTTACAAATATCAACATCTGCTACTCCCTACTAATTATCTGCCTCAAAGCCTTCATGATACCTGTGCCATTAAAACTCAACACGCTAATACAGCAGAGCAGTGTTGCTGGCAATTGTGCTCATATTTAAAGGCAAATGAGGTATCAATTGTTTCAAGCTAATTTGTTTGAAAATGTTATTAGTAGTAGTTTTACTATTAGTGTACCTATCCTGCAGAACTGTGTTAAAAACCAAAAGAACCTGGACTGTAAAAGAGTAAGTGTCAGGCTATCCTTTTAAAAGGATGCCTTTTTAGCTGGAGTCCAAAGTCTTTCATAATATTCAAACCCCAAATACAAATTCTGTTAAAAACGTACTGAGTTATCAACTTCCAGAAAAATCGTCTATTTTAATTACTAATCCAGAACTTTCGTATCATACAAGTACAAAGCATTATCCACTTTACTAGAAAGAAATAAACTTGTACTGTAGATTTAACAGACTTAAGTAAGAATCAGCTCCTTCAATGACCTTTCTGATGTCAGATGGAGCCTTACCGATGTGGTGCTGAATAGTCGTATGTCATGAGACTGAAGCTGTCTATTGCTGAGGCCAACTGATCAAATTCTTTCTTTGTGAACATTCCCGGCTGGTTAGTCCTTTCAAAACAAAGCAAAACACAAACAGGAAGAGATAAATTACTACAGTAGGTTTATTCTCTCCTTTGGGTTTCATACCATTTGATCATATAGGAAAAAATCTTTCTTTCTGAGGTGGCAAACAAAAAAATAAAATATGTATTTCAGTGCCATTTTTGTAATAAACGACTAAGAAAAAAAAATTACAATGCTATGTAGGTGGCCAGTGGGAAGAAACATACTTCCACAGCATACTTACCAAATAAGCATTTCCAGCATGGCTACAAGAGTGATTACAAGGACTGTGGACTAATCAAATTGCCTTAGGTAGCAATCAATTCAACTTTAAAAGCTTTTACAAAACCTTTAATTGCTTGGGCTGTTGTACTGGTTTTGACACTTACAAAACTAAGTTCTCTCAGGCAAACTTAAATAAATGGATGGGTGCAGCTGTTGATAGAAAAACATAAACCAAAGGTAATTTTTTTATTAACCTCAAAAGGAACAATTTCAGTTTATACCATACTTAAGAAAGAACACCTGTTTTCTTTAGACAAAACCAGATTCATTTCTTTCTTTGGGCAGGGGAGAATAAAGAAGAAATCCATTCTATGGACTTTTCTAGACAAAAGTCCAGTTATGCCTTCAGTATATCTTGGTATGAAATATGGAAAACCATTCTTTCCTCCCTTTTCTTGCTTACTCTTGATTTACAAATTAATATCTACCTTATTTTCATGGGTGAGGGGTTGTATATTTTGTCTGTTTTGGACTCAGAGAGGCTATTGACTTCATTCAATCATTCAAGATGGAAAAAATTAATTCACACAAGTTGCCTGAAAGCACTGAATCTGTTTCAAAGAGAATTTGTAATTTCAAAATAGCAGCACAAAGAGCACAGCAGGCAGCATAAGCCAGCCTTAATTCCATTGCAAAGATGAGACTGGACTAAAATGGAGAAGCTACTGCCAGAAGAACCCTGTTCTCAACCAGATGACTCAGAAGCATGTTAACATGAGACAAAGAGGTAGAGAAGCAGGATATTGTCCCAAATAATCTGGGACAGCAGTGTACATAGGGAGACATTGCAAAAGAAGAGAAAAGAGGAAAAAATGTAATTTAACAGCACCAAACTCTGTGGTACATCTCTGCCATTTAAGAGGCAGACTTACAGGATTGTACAAGATCCCTCTAGAGAGCAGAGGAGAGAGACTGGAGAATCCAGACTTTCCCAATAATGTCAGAAACTGCTATTTGATCTAGAAATTAGAAGCCAAGGCTTGTCTAGGCAAGGTATGTTTTAAAACCACTCACGTTCCATCTTAAATGTAAAAACCAAAAAGATGCTTAGTGACAGATGCAAGTAATAAACAGAAAAATCACATATTTTGACCTTTATCCCTTTTGGATCAGTGTGCAAATTCTACATCCAACAATATGTGCTGCACGGATCACCAGAGCATAACAGTGTTCATTTATCAGTTCACAAGGACACTTTGTGTTCTACTGCATAAGGAAAGAGGTGAACAAAATGCAGGTTACAAAGTAGGGCAGATTAAATACATAACATGCCTGTCAGATTTTCAGAACCAGTGAGATACTGGTCACAGGAAGGAGAAATTCCATTCTTTTCCTTCAAGAGTTGTAACAAATTAAAAAAAAAAAATCTTCACTTCTGGAACCTACTGGTGGACCTCAGGGTTTTTTTTTATAGTTATCTCCTTGTGATGTACTGCAATTGCAAAGTACAGTTGTTCTACAAGAATTAAAATAATAAATACATCTTTGAAATAATGCCATGGCAACTTGGATGTCTGTAGGCAAAGCAATTTCCCAATGCAAACTCCAGAAAAACACATTTTCAGTAAATTGATTGTGATTATTCCTGAAGGGAAAAACATAAAAAGTAATTATAATGTGTATTAGGTATTAGGGCAAGTTGGATTGCTTTATAGATTTAGCCGGGTAGTACTTTAATGAAATTTGCATGTGTAACTTAAGCAGAAACCCACAGGTTAAAATGGATATTGCCATCATTTTCTCCAAAGCAATTTTGTAACTCAACTACTTCTGTTACAAAGGAATGCCATCCCAGTGGTAAGGGCACAAATTTCCAACTTGGAACAAACCCAGCAGCAACAAATATACTTTGTCCATTATTGTACAGTGTTAAAACAGCAGCACTCTTCAAAAAAACAAGCACCACTCACCAGTTCAATGAGTACCACCAGTCAATTGTGATCTAGTCCAGCACTTTGGGAAACTCCACTGGAACAAAACCAGGACTATTTGATTCATGCTTTTAGAATCGTTCTGAGTCAAGAAAACTGGCACTCAAGGATAAAACCTAAATATTTTTTGACAGCTATTATACTTCAGATTGGAGGGTTTCCAATCATTCTGATATTTATGTAACCTTAACTCAAGGGCAGGTATGTTCTACCGTCTGCTTTGTTGAGAAATTCAGTACAGAAAGCCAGGAGACTGGGCACAGAATATGCTAAGTCCACAAAAGTAATACTTTCCAAGTCTAAGGCAAAAGCTTGTAATTCTTCCAAACTTTCAATACCATTTCCAAAATAGTCAGCGAAGTGGCAGAAGCTTCATCATCATTTATTAGCTCTGTACAATATACACAGAATCATAGAATCATCAAATGTGCTAAGTTGGAAGGGATCAACAAGGATCATCAAGTACAACTCCTGGCCCTGCACAGGATAGCTCCGACAATTTCCCCACATACCTGACAGCATTGTCCAAACATGTCTTTGAAGTCTGTCAGGCTTGGTGCTGTGACCACCTCCCTGGGGAGCCTGTTCCTAACCACCCTCTGGGTGAAAAACCTTCTCCTAAGATTCCAACCTAAACTCCATAAAGACCAAAAAAAAGAGCCTGTATTTAAAGTTACCCCAGTTTCCTAAAACATTAAAGCCTAAATCCCACTGTCTTGGAGAGAATTCGGCATAACTTAACCAGTTTGCTGAATATTTCCAGTCTGCTAAACTGCGAGAGACTCCACTTTCACTTGGGATTATTTTCTTAACATGGTTTGTTTAATTTTAAAACTTTATAAAGAAGATTAGGAGATACTGCAGAGGGAGAGGTGAGAGTAACAACTGAGTTTGCTCTGCACATCTGCTCTTAAAACTTCCACTGGTCTTGAGCAAACCAGGGCTCCTCTCAGCCCACTCACAAAACCAGACCCAAACTCTTCCTCCAAGATCCTGAAACCCTCCCAGAGAGAGGGAGAAGGATAATGATGGAGGAGGGGTGGAAAAGGAATGCAGACAGGATGGAGAAAGGATGCCCTAGGTGGCCCCAGCCCCTCAATCCCCAGCCCTGGAGCTCCAGCCCCCCAGATTCAGTCCATGCCAGGACTCGCTCCCTGGGACAGCACTGCTCCATGGTGCAGAGGGACTGGGGAGGTCACATGAGTGATGGGCCTGGTGACACTGCCCTGACCCTACTGGAGCACAGGGCACTGGGATGAAACCAGTTTCAGCTATGGATATCCTCAAAGGGTTGAATTTCCCCAACATTCCTGCTAGTATCAACGATTGCTATTCAGCCTCCAGGGAGGTTTCCAGTAATTTGGATTGAACAAAATACATGAACATGAATTATAATCAACTGAAAAACTGAACTATATAAGTTGAATCTACAGCCAAGTCTGCTCCTCAGTGTATACCCCAAAGAAACAGACACTGGGAAGAAAGGAAAGACAAAAGGACAAGACTGATTCTTCTGGGATTGCTGAAAACCATTGCCTTGCACTATTACTAAGAACCACATTTTTTTTTTTAATCTGAGATACTTGAAGGTTTTTTACTATTAAGCAGGCCTTAAACTTACTCAGGCAATGCCTCAGCTACAGGTTTGGTTTGCACTGTTACTGAGAAAGCACTAAGGATTTTAGCTCCTTTCAAAGCAGTTTCAATGTGGCAGTGCAATATTATGCCTCAACCTATGCAACCAGGCATTATATTGTATTTTTATGTCTTCTTTACCCAATATGCTTTCCATGTTTTCATGAAAAATCTTCTCTGGCACTGATAAATGCTCCGGTAAAAAGCAGATGCAAAGCTAGGAAATGTTCAGATTTGAGTCATCGCTCAACCTACTTTTCTGATTGACAATTCAGGATCCAGAAATTCATCTTACACTTCATGGTCTATTTTCAATACAAGCTATGTGGTTTATTTGCCTGGCAAGCACATTTCAGGCAGGGGAAATACCTAAGCAAGACTATACCAATGCAAAGTATGAAGTGCATAAACAAATCTCCATAAGAAAAGACATCAAAAGTGTGACAGGTATCAGTTCTGTCACTTAAACAGTGACTTGAAAATGCTCAGACAATGATAATGAAGATGATATAAAATTCCACAGTAAAAGGAAAATCAAATAGTATCCTCTGTCTTATATAATCAATATTTTAAACTAACACTTTGTGGTGAATGTGTTTTCCTTGCCATTGAAAAGGAAAAGCATCTCTCAAAGAAATGAAGCTTTATTTTTTCTTGACCCTACTTGTTTGAAATAACTGTTAATATGGAATGATATTCATCCCATATTTTTCAATTTTCTGTTTTCTAGAAAAATCTGCAGCATTATATTTCTAAAATACTAGCCAAATGTAAAGATTCAAATTCCTTGGACCAACAAGACTTTCTAATGGATACAGTATCTATTCTTCATGGTATTTTAGAATATTTATTAAAAAGTGTAAGAAATACAGATTTGTCCCCGTAAAAATACATATCTGGAATTAAAATGAAAAGTGTCTTACTTCTGCTCAACATTTAAGGGATCAGGCACCACACATGACGTGGCTTTCTACAAAATCTCTACAAAAATTTCTACAAGTAGAAATTATCAGTGCAAGGAAAGGATTAACACTAAGGATACAAAACAGGGCATGGGACTGCTGGGTGTGCAGAAAGGGGTTGGAAGAACAGNAAGTAGAAATTATCAGTGCAAGGAAAGGATTAACACTAAGGATAGAAAACAGGGGTTGGAAGAACAAAAACACATGGCAAAGAGAAAATGAGAGTTTTCCCTTCCAGTTCACTGCTGGTTTACCTCAAGTGGACATTTCTTATTTTGTGACGCATTTTCCTTTTAATAAACAGTAAAGAATCTTACAGCATCCTTACAGCATCCACGGAAATCCTTCCCGTAAAAGGCCTCAGAAATACAACATAATCATTACAAGTTCTCCCCTTCAAGTAAGAGAGCAATGGCAACCTGGCAGAACTCACAGAATGATGATTTCTCTGAGAGCATAAGTCTTATTTGCACACATTCCTGAGAATTTATCAACATTTCTCAATGGCACACTGCCACATGTATATAAAAAATCTCTAGTATTGGGACAACATCACAGACTTAGGAGAAACCACCTGTTTTCCTTGGTATTTCCATATACACAGCTTAGAATTCTACAGTATCTTTTTACTGTTCCATCTTTTCATGTCTAAAGTAACTGCAGGGTGGTTTGTTTCACAGCCTAGAAGGTTTATTACCCAAATCTTCCAAATTACATACAGTCATATGTATCAAAATTCCCATTAATGCTTTACTGATAAGTATTTTTGTAAGGTTTTGAGTCTGTAGTCTTTCATATTGAAAGACTGGAAAGAATTCTTCAACAATGAAAGCTGCTTTCATTGACTTTCAAATTAATTTACATGCTCAACTACTCTTGTCTCACTGCAATTACTCTCAAAATGAAATAAGGAGAAAAAAGGTCTTTCAAGTGACTGCTATTCCCTGCAAGTTCAAACTGCATTCTGCAGGGTTACCTCACCTCTGCCCTCCTTTATAAAAGGGAAGTTTCCTGTATCCTCATCTTCAAATAGCCTTCATAATGGAAAACTGATTGATTTTCTGTTTCCACTATGATTCCATTTCAGAAGTCAGCCTCTCAGTAATGACTTAATTTTCTTGTCATGTATAATTTTCTGCAAAGCAACTGTTTGCAAATCTTTCTTTACCATGAGATGATATTGGTTTTCATAGCTCATTGCGGATAGGAGCATTACAATATAATGCTACTGCATTTTATGAATACAGACCACTGAATTCAGTTAATGCACAATCACTGAATAAAAATTCACTGTTTCTTCCTGCATGAAGTCTGTTCTATAGAAAGCAGAAGAAAGAGCTAAATGTCTAACCTGTTCATCACACAATTATAACCATTGATAATGAAACAGTCAAATGTGTAACCAAGTTCAATCTGAAACCATTTCCTTTTCCAAAAAAAATCCCCTTGACAGTTTTGTAACTACCCTTTCTCATTTTAGGTTTTTCAAAACTCTCAGGATGACAGCCCACTGAAGTAATTTTACACTAGCAGTACTCAGAAAACAATTCTACATGGATCCCAGTTTCCATGGATGTTTTACAGCTGGATTTCTGGTGTCCTGCAGATGCTTCATTTACAATGCCCTCTTACAGCTGGGTCTTGGGGAAAAAAAAAATTTCCTATCTTCATCTGTCCAGCTATATAGGGACAGGGACCTGACTATTAAAATTCTATGCCATGTCAATTTGGATCGAAGCTGGTCAAATGCTAAAGAAGTTTTAGCAGAGAGATGAAAAAATAAGAGAGAAAGCTTACAGAAATCAGTTACCTCAGAAATCAGGCAAAAAAAAGAATTAAGGTCTGTCTACAACAGCACTGTATGAAGCAGACAAGTCAGCAACAGGACCTTGAAACAATACTGCCATTCAAAGCCATGAACAATAATTACAGCTGCTGTCAAAAGAACATGACCATACTGAATGTTTAATCAACAAAAGCAAGATCCTCAGGTAGACAAAAGCAGATTTACTACATAGTGGGGGATGAATTCCACGCAGCTGAAGGGAGATTGTAAAAAGCACAGCATGCTCTCCATCTCTGACCTCTCTCCCTCCCAGACAACAGATCAAGGCTTTTGCAGAGATGCCTGTTACTCAGGCATTTCAGAAAATCCACATGCTTACTGTAAATTCAAGTATCTTCACCAGCCTTTGAAATACAGATTTCTTCTTCTCTAATTCCTTTCTAAGGACAAAATGTTGCAAGAGGTGAAGCATGATCTAAACAGAGTATCTGACCTTGTGGCCTACAAACCCAGATCAATATGACAAATCAGAGATTGTACATTTCAAACCCAAAAATATCCATTCAACCACTGTATAAACATTAGTCCATTTCTGGAAAAAACAAATAACACAAATGCCAAGTTAGTACAAATTTCTCCTCTCCATTTTTTAATGTATTTAAAAATCTCTGTACAAAAGTCTTATTCCTCTTAAGACAGAACTAAAAATCAAACTGAAAGGCTATTCCATAAAGCCAGTGCAATCACCTCTGGTCACATACACTCTTCCAGTCATGGTTATTTATCTGGTTCTATTCAGAGAACACTCTCCCAGCTTCACACACTTAAGTCCTGCAACAGAAGAAGGCAGAAACAAAAGCTGGAGGTTCCCTCTCCTCCCATCTGAAGCCCATTTTAACATCTCCAAATCACATATTCCTTACAGAATATGAAAGGACACCTTATTGTTAATAAGTCAGAGAAACATCATCCCAAGAGACACAAATTATGAAAGAATGAGAAAATGAAAAAGGAGAATTTTAATGGAAATACAACAATTTAGGTTAATTTATAATGAGATGGAGCAGTCTGAATCTCTCAAGATAACTGCTTTAGCAAACCTCAGCTAGACATTAGGAAGAACCTTCTAAAAGTGCAGGTAGTCTGGGAGTTCCGATGTCCATCATTTGTAGATTTGAAGAGTTTGCTAGATAAACTTCTAGAAAAAGTAATGTAGTTATAGTTTATTTGGACTTTTTAAAAAATTATTTGTATCTTCCAATACTACTCCACTACTATTCCGAATAGTAGCTTAAATTCAGAAGTAAAACCCTGCAACCCTACTTGTGCACTTTGTCTGGTGCATTTATTTCATGAAAGCAATGTTGACACTCAGATGCCTTCAGAGCATAAGGGTTATCTGTCCCTTGTCCACAGAAAAGATCACAACATAAAATAAATGAACATCTCTAGTTAAAACCACAAATCACATTAGTGACTGTGTTCAATTTTCTCAATGGCAAAAATCTCTTCACCAAATTCTCAGATAGGAAAGATTAAGACAGGTATTTTAAAACCAACAAAACCTAGACAGCTCAACGAGGAAGAAAATTATAACTGAGTGCTACAGATTCACAACACAAAAGCCCTGGGAGTGGTTCCTTCATGTGCTTCATATCACTGGGGGACTGTGAATTTTAACAGACTGACAAGTGAAAACGTGCTATATTTTTATCAGGAAGCAGAATGGTATCTCTGTACCTAATGACTTTTTTGCAGAACATTAAGGGCTGGCACTCTTCTTTAATACACACATCCCATCCCAGCTGTTGCCTTTGCAGTCCTTGCTCTCCAAATAGGGAGAAACATGGGATCTGTTCTTGCCATGGAGTAGCCCACACACGAAGCCAAACTAATTACCTGTGGCCCATCTGGTTTAAACCAGTAACAGAAGTCAAGAAGGGGAAACATGCCAAGCAATATATGTCCTGAAAAGAAAGCATGAAATCTCAGCAGACAGCTAGGGACAAATAAGCCTGAAAACTGCTGTCCTCAGAGCGGAGGCATGCTGGCAGACCAGTCACTTACCAATTCTTAAGTTACTTGAAAAATACAGTGCATCTAAAACTCTGAAGTCAAGGTAAGAAATATACATTTGACAAAACCAGACAATCAGACTACCAAAGAAGAAAAAATTAATTTTGCCGCTTGTTTTATTTACCAGTTCCATTTTTGGGAAGGTTAAATGCTCTCCTTCCATGCTGTTTCTGTTACATTGTTTCAGCTTCTTCCTAGGAGCCATTTAAGAAGGACTATGCACAAATGAACATCCACTGTGTCACCATTTGCTTCTCCTAATTTCCAAACTATTCTAGTGCCTTTCATGCCAGGGCTTAATGCCCAGGGAAACCATGCTCCAATAGCAGAACATCACGCAAAACAAGCTTGTACTCTGGAGCATATGAGCCTAATTTAAAAACTCTAACACACCAAATGTAGCCTTAATTCCTCCTTGCATAAAATGCTCACCATTTTTCTTCTCTTTGTTTTTTGGAAAGTTTTCCAACTTAATACTGAAACTTATGTAGTAATTGCCCTACACCAGCTGGCTCAGAATTGGTAGAGCTACAAATGACAGATATGCAGAGGAATACATTCCACCCTTTCTTCTCTTTGACTGTTGTTAGCTGACTTACAGATTATTTTAATGATTCTCCCTAGGGGGAATTCAAAACTAGATGTGTGCGCTTGCTTCAGAAGATGCCAGTAGAGTCAGACCTTTGTTGCATTGATTTTATATTGTAAGGTACACTCTTTAAAAGAGCCAATTCTAAGAATAGATTTGTTCCTCTTGAGTCCTTTCTCAATCTACGCAAAATGCAGGAACACCTCATGGCTGCAGTCAGAGCCATGTTGTACTGAGCTGGCAGCCCAACAAACAGCAGCAAAACCAGGGACGTCATCAGCAAGGGAAACATGTAGCTTAGAGCCATTAACAAGCACCTAGATTTACTGCAGCTAACAGAATTCACTTTAAAAGAGATGCAACTGATAGACCTATACTTTGAGCCTTTATACAGGGGAAAACATGAGCCTAGTAGCATGATTATGAGCAGGATTTAATAGCATCACCATAATTTGAGGACATTATTAAACTTGCTCCAGTAACTGCTACTCAAAAGGAGACAGTAATAATTTCCTACTGAGTTTTCTGTTCCCCTCAGTATAAACTCCTATCTCAGGCTGTATCCTGTGATCCAAATCAAACATATTATACAGATTCTCTAACATGCAATAAAAATTACTACACCAGTCGGTTAGTCTAGGCAGCCCTCTTAAGAGTGATTTCTGTGGCTTCTTGACTGCTGAATTTCATGCACAGGGCCAGATTAAAAAATCTCGTGATATGTAACTGTACTCTCCATATTCCTGACAGTCTCTGTTTTGCAGGATACTCACAGGAAGACAACTCTGGGAGCAACGGAGGCCAAAGTGTTATTACCAACTAGGCACAACAAATATGAAACTGTCCATAGTTAGCTTTCAGATTTTCCCTATAAAGTCCCATTTTTTTGTACAATGATTATCCAAACAGATTGTCTTCCAGCATCAAACTTCCTTACCAGCAACAGCAAGCATGCAGAGCATATTTGGTATATACTTACTAACTCTAAAATAAATAAACAATTATTTTTAGAACTGCTTGCTTTTCTGTGACCTCATTAGTCAAATTGGAACAAAAAGTAAGAAAGATTAGACATGGAGAAAGCACAGAAAAATTAAGCAACAGTATTAGTGATTCCAAGAAAATAAGACTACTGTGACGAGGTTTCTCACAAATATTTTAACTTTTCATAATTTTAACTATATGTATTGATAAAGCAGAATCTTACTTAATAAACAGTATTCTACAAAGTTGGTTTTCTAATATACTGTTATTTGACATAATCTGATGATTGGAAAATTCATCTGGAAAAAGCAATGTCTTTCCTGTGGGTTTGATCCCTAGCCTTCTTTATTTACCAAAAGTTCAAGGCTCTACATTCTGTCCCACATAGTACTTCCTGAGAATGATGTTAAAAGTAAGTGACAGTTCCCATTTCACTCCAAAACAGACACATGTTAGAAGCTGCTTATATTTCATTGAATTTGTTTACCATACATTAGCATAAAAATTACCCTGCTGTTTACTTGCATTTTCTACATCAGAATTGCTACTTGCTAGAAACACTTCTAAGGAAAACAGTGTATATATATACACAGGAATAGTAAACCAATGAATATGTCATTCTGTATACACAAAGTTATGGCAAGGCAATTGAATCTGCAGCAATCTCTAATGATGACGGATTACTGACACAAAAAAAATATATATATATATATAATATATATATATAAATATATATAATTACAAGTATCTGTTCATAATCAGTTTCTAAATGACCAAAGCACCTATTTCCTTTATCACATATGCAAAACACTGGTCAACTGCAGCATCCATTAGGTTCAGCAAGTGTGAGGTCAATGAGCAGTTATTCATTGTGTGTTCTTCCTACTTTCCAGTTAAACATGTCACGTATATTTATAGGAAAGGCAGAAAAGAGCATGACAGCACAAAGGAAGAGGAGGGACGAGATGTCCACCCTCCTGCCAATCTTTCCAAGAGGCAGAGTAGCAAAATTAAGCTGGTATTGACTGCTACTGGATAGCAGTAATGAAGACTGCATAGATTCTGGTAATTTTCATTGCACAGCAGCTCTACAAAGAAAAGGTTGAAGATATTTACAACAGTATTTCACATCCACACTGTTTCTGCAGCAACAATAAAAAATACACTGAGTAGCTAAAATGTTAATTTTGAAGAAGTGGTAGTTTAGTGCTGGAAAATACTGATAATACATACCTATAGAAGTTTTAAGTAACAGGAACAGAAAATGTAGATTTTTTTTTCCTTACATATGCAAATATGCAATCCAAACTTGGAGATGCTTGCAGTATTTTGATGAGACACAAACATACATTATGTTCAAATATTTGAAGAGAGGAAGTAGTTTGGGTTCCTGTAGCTTTAAAATGAAAGTAGCTGCACTACAGCTGTGCATCTCAAGAAGTCAATAAAGACAGAAATTTTTCTAGAAGCTGTGAGGTTAAGTGTACCTTTTATCAGGGAGAAACATATTTGGTTTTAATTTAAATACTGTTTTGATACATGCTATCAGAAACTAGCCAGGAGATAACAAATTATTCTAGCTAAAATGTATGCAATTTGCCAATAATAGCATTTTTTGAGAATGTCACGAGGACAGCGATAGCTCCAGTGGTTTGTTTACAATGTGCCTCACTCTTACTAGTAATCTCCAACACCATGTGTCCCACAAAGTTGAATGAAACCATCTTGCTCACTGACCTCTGCTTTGTATTGGCAGGCATGTTATTAAAACACAGCTAAGAACAGCAGCTATTTTGCATACTAAAATCAAGGATCGAGGTTTGACATATCTAGTTATTATTATGCTAGACTTGATAAAATTACTAAAAGTATAAAGCTACTTTGTGTTACCTGAGGCTTCTTAAACAATTGAAATAATCTCTTTTTAACAATGTCTTCCATGCATTTTAATTATGATTGATACATCCAAAGGTTCCAAGTATTAGAGATTTTTCAGCAGATTCTTGGTATTTTTTCTCAGAAATACAGCAGTATCTGCATCTGTAATATCTAAAACTCTTAATAGTGACAAAGTGGGGAAAGTGAGGAAAGGACAGAGAAGAGGCAACTGTTGAAACAGGCAGGAACTTGTCACCCTTGTCCCCTATCCCTTAAGTCACACATTCAGTCAGGTGGAAAGATGACAGAGAATCTTCTCTGTCATGTGCCCTGTTTGCCTAAAAGGTCTCTACCAGGGAAGGTAGGGTGTGATTCTTGTAATCCATTTCTCTCTTGGACTCCTGGATACTCAACCAATTCAACTCCTTGTGGAGTATCCTGAGGGCTTTCCAGTTCAGGAAACCCCCCCTGGCAGCACACTAGAGTGCTGCACCACAGATTATGCTGACATTGCAGCCTCTCACCCCAGCACCTGAGTTTACTTGTTTACTTCACAGTTTACTTTCTCTCATTTATGGATTCTGTACAACATCAACAGATAAAGAATCATCTGTTATTCAAGAGCAGCTGCTGTCTTGTAGCCTGAAGAGAGGTGTGTTAAAAGGATATCCATCAAACAGGACAAACTGCCTAATGCATATCCTAACCATGAAAATGTCAATAAACAGTATAGTATTATATTATGAAGTGACACAACCAATGTCATTTTTATTTCTACTTTGTCCAAAGGATTATACTTCTAGGGATGATAAAAGTCCAGGGAAAGCAATCACTAACAACCTAAATACAGAGTAATTTAACACTGTGTTTAACAAAATGAACAGCTTTTAATGAGTGTATACTGAGACTTGACATATTTATATCTTATGTCTGAACTCTATAATGAAGTACAAACGCCAGGAGGGCAATGGTTATGCAACCATGGATAGATTGAGAACCTCTGTGAAGACAACACCATACCTACAGCTTCCAGGAACTTTTTGTCTATGTTCCTTCTCAGGACAGTAAGAAACTGGACTATTACTGATGCTCCTTCTGATGATAGCTTATATAAATGAATTTAATTTTATTTACTCATTGTTTTCTTGACAGTAATTGGAAAATACAGTGGATAAAATGGTTGCTGAACCTGGACAAAACATGCAATAATCTAGTCAAATGAAATTCAATTTACTTGCAGACAGAAAAACGTTACTACTATACAAAGCCTCACTTTTTGCTTTGCAAATACATCCCTAATATTATAAAGAATTTAAGTACAGAGAAATAAAATAAACAAAACAATGCCTATGACTTATGAGAACAAGTGCAACCAAATTTCAAGGTCCATTTGCCATATTTATTTTTCCCCCCCAACATCCTTATGCAAGTGCATATTAAGGCATAAAGGTAGTCCACTCCAGCACAGCTACCCTATTTGGAAAGAAGCTTGTGAAATCAGCATAAAAACATCCACACATCTTTCTGCAGTATAATTTCTGCAGCACAATAAAACACTGACTTGCATATATTTAAGGCAGGAATTTAATCAAGCCCAGGATTAGTAGGACCAGTGGCTACTGATGGTTACTCACCATCAGCAATGGACAGAATATGCCTGGCTAGCCACTGACCTCACAGAAGTGGCATCCGTATGTCCTGGGTTTATACATGCATCAATGTCCATGCATGTTAAAAGCAGTAAAATTCTAACTTTTGGAGACATTCTGTTGAAAGATAGAGTGGAAGTCTTTAGCAAACCATCTGCTCTAGCAACCACTTACACATCACTGTGATCCTTGCATGTCTCTTCAGACACCTGCAACTGCAAGAGTCCAATTCACAAGGGAGAATTACACACGCACACACTTCGTAAAGAATAGCTTTGGCTCCTGCTGTTCCTCTCTCTTGTAAATCATTTACATTTGCAGGAAAATCATGCAATTCCTAGAAATCAGGTGGACAAAACCACTATCTCAATCTCTGTTTTCTACCATGGGAGCTCTACATGCATTCTCTATGACAGTAAAGCTTACTAGAGAGGTTCCTGCCTCCCAATCAGCATCCAAACACATTCCCAACTCTTGATTATGTCAGCTCAACTGTCTCTGGTTAATGTTGTGAAAAGCTATAAAAATGTGTAGACTTAAAAAGAGTGAAGTTTTCTTTTATTCCAGAACATTTTACAAGCAAAGCAAAAACCAAAGGCACCATTGGAACCTTCAGTTACTAAAGCAAGGTTCAGTTGAGGATCAGTCTCACTTAGTTTTTGTAGCAAAAGTTGAATTTCAGAAATTAAACAGATGATCCAACATGTTTTCTTCCTGCATCCCACACTCGATCTCATGTGCAGTGCTGCATTTTCCAGACGGGTTTTCCCTCAGCAAACTGGTATTTTTAGCTCTTAAGTGTCTCCTTTCAGATAGCATTTGCTGACAGATTGCTTTGATCTTAATGCATATCAAAAGAGTCTAAATTACAAATTCCTAAATAAACTGCTTACATTTGACTATGCTCTTTAAATTTTAATCAGGGTAGAACACAAAAGGGACAATATTTCAGCTCCTAACATCCCAGTTGGGCAGGATACTCCACATACAGCTCATGTCTCCTTTATCAGTGTATTGCCAGCTGCTGAACTCTGATATATTATTTGATTCTTGATGGTACTTATTTCCATGCCTTTAGCTGTATTTTTGATGAATAGTCTACAGTGATTCCAAAAACTAAAGAATGTAAGATCATTAAACACACTTTCAACCATGCAGAAATGTTAAAACACAAAGTGAGTTTCAAGACACAAGACATTTAATACACAGTAGCAGGCACTTTTCAGTTCAAGCCTTGTATCTTATAAATCAAATATTTTCAAGTACAGCTGCTATCCAAAAAGTCAAGTAAGGTAGAAAGAAAATTTCAGAATTCTGATTATTGATATCATGAAATCAAATATATTTCTAAGCTTTAAAGTATACATGGTCATTGTGAGTGTTTTAAGATGTTTCTGTAAGTTATGAATCTATTTGCAACAACCTATTTACTCAAAAATTTCAAGTGTTTTTTCTAGTTAATGCAATAAGAACACATACATGGAAGACACAGACAGCTGGCTTATGTAAGATTATTGATTGAAAAGAACGTGATTATTGAATTCTCGTGGGCCATAAAGGGTTATGGATAAATCCCAAAAACTTTAGGAATGCATAAAGATATATATAATTGGTTTAGAGGAATGAGATCTTCAGATTATTTTATATGAACTACAGCTGTTATTTCTCACAGCTCCTCTACAAACAGACCCTTTAGGAACAGGCATGTTCAGGCTAAAAATTGCACTTCAGACAGGCATCTCTTTCCAGCTCTAATAGTGCACCCCTACATCCCAGTTCAGAAAGGTTTCAGAACTGTGACCCCACTATTGTGTCAATATACAGGACAGCAGGAGGTAGCAATGACAACACAAGATCCAAACCTCGGTGTGGTGTTCAACAGAGAAATAGTCCTGAAACATAGTTACCTTAAAAATGCAAATTTTGGTTCAGGCAAAACATGTTTAAGAATACAGAGGTTTTATAGAGGATCCAACTCTTGTTTAGGGATGTAGAAAAAATAGACTGTAAAGCCCCACATGATTTACAGAAACAAAACAGATTTAGGTCCCTCTGGCTGACCTTGGTAACATAAACAGGTAAAACAATGAATAGCAATGTTGAGATTTGTGCTATTCTCTACTTTCTCCCTACCACCAAAAACACAAATGCACTTCAAATGTGAAGACTGTTTATAGCAATTACTCAAATTCTACCAGAGCATGCATTAGCATTTTAAAAAGCATCCCTGTGATGCAGTGACTGATAAGGCATTTTAGAAAAACGTTTTAAAATGTTCTCTTTTGCTTTACCTGTAATAGACTGAAATTATTAGCAACAGAAAATTACTTTTTAAAGTAACTATCAATTGGGATGAGATGTAGGACATAAGAGGGCAGCATGAAAGATTGGAATAAATGACAGACAGGAGATAATACATAATAATTTTGCATTATTTTTGATTTAACCAAATCAGAAGAAACTTAAAGTACTTGTTAGCAGCACTGAAAAGCCATGTTATGCAAAGGCATACCAGCCCACAATTTTCCAGAGAAATCTGCAAGATATTAGAGGATTAATGGTCCAGAGCCAAGGTAAAAGCATAGGTGCTTGAGGGATAGGAAGGAATGTCCTCAAAATGCAGCTAGGCCTTCAAGTAAAGGGCTCTGCATAGGTAATATTTTACAAAACTGTCTAGTTCACCAACTTACATGGAATTTATTGTTTCCTTTTGCCACAGTCTTCAACACATTGTTTCTCTCTCTCTACCTATCAAAATTGGATGGCCAGCCCCACATGGAAGCAAAGGAATTTTTGCATTAAATTAGCTACTTCTTGTAAGGATATAAATCAGTTATAGTATGCAACAGAGAAAACATAATATAAAGAAACAAGAAATACCGTCAAAGTACATACTTTACAGAAAATAAACTGCAATCAGATTTCAGGCAACTATTGAAGAACAAAATTAGGTAGATATTGTTCTGGGCTTATAGTCTTAAGATGGTAGGAAGTACCTATATTCAGGAATTGGTTTGGATGGGGTTACATTACTAACGTACAGAAGAGGTGACAACACAGCTATAGGGCAGATGCTACCTAATCTCAGCACACAGACAACCTTTTAGTCACCTACTACAGGATCCCTGAATCTTTTCAGCCAGGTGCATTTAAGTCTGCACAGATAGCTGTAAGCAGAAATGCTTTATTTCCCCATCATGCTATAGGACCTCCTCATAAAACTCAACAAAAACTTGAGGTCATTGCAGAGAAAAGTCCAGTCACAGAAGCAATATTTACCAGACTGCTCAAGCATTCAATTTTCTCAGCCTTTTTGGCACTTTGAAAATGAATGTACACTGAAAGATGTGACAGCCTACAAGAAATTTAGGAGGCTGTACAACAGTGTCCTGAAACTGTGCTGTTAAACTGTCATAATCTGTATTGGCTGTGAGCCTACCCATACTGTTGTACAGCACAAGGTGAGAAAAATAAGAAACTGTCATATTTTTTGTTAGCTGCCTACTGACTCTCATTTGAAAAAGTACCTAACAATGCTTCTCTGTTTGACTTAGTACATTACTGAGTTTTCATATGCAAGCATAAAGCTGCTGAACAGCTTAAAGGAAGAAAGGAAGCTTGGGGAGAGGGGGAAAAATAAGCTTGCATTGCCAACTATGCAATTGTTAGCCAACTGTGCACTTGCAGCTGGGAAAGCCAACCACATCCTGGGCTGCACCAAGGGAAGTGTGGCCAGCAGGTCAAGGGAGGGGATTCTGCCCCTCTGCCCTGTTCTCATGACACCACAGCTGGAGTCTGAGGGAGAACAAGGTCCAGCACAGCACCTTTCCTTGTTGTCTTTATCCCAACAAAAATTAAGAGGTATGTATGAGTGCACATAGCTACCAAGATTATTCAATGCAACATGCATGCAGAAAGGACGACCAACCAAACCCAGACAATTTCTTCTTTTAAACAACACAGCTTTAAGCAGAGCTTTGAACTTACTGTTTATCAGACAAGAAAGTATTTTTCACCTGGAAGCTGCCATCTAAATAGGAATACTCACCCTGCTGCAACTGCAGGCGGAATGACCAGTATGAGTTTAAGTTGTGCTTCATGCAGAGCTTCAGAAAGGTGAGTGAGCAAGTGAATTAACTCCCTGAAATACAAATACACTATTAGAGGGAAAGGCAGGAATACTGCTGCTATATATTGACAAGAACAAGTAACAGTAGTAATAATTGAAAAGATGCAGCTGGCAAGAGAGACAAACACAATTTGTTGCAAATGATCATAGCAGAAAAAAAAATTAAGAAGACTGGTTAGGTTTACCCTCTTTAAGGACTGTGAACACTGCACTGCTTGAGACAGTCTTAGTTTTATTGGAACTGGTGATTACCCCAGAGTTCTAAGTTCTTAGTTTTATTTTAATTAACTATGCATTGCTAGCATGTAAAACAAGCCAGCATATCTGGCATATAGATTCATATAGACTAGGTCACCTCTTGAGGTAATTTTTGGTGGAAAGAATTAGATCAATAGAAAAACCAAACACCGTTCTGAAGAAGCAGCTTTTGAAGAGATTAAAGTTGTCATTGTGTTGCTACACACAAGAATTTGTGAAGATGCTTTCACAACAAAACATGCACTCTTCAAGGGATATTTCTGAGGCCTGTGTTTAGAACCATTTCTTTTGCTGGTTTTTTTTCCCTGTATAAATAATCCTTTTGTTTCTCCTTACTTCACTGTATACCTACAAAATACATGTTTGACAATGTCATATCTGGAAATAGCATCTTCTGTCTGCATCATTTAAATAAAGACTTCCACAACAGCTGATATTCATATCCATGCTCTCGGCATTTCAATAGGAAAATAAACTTTAAAATTCTTATGCAAACTGTTTTTAGCACTCCTAACTGGAAAGGCGATATTAATAGAAAACTCTTCAATCTGCAGAAACAAAGTTTAATGTCATCTTTAAAAGATGAATCCAAAGAGGAATCCAACATTTACTTTATATTTGCTGTACAAACACAGCCCATCTGAGTGCCTTTCTTAAGCCATTCGATTTTTCAGAAGTTACCTTTCCTATTTTTCAGCTGGCCAGGAGGATCCACAAACACAGTCAGAGAACATTAGTACAGAACTCTAGATCTGTTTAGGACTACACTTAAACCAGAACCAAATAGAAAACAACTTCACCACCCATTCCAGAAGGGTAAAAGTGCTTAAGCAGTAAAGGCAGAACAGACAAAAGCCATCATCCAAGCTGTTTGCTCCACTTAAACTGACTCACACCTGAACCCTCAGAAACAGCATCTTGGTACTGTCATGCCTTTCAAGGCAGTATAATCCTAGAGATATTCTCCTTAAGCTATTGTTCTTCCTATATAATTATCCATTACAGTGATTATGCTTGATTTGCACAATGTAGACACTATCCAAAGGCAACCATGTATTTCCATTTTCCCTGAAATGGTTCGATGCCTGATGAAAACTTCCTCTCAAAATCCTGGCAAACAAACACAGCATGTTTTATCACTTTCCCAATACCAGCAATATTTTGTGCTTACAATTTGAGAGCTGGCTGTGCTGAACAGCCCTTAACAATGAACTATCACACTGTCAGCTATACTTCTTTTCCGGGGGAAGACATGGGACTACAGGAATCAGCTTTTGGTCTGTCTGCAGCATGTACTTCTTGCTCTGGGACACCAACAGCTTTCCCTCCTGTTACTTTACCACATTCATTCCACATTAGGAGTGTCACTATTCAGACAAAACACTTATATCATAGAAGAATGCTTTTCCATAGGAACACATTAAAAAATTACAACACTAAGCAAAAGAGACATGTATTGACATAAATATACACATCTATCACAATTCCCACATGACATAATCTTATCAAAAACTATAATCAGTATTAAAACTAGGTAAGCAAGCTTCCTCACTGATTTGTATCTTGTGGCTTGGTGACCTTTTTAACTAATCATGCCCAAACTACAGTGCAACTCAACCTTTATTAGATGTCAGAGATGCTATATATAAGATAAATTTGACCACAGAATCAATTCCTTTCATCTTGAGATTATTGTACAGAGTTGATCAGCAGGACTCTCCCTTCTCTGGCTGCCTGGCTGCCTTTGTTAGCTTTAGGAGCTTTAGGAGCTTTTGCTACACCATGCAAAACATTTGCTGACTTTAACTCTTTAGAATATGAGGGGATAAAAAGAAGGGCAGGATAGGACAAAAGAACCTGGCATAGGTAGAGAACAAGATAACATCTTTTTCATTTAGAAACAAGGTTAACACCCTCACTCCCATTCTGCAGATGCAAAAACTGATCCACAAAGGTAGTGACATATCCATAAAATAGTGACTGCACAAAAAAAGTTATATTTTCAAACATATAAGTGTAACCATAACCTACAACTGTAAACACAGGACAGAGATTTGCGGTCTGAAAAAGGGGCAAGAATGCAGTTTGGATTTTTGGTGCACTAAACCAGGCTACAACTCAACAGCCACTTACTACTCTCCCCCCTACAATATTCAATCAGTATTGATCTGGCTGAAAAATATTTACCTTCAATTTGAAGGAGGTGAAGAAGAAAAAGGACAGCTGGACAATTGCAGATTTTTGGTCAAGAAACCCAGATTAATATCTATTCACTAACCTGTCAAGCCAGGGTTCTGGGCCCTGAAAACTTTCTGGCAAATCAGTCAGGATTAATGGCTAAAGACTTAAGTTAGGCTCACTTCCATGTGCTGGCCAAGACAGATGTAGTAAATCAAATGTGCACTCTTCCTGCTCCTCCAAAGAGCAATAGCAGAATGTTCATTTATTATGCTGTAAATTAAAACTTTACTGTGTCCCAACAGTGTTTTCCAGTGTTTTAAACACAATATTCTCCAATCTTACCACTGGCAATTTTGAAAGAAAAGCTACTGACATTTTAAACATTATAATGAGGTAGGAAAGTAGGAATAGAATCAATCTTTCTAAAAAAACTTCATTAAATATTTACCACACACTTCACTACAGTCAAGTTTAACTTCAGAGCAGCTACTGAATTATTGGCAGGTTTAAGACTCTATCTTGAGCTAAGTAAAGTCTACTTCATTCATACTGTTTCAGGCCTTCTCTTATCATTACTATTTGGTAGGTCAATTTTCCAAGTGTTTATGATTTCAAAGTACCTTGTCTCCTGTAAAGTGTGCAGACCTCCAAATTTTCATCACCCATAGTTTGTGGCAAGCTTATTTTTCCAAAAATCACTTTTTCCAGCAGTGCTGGTCTACTGCATTTTGGACACCTTGTAGAACAGTGTACTTCAGTGCACTAGAGTGGGATGTCAATGCATTTGAAAGGCCTTGCAGAAGACATGAAAGGGTTTTGTACCTTTCCCTTCAGTTACACCACCCTTCAAAGCTTTGCAGCTTTCCAACTTCAGTCACTTTCTGCACAAATTGGGAGTCACTGCTCCCTAAAATTTATGCCTTGTCAAGAAAATTGGACAAAATAAAGCTGTCTACTTGAAGAAGAAATTGCCCTTTTCTGCCATTTCCCTGCCTAGTTAATACCAAGAAACTGGAGTGAATTATGGCAAATCTTTGATTAATAGATTAATGTTTCAGGGACTAAAATGAAGGATACAACTACCAGAAGAGTTTTTCCTCCTTTACCCCTACCAACATTAATAAGATGCCTGAAGGTCATGTTCTGCATAGAGTGACAAAAAAATCACATTTTTCAGATTGATTCAGTGTGATGGCAGTGCCATCTGTCAAGTAATGCTGGACTGATCAGAATATTGTGTGCATTTTTATGTAGCCTGTGAGAGTATTATATTATGCCTTTTTCACAACATATCCAAGTCTCTGGAGAAAAGTAAACCCATCCAGTAAACCCACAACTGAGATTAGTAAGTGAGACATTGTCCCTTCTAGCTGTTAACTAAATAAGAAGGAGAACATTTGCTTACTCAGGTCTCTCAATATTTCTGCCATGTACATTTCTAAATTTAAATGCCATAGGATGAATAGCTGGAAATATTTTATTGCAAAATCAGGCAAGAAAATTTCAGGAAAAAAGAAGACAGTTATTTATGAAGTAGGTTTAAACTATAGGAAGCATCAAAACAGATTAGAATTGAGGTATCACCTGCATAGGATATCTCAGCTCATTTAGATTTCTATTAGGAGACTACTTTCCTGTGTGTTAGGGTAAAAGGTGGGCAGCTGAACCGTTTTTCAGTGTGCAATGATTGTTAGCATGAAAGGAAGCAGCATCAGTTAGATGCAGTCTTTCATCTCCCATTAAATTTGATGCCACTGTGATTTGTATATTAATAATTCTATTGCCAGAAAATACAGGGAAGAAGTAGGTACCAGTGCTACAGAGGGTACTTCAAAGTATCTGTATTAGACATCTGCAAGAGCCTGAAGTGGTCAGTATAAAGCCTCCAAAACAGGCCCATGCACACATATCAAAGCAATCCAGGTTCTTCAGATGGAAAAGGTGCTACTTCTAAAATTAAGAATCTAAACAGAAGACTCTAATTCCATTTTACACATGTGAAAGTATACAAAGCATGCACACAGCATGCTGTGTAAGACTCAAGCCACCAAGGCCCCTACTTGAATAGCCAGAGAAGAGGCTGCTCAGGATATCTAACATGAAAGCAGGCAAATATATTCAGGCACATAATTCTCTAATAAAAATTGATAGTGTTGATAAATCAACATTTAATGAATATGCAAAATAAAGCAGCACCAAGTATTTACAATATTTAAGACTTTAGTCTGCAAAGCATTACAGAAAGATTCTATAACCCCAAACTAGAATGACTGAAAAAATTTTAGTTCTTGAAAATACCCAAACTAGTTTGAGTTAGTTCTGCTTAAGAAGACATAAACCACAAGATATTTAGTGACCCTGAAACTACAGAATTTCACATCTTAGTGGATGTCAGCAACACAACTTCTTAGTACCATTTCACCACATCTGTGATACCAGCTAGAATAAATAGGAAACTGAAGATTCTTGGGCCTTGAATGAAAAATTTTCACTCATTTCTTTAGCAGACTTGAGCAACCCAAAAAACAGAGGTTTGCTAGAAACATGCAAAGGGCTGAGAGAGAAGTGTTTAAGTTTACCTAATTTTAAAAATGCTCAGTGTTCACAGGTTCTTAGAGTCTGGTCACAGGATTTACGTGTTATGAAGAGCTAGCATTGTTACCCTGTTACATGAAGATTCTTACATAGTTTAATCATCACAAAGCTTTTAGGCAATTTTTGAGACCCAACATCAAGGGAGAGCATATTTTATGAAAATCCCCATCCAATATTCAGGTTCAGCTACTGAAAAGAGGTATCTCACGGGGACACTTCCTCAGCTGAGGTCAACTGAGAAGAGACCTTCAGCTGCAATTAATCCAGCTTGCTGATATATGAAGTAGTTTTTAAATCATAGCCCAGTTTATTGGGGAGTTAGGACACTAATTTGCAGATTTTCAGATTCTTTTTTCAGACTCACCTCCTTCTGGATGCACTGTGCTAGAAAGTGTCACTGCACATTGTCTTTAGAGAGTGGATGCTGATTTCATAGTTGAAACACCTTGTCAGGCACAAATTTTCCACAAGCAAATCCCCCTCTTGTCATTTTAAGCTGGATAAAGAAACCTGTGCTGTATCAAGTATGCCAGCATCACTACGGCAGCGCATTGGATGAGCTTACAGATCTTTTCCATAACACAGTTAAAAACATCACAGGAATAATTTCCATAGCTTTCCCCTTAACACAGATATATGAAATATATTGAGTGCCATTTATTAATTTAATGGCTAGAGTACCATTTATTAATTTAATAGCTAGGTATGCACTTAATTTAGGTTTTGAAAAATGAAAACCATAATGATTCTCTGTGAAATATTTTTCCCTAGATCGACACCACTGCTCTAACACAGCATAAAGCAAGCTGGCAGCTGCAGTGTATACCCATACATTTTTATGCACCTGTATTGAGTTTCACTAACCTGTTGCTAAATGCTTATTTGAGACTATTCCTTGTAAGTCAGGGGAAAAAAAAGGATTTTTTTTTTAAAATTTTTATACTAAAACATGTTCACATTAAATAACATGAATAAATTGTATTAGCTATGCAGGTCTCCTCATATTGTCAGACTGCTCTGAAAGTAGCTTGAAGGCAAAATATCTGTTCCCAGGAGCATCTTTATGATATTTTGTCCCTTTAACTAGAAGGTTAAGGTACTTCCAGGGATTTGACCTTGAAGGATCTAAACCAGGAAAGCCTACACTGCACCTAACAGTTAGAACAGATGTTTTATTTGGAGCATGCACAAATACCATCCTACAAACACTTCACCTCTTCAAAGGATTAGGATTCATCTCTGTGCTGACATCTCCTGTGAACTAATCCCCACCTTTCCAAGGTTAAGAACTTGCTTCACTACTGGTGTTTGCCACTTTCAAAAGACACAAACTGAGGGAAGATCAGGTGTGACTCACGTTACAATATTGCCACTCTGTGGGCTAAAGGAGGCATTGCGCTGCTCCAACTCTACTGACAGGAAAAAGCAAAGCAAAAGACCACTCATGCTCACCCAGAAAAAACTCTGCTCTGCTATTCAAAATGAAATTAACGGATCCCAAAGTACCAGCACTCAAAGTGCAATAAAAATACAGGCTTGCCAACATAACAAATTAACTTAATTTTGCCACTTAAGATCTGTTCTAAGAAGCTGTTCCCTCCAAAAAACATTATTAGGGAAAACTCCTGGGGCACTGGATAGCCAAGCCATCAAGCTTCAAAGCAAGTGATAAGAAAACACACTTAATCTCCAAATGAAGGCATGATCCCGCAACCTAGAAGCATCATGAGACAAAATTTCCATGTAATGATGTGAATCTCCCACATTCACAAAACAACTGTAACTGCACACTGAGACCAGTTTCAGCTTTCTGTCTCAATTGGCATCACTCAGAATGCTGCAAGCCCAACCCAAGGCACCATGCAACTTAAACACCTTAACTATTTCCAGGGACACAGCAATAAAAGGAGGAAAAACCCACTGATGAGTTTCTAACAAAGCACTTAGATCAGTCTTGAAATGGAGGAAAACCTGCAGTTCCTAACTTCTGCTTCCCTTTATGCTTTCATGACAAACGATCTCACATTTAAATCAGGATAATCCTGAAGTGCTGTTCACAGTGGCCACATACGATTATGCACTACTGACACAGGAAAAGGATTCAGTTAACGTTATACAGAGTGAGAATAACCCTTTCCTTTTCAGAAGTTATGGAAAATACTTCCCACTCCTTTCTATCAATAACAGACACACAGGGAACGGAAGTGGTGCTTCACCTAAGTAACACTCAGGTAACTAAAGGCTAAGGCAAGTAAACAGCAGTATCTCCTCTAGTATGAACAGTTTTTATGACACCTGTTTCTTGTAGTGTCCTTCTGGACACAATGTCCAGCACACAGTTTGATAAGCTGTGTCATGAAAAGGGCCCTGGAGGTCCTGGTCTGTGGGAAGCTGGATCTGAGTCAGCCCTGCCCTGGCAGCCAGGAGGGCCAACCCTGTCCTGGGGGCATCAGGCCCAGCATCACCAGCCAGGCAAGGGAGGGGATTGTCCTGCTCTGCTCTGAGCTGGGGCAGCCTCACCTCGAGTGCTGGGGGCGATTTTGGGTGCCACAACATAAAAATGACATGAAGCTGTTAGAGAGTGTCCAAAGGAGGGCCATGAGGATGGGGAAGCACCTTGAGGGGAAGCTGTGTAAGGAGCAGCTGAGGTCACTTGGTCTGTTCAGCCTGGAGCAGACTGAGGGGAGACCTCACTGCAGTTACAACTTCCTCATGAGGGGAAGAGGAGGGGCAGACACTGATCTCTCTGGTAACAGTTGCATCAGGGGAGATTTAGGTTGGAATTAGAAAGTGGTTACTGGAACAGGCTCACCAGGGAAGTGGTCACAGCACCAGCCTGACAGAATTCAGGAAGCCTTTGGACAACACACTTGGGGATTATGCTGTGCAGGGATAGGAGCTGGACTCAATAATCCTTGTGGATCCCCTTCAATTCAGCTGATTCTGTGATGCTGTGAAACAACACCGTTTTAAACTAACATTACTCCTTGCAGAGAGCAGTATTTTTACTATGCCACAAATAAACTCACACTGGAGCCAACAGAAAAGTATACTTTGCTCATGTGTTTCAATTGCAATACAGCATTTTCATGCCAGTGTGTTTAAAATGATCTTCAGTGAGTCTTGCAATGACAATTAACAGTCTGTCTTATATCTGTGTTAACTAATGGGAAACTACCGATTTTACTTAAATACAGTAAGCACAGTAAATAAAATGACCACTACCACCCACTTCTGACTGACAATTACTAATTGCTTCAGTCACCTTCTTGGCTACCTTATTAAGACACTGCACTAGGTTCAGAGCTCAGGATATAGATAAGCTCTTAGGAACAACCTGGCAAATTATCTAATTATAAGCAAGAGCATATAGCTGAAGGATTACTCATTGCAGGGCAATTGATGGAGCCCTTTACAAAGCTAAAAAGATTCTGCAGTTTCAATTTTTTTTGTTCCCAGGTGTTAATTTTATAGGGGAAATGTAGGACTGTTAGTAGTACACTCATTTCAAGAAGTAACTAACATATGCCATCAGTCAGCAGCATTTGCCCTAACCAGAATAGCCTGAAATAACCATTTTTGAAAGGTGAAAGCCTTCCATAACGAACTCTGCATTCTATGCAGCTTTCCTGAAGCTATCTTCCCCCAGATATTTTAGGCAACAGAGATCTGTAAGAAACACTGTGCTTTAGAGAAATGGATGCCTGAATTTCCTGAGAAACTAAGACAAAACCTTCAGATTCCTGCACTGAATCATTAATGTTGCCACCATATTCTGCCTTTTCCTCATGAAGCAGAAGTTTGGCATTTGCCTTAGGTCTTGAAAGTATCACACTGTTCCAAACCTCACCCAGTAACCTAAACCAAACAATATTATGATAAAGGCCAGTGCCAACATGGGAGTGAGTGTGCAACCGAGGCACCCTCTACAACCCCGTACAAGTTACATCATACAAAACTCAAGTATGAGAGACTAACGTGGCCTAAGTAGCTAAACCCACTGTGAAGATTATTATGTAATCTCTGATCTCATATAAAGTGAGGTAAACCCTTCTACTTCACTGCAAGACAAGCAGAACAACCTTTAGTTATTCTAGAATGAAGTGTGTTTATTTATAAAGACATATTCAAATCAACATGAACAAATTAAAACGATGATTTAAAGGAGCTGGAATTGCATCCTAGAGATTTATACTCACGTTTGCTTTTGATTTCCCAGCTGACTCCAAACTTCAACTACAAAGCCATCAAAATTTTCATTCTATATAAAGAGAATTGTTGACAACACACAGTTAATGACCATGCAGTTATTTTTCTTGTACTATTACAGATTGAACATGCTTTGTATTCTTACACCAGATTCATCTTTAACACAGCATTTCATGGAGAAGTGCAAGAGAAATTTAAATAATTTAACAAACACAAACATGCAAAAGTTGAAAATCTCTATTAGCTATCCATGATATCTGCTCTTACAGAATAAACCAATATTGTATTAGGAAAATTCAGACATTAATGAAAGGTAGTTGTTAAGCAAATAATTTGAAACACTTTTACTTGTATATCAGGGAAAAAATTTACTATCTCTTGAGTCTAAAGATGTAAATGCTAATTTGGCATAGACATGATTCCAAATATCTCCCATAATTAGTCTCTCTTTTGATAATTTATTCTTAGCATGATCAAGGATACTGTTGCACTTCAGTTGATCTCCTTAAGAGGTCAAATGTCACTGAGGACCTAAAATTGATATACCAGTTAAAAATTTTAAGAAATTACTCAGTTTAACTCTACATCCAACTTCCTCTAGAGCACTGTTAGATTTCTTTATGTCATGTAGCAAGTGAGAACTCCTATTCTGACAATAAACAGGCTGGCACAAATCAACCACTAATGCTGAATGTCTTTTTGGGTGCAACTTGTCTAGTTTCACACATGAGAAAGCCCTAAAGCCATTAGGAAGGAGGCTGGCCAGAAACCTTAGAAAAATACCTCTTCTCCTCTCTGTAATCTCTTAACATTTTGAGGAAACTGGTTGATCAGATCTGACCAAAACTGTTCAGTAACACATATCTAGCGAGTGATTCTCGGTATTAAAAGTGTCTCCTTAGCTTTACCACACTGGGCCTGAATGTGTTCCTGTACAGAAAACAGCACTCATTGCACCATGACCCTTTTTTTGCCTATGAGAAAATACCCTAAGCAGTTTTGCCACAGCTCAATATTTATATTTTTAATAGAAATGTAAAAGAAATTTAAGGCAGGCAAAAATCACGAGTGCAGCTGCCAATGGCAACAAGGTTATGTTGATTAGACTGATGTAGTCTCACATCAGACTCATAGTCACCTGCACTTAGGTGTTGCTACATTTCATATTTACAGGAAATAGACACATACTAAGAGACACTATTAAGAATTCTGCCTCATTATTGTTTTGAGCAAATTTTGTTTTGTAGAATACAAAGTCATGAGAAATGAGAAAACATCTGTTACAAAAGGAATCAAGTATCATCTCACACTATTTTATAAGCATCATCAATAGTTTTTTACCTTGGCGAGCAGAACCATGTTCTTGGAAAGCTCCTCTATCTCATCTTCACTGCCAAAAACACTCTCAAAGTCTTGGTAAGTCCAGCCATCAAACAAAATTCGAGGCACTATCAGGCAAAGTTGTCAATCAGTAGTGAAAATTAAGAATTTATTATCTACACTGGAATGTTTCTGCAGAAACAGAATACAGTAGATACAAGCAGAGAGGCCGCTAAAAACCATATCCCATGACTGAGATCATTGCTTTTTCACTCTGACCAACTTCAGCAGCATAGATAAATTGACACTGTAGAACATTCTTCTTAATTTTAAGTTTAGTTCATGATCAGCACTGATGCAAGTTTTAAGAGAAGATATCTTCATTTGATTGAATGATCTTAATTGAACTACCACTTAGGCCTCAAGTAGAGTCCCAAACAAGCAACAACACAAGACACCAATATTTAAGTTGTGCATCTCTTCTACCACAATAATGAGGTAGAAAAGTTCTCCTCAAACTCTAATTTACTCAATACACAGCCCTATACTACTTCACCCTTCTACTCAACTCAAGGCCCTAAGATAAATTTTTACTTTTGGAAAGTACTTGAGCTTGTGTAATATCTTTTTTTAAAAACACAAAACATTAAAAACATAGACAGAAAAACTGCTGTTGGAATAGTAGACAATCATACCCACAGGAAAAGGCAATGGATTTTGTGGAGCTGTGTCTAAGCCCCTTCTAACTACCATGATTGTAAAAGAGTGCTTTAGAAGAGTCTAGAAAGATTTCAAAGGTTTTATCCTCTGGCAGCTGAAGTATGTTAAAACATCTGACTGAACATTCAATTTTTCTAATACATTTCAAATTTCATACTCCCTTGTGAATCAAGAAGCATTTCACAGCTCCACAGCATTCATGCTATAGACAAATGTAAGAAGCCTAGCACAGCAGAATCTCTACAGCAATGTTTGCCATTTTCCCTAAAACTGTAGGAAAACACACTGTAGCACATCCCAAGAGTTCCCAGCTTCAAGGGGAGAACAGACAAAGCAGGACTTTTCTACTATCATGCAGAAAAGTCTGACTGACTCAGATTTGGATTTTTT
>VWYP01012775.1:0-62066 GCA_013400435.1 Pycnonotus jocosus | reverse complement strand
TTTTTTTTTTTTTTTTTTTTTATCTACACAGAATCCCAAGCAACAAGTTTGAAGACTTCTTTCCCGAGGGAGGCACACAGTGTTACATACTGGTATCCCTCTAGGGTGGGCACTGTAACCCAGGATTTATTCAGAGACAAGAAGCTAAGGCAAAACAAAGGCATCAAGAGGGTCAACACTTCAGTTACTTAACTATCTACAGTTAACTGCTTTAATTTTTCTTCTCAGACATCTTCTTCATACAGCTGTGCTAAGGTAATCTTCCTTCCTCCCATACAGACCTGGAAGAAAGCCTTCCTTCCCTCTCCTAGCAGCGAAAGAAGATAAAAAGCAAGCAAACAAAGATAAACCAGAGGCTCACCTATTTTGATGTTTTTGGAGGTTTTTCTCACATCTTTCATCCAGCCTGTCAAACAGTATCAAGTAAGAGAGCTGATAAAATATAAATGATGTTGACAATGACAACATATTTTCAAGCATTCTTCAAATGATGTAGCAGAGTTTCATTATACACATCTTCCTGCCATAGACTATCAGTTCATAATCCACCCAGACAGAACATCCTGTGTTGCAAAGAATCTGAAGCCATGAACCTGCACCACAGCATTCACTACAGCCTGACAATAGCCCCTACCCAGCCCCTCCCTGCCTCACTATGGAAGCTACCCCAGTGCCTTCTCAGAACAACACTGCTGCAGCCACCAGGCATCACCTGGGAGGAATGTTTGAGTTTTTCAGATGGTTCCTTAAAGTGTCCCATCCACACAGCAGTCATTTCACTAGCATGAATTTGTTAGTAGCACTAACACGGTAAAAATTACAGCTATTTCAAATGAAATTTCACATTCAATCAACTTCAAAACCATGAACTAGTACATACTAGCTGAAATTTAAACTTGCTGACACTTTCCTCGCAATGAAGGGAAAAACTACTCTTCAAATTAAATTTATCTTCCCTTTCTAAAACAAATTTGCCTAAAGGTTTTTGCAAAGAAGAAAAAAACCAAAACCCACAACAGATAAAAAGCTGCACAGTGCAACACCAAAGCCTGTTTTTCCCCATATACAGGATCTTTGCCCTTTCCTTTTTTTAGAGGGGCTTTGTGCATAGCACAGTGGAAAAGCCAATCCTCCTACTTATATTTTTTGATAAATAAACTATGTACACATGTGGAAGCAGGTGAGGACAGAAAAAAGTTCACTCTGAAGAAAACCCCAAAAAAATGGAATGGATGAAAGTACTTCACCATGAAGGAAAGCCAGCAAAACCCACCTAGTATGCCAAAGCTACCTAGTCCACAACAATATTGCAATTCATATTGGAAGAAAAAGAAAATAACACCTTGATCAGCATCATGGAGGCCAGTGAACTGGAACCTTTCCTTTCCTCTCCTTTTCACTTGTAACCAAACTGGTGAGATTAGTGTAAATTTGTTTCCAAATACTTTAGCAATGTCATAGCCATGGTTGTTCCACTTGAAAAATAAAGAAGAGAAAAAAAGAGACTCAGAAGCAAGATACACAGTTCACTTCACTTTTCACCAATATAAACTCTAAACCAGAAATGCAATCATCTGCCAGATCCCTCTTCGTTCATTTGAGGAAACGTTCTGGGATATTGCTTTCATTTAAATAAGAAAGTACTCTGGAAACTCTGATAGCTACGTGAAAAGCAATCTTCAATTGCTTTGTGTTAATTGAATTGTGTTAATTCACCCGAACTACAGCAACATGCTTGTAGATTCCCACACAGTTTTGAATTTACACTCTGAACTTATGTTCAAGAGAACTTGAGAAAGGTGAAAATTTATAGGGCACCTATTTGTCTTTTGAGCAGTTTAACACAAAAACAAGTGAAAAGTATCTTCTAAAAAAAAGAAAAAACATTTATCATTCAAGAAAGAATGCTTTGAAGGAGACAGGACAGCAAAAAACATTACTTTGACAGCAGCATACAATTGTTACTGTTGATTTTGGAGGTTTGAGTTGCAGCCCTCTTGTTGTGACTTCATGCAACTTCACCTGACTCACCACTGACAGGAGAATACTCTCACCCCTGTTAAAACCAGTGTTAAGGCAGCTTCCCTGTCTGACCATCCAGGAGCCACTCTGGCAGTCACACTCCCACCCCTCCACACTTTCATTGCTGAGGGTGGCTCCAGTGACCCCACAGGTGCCCCTCTTGGCTCCCTGCACACCCCACACTCACAGTCTGACAGGGTTTCCTTACTGACTCAGCCCTGGGTTTCCCATGGCAGAGTCCCAGACGTCTGGATCCTCAAAGCAATTTAATTATGGTACAGTAACACACAATCAGCTCAAGTTGGTGCATCTGTTGAGGGACCCCCTACAAAGGAATCCCCAGGTTTTGTACCCTCCATGCCTGTGATAGTCTGGGGTCTTTCTGCTGAGCCCTTGGCTCCTGCTGTGTCCCAGTGTCCGGTCACCTGGCCAGTGCCACAGGATCCTGTGTCCTTTGCTGTCTGAAGGGTGAGCACCATGTCACAGCCCCTTGCCTGGGGCTCCCACCCAGACACAACCTGCGGCTGCACACCCAGTACCTGCTCTCAGTGTATTACTTACTGCTCTCCGTACCTGCTCCCAGTGTGTTCTTCAGCACCCGGGAGAAAAAAAACAATATGACTTAGACATCCTCCAAGGGACAGATGAGAGAACAAGGGTTTGATACCACCTGAACCCCAAGTCAAGTCTCAAGTCTCTGGCTATTTGACTGTATTTAACCAGCAGCCTCCATTACATAAAAATACTTTTAAAGCAGGGATGCAAACTTGCAGGTTAGCACAGTCTGCTGCATATTCATTCAAAGCACAAATTTTATTCATTTTATCAACTTACAGGAGTAATATATCCCAGAACATCTCCTGAGAAATGTCGTTCCTTCATCTTCTTGGAGCAATAACTTTTATGTTCCAGTATAATATCCTTTGCTTTTGGATCCACAACTACCAATCCCCGGTCCTGAACATTTTTATCAGAATGCAGCTTCTGTGGAAAGAAGACACTTATTAGAACAAGCTATATGAAACAGTCACTTTCAATTGCAACAGACTTTAAAATCAACAGCAAAACAAATCACTTCATTAAACTCTGAGCACTCCTTTTAAATGATGCAGAGCACTTTGATTTTGAACTGAAACACACAAGTTCTCAGAAATTATTTGTCATCATCAGTCAACTTACTTTGTTTGGAAGGTAAAAAGCACATAAACAAAAACCAAAACCCAAGACATTATAAGAGTAAAGAACATAATTTATGACAGATGATGGTGCTCTGTTTTCTAATCAGTGCTTTCTATCATGTTACCCTCAAAATAATAAAAAAAGGCTTAGGAGTTCTTAACCAAGAATTAGAATACAGCTTTTCAACTGGATATATTTTAGTCTGAGAATGCTGCATTGTGGTTACTCAAGGTCAAGATTTTAAACTCCCTTTTTTAGGGAAGATGCTTCAAGTGACCCAGTAGATAAAAACAGAATGAGAAGATCTAATAAGATGTGTATGGGGAGTATGCAGAAGCCATCTATTGATTCACTGTAAGGAATTTAGGGATGTGGCCTGCCTCAACACCTTGTATTACCCTCACTACCTGCGGATGAGATTTGCTTCCTGGTAGATGTCGAGCAAGTAAAACAAACAGTGACAGATGTATTTGCATAATGACAGGAAACAATAACATGCTCAGCAAGTGATGAGAGACTTCAGCATGCTGGCTCTGCTTGCTCTGATTATTGTGGGACTCTGAATCATTTCTGCCTGCAACAGAACTACTGGTTAGAAGGCTCTTCAAACTCTTTCATCAGGATACAGCCTTCCCATTGGCAAGGCTCCATTCCACCAGTAAATGACCTAGAGCTCTTGGCCCAAGCTACTGTTCCCCACCCTGTTTTCCAAAGGGATGGAAGGGTGCTCCCTGAGGGGATAAAAACTTCCTGCTTCTGCAACTTGCATAGAGGCTAAAGCTCCAGAAGTCTACATCATATGTTTCAAGAAGTGAAGCATTTATGACACACAGAAAAGCTGAAGCAAAGGACAGTTTCAAGTTTTATTTGTGAGCATAGGCTTCAGCGGAAATGCATTAATACTCTTTTAGCAGAGGTAGAGGTCATTTACCAAAGTTCAATTCATTCACTGCCCATGTTAGATAAGACAAGAATTTCAGTTATTTCCCTTACCTTTTCCTCCAGTTTCTTTGTAGCACCTTTCTTTGCATCTGTTTTTGACAGGGTACCTTCAGCTAGCCAGCATATCACAGCAAAAGAAAGTGAAACACAGAGAAGGCTCATGGTGTTTTTCCCCATGTCGAGTTTATCTTCTCTTTAAAACACAAAGGTTCAAATCTCTGTGAATAGAGGAATATAACAGCTTCATTTGGCTTTCTTGTCTAAAAAAAGTCAAGAAATTTTCTTATCTTCTCCCATTTAGAATCAGACTTATTAAGGCAGTACTGTTTTAACAGTGCTTTTGCTCTGACAACAAAAGCACAGCATTGTAAAAGACTATTTCTGGTCTCAAACATCTTTTTTTGTCCCTTGTTTTAACAGCTGTATCATAGATGAAGTGTGTTGGACCCTTGCAGCTTCCTTTATAAAGAACCACCCTAAAGAAGTACAACTGTTTTGAGCTGAAACTGAGATAAATGTCTACTGCACAGAACAATTACTGTACCACCTTACCTTTTCTATAGCAAATAAGAGATAACATTTGTTTCTGCTCCTACCTAGCCTGGTCAGTGTGTCATAAATTAATTAACAGATATAAAGAATTACAGCTATATGCTTACAGATATGTGTTTTACTGTAATAGATGAGACCTTTGCTTTCAATTCCTTGCCAAGTCACTGACACAAAAATTGAAGAAAAAAAGGAGGGAGGGGGATAATGTCCTTTTTGTCTAGAAGAATAACTTTGACAGTTTGTCCTAGCTCCTGATAAAGGAACTGAGAATTAGTAGACAACAGTTCTGTTGTGTGTTCATCCACCACACCTTGTATCTGTAGGAAGACTTTAAAGAAAAAATCAAATACAGACTGAGTTTGTTTTCCAACCCCTCCCCATTTAAAAGTCACCTTGGTTTCCCAGCCTAGCTTCCAGTAGTGAATAAGAAGAAAACAGAGAAAAAAAATTGGCATTCAGGGAACTAGGGCTCTAGATCTGTATCAAGCTGCTTCTCATTAATATGAGATCCTGATGGAGAAGAAAATAGGTTCTTTCCATTATACTGAATTTTTGTTGAACTTAAAAAAAATCTTGCTTTCTGTATTACTCTACCACTCACTCTGAAGACCTACAAGTTCACTTCCACAAATCACATTTACAATACTTGTTCTAGTGGCACTGACAACAAGTGCTGCTTAAAGTTTGAGTACTTTGTTTCTGTACAAAACATCAGGTAAGGAATCCCACACTAGACTGACCTTCTGAGTACTGTGCCAGAAGGAACCTTTAAGCTTTAATGGAAATGTACTCAAAGAAACAGACATGAATCAACAACCCAACAAACTTACCAGTATTTGGATGTGTCTGGCTTAGCAGTGAGATTTTAAAAACCAGAGGTATTTACTGTAGGATCTAGGGATTCTGCAGGAAAAGAAAAGAATATGTGATTAGGCAACAAAGTAGAAGGATGACGACAGAAGTGCTTGAAAAAAACAATGCCAATATCACCAAAGAACATAAAAAAATCTCATGTACAAAATTATTTGAAGATTTTAGTCAAGTATTTTATAAACTGCAAAATAATAGCAGAAAGCCTTCTAATATTTCTAGATCCAGAGCGTGTGGTAAAGGCTGACTTGCTATACCGTTTGAAATTCACTATTATGAATAATTAAGGTCTTATGCTTCTACTTTGACTTCAAGGTCACTGGTAACCCCCTTGTTTTCCACATTTTAAAAAATGAGACAAAGCAGGTTGCTTTTGATAGTATCTCCTATGTTCCATCTAGCTTGGCAAGATCTATAAACTATTGCAGAGAGGAACAATTGAGAGCCTGAACAGTCAATACAAACCCTAACTACTTGGACAGGATACCAATTCCCCCAGAAGCTCGTATATATCGATTTGGAGGTGTTTGATTTCACTTTCAGAAACAATTAGCAACAGCATCCACTTCCCTGAAAAGAAGATAACATCTAACAGCTGAAGAACAGAAGCTTAAAAAACCATCACTGAACTCTAATTAGACACCAAAATGTGCTCATTTCCTTGACAGGATCGTATTCATCTGTCAATTATTGTTAAGTCAACATCCACTCCTAGATTTATGGGAAGCGCTGAGCCTGTGGCAAATTGATTTCCTCCACTGACAGTCCAGTATCAACTCTTGGTTGGACACTTATTTTAATAGTTTGTTCTTTAACAACATCAATGAAAATTAAGTAGACGGCATCACTGTTACACAGAAGATGAACTGGTAAAACGTCAAATCTTCTTTATGGAAAATATAAGCATGTATTTTGCAAGCTTCACAAAACTAAATCCTCATCAAACTTTTCTTCTACGAACTCTCCGCCATTTTTTAACACTTCTCAAATTAGCTAAACTCGGTAGAATTGTGAGCTTGGCACTCTTTATCTCCTCTATCACTGTGAAATGCAAACAGAAACGAAGACTGCCTTTGTCTATGCCCTTGTCCAACTGATACTATGGACAATTTAAAGCCCCCAACATCATTTGACAACTGATCTGAAGCCAAGGTTTCTCTCTTAGCCAGGTCACAAATGTTGCTTAACCCCAGCCTCCACATGAGGTAACTTTGGCCAGCTGTTTTAAATTTATCTTCATTTTTAAAAGCAAGTAAAGCTAGCACAGATCTAGGCCGTCCAAAATAAGCAAGCAAAGAAACTAAATGGATAGTACACAATAATGAGTTAATAATTATAGTTTATTTATAAAGAATCAGCTAGATTCTAACTAAATTTGCAGAAGGACTCTGCATCACTTAGTAAAGGAAGACCAGAGAGCATACTGCTGATGCGTTCTTAAACGAAAGTAACAAAAGCTATACTGGGGAGTGAGGAGCGAGAATAAATCCGTTTCTAACCTGCGTAAACATTAAACCCTCCCCTCTTGTAAAGTGCTCCCCTTTGACGTTCAGAATTCCCTCCCACACTCGCCCGACTCTCGATAGCGCAGCTCGCCAGGGAGCCCGCACGCTGTGCCGTGGCAGCAGCGCCTCAGCGCCAGCCCGGCCGCGGCCTCCCCCGANCGGCCGGGACCCACGGACAGAGCCGCCGCTGGGCTGGCCCGACCCGGGGCGCGGTGCTTTGGGGCTTATCAGTAGCTGAAGAAAGGAAATACTAATAATGGTCTGAGTCTAAATTACCATAAAGAGCCTCTTGGTTTAGCCCAAGCTATAGCAAATTGTTACAGCTCTAGGTCTAGCCTGGAGGAGGTTCAGGGGTGACCTTATCGGTCACCTTAATTGCCCGAAAATAGGCTGTAGCCCTGTTGGGATCAGCCTCTTACAGGCCACCAGCAACTCAAGAGGAAATGGCCTTAAGCTATGCGAGGGGAGGTTCAGGTCGGACATTAGGACGAATTCCTTCATAGAAGGTGATGAGGCGTTGGGAGAGGCTGCGCAGGTAGGTGATGGAGCCACTGTCCCAGGAGGTGTCTAAGAAAATCTCACAGCCGTGGTCTAGTTGACATAGTGATGTTTAATCACACGTTGGACTCAATGATCTCTGGTCTTTTCCAAACAAATTGTTTCTGTGATTCTGAGAAACAGTGTAGGTAAATCAGGAGCTTGGGCTAAAATTCACACAGTGACCTGGAGGCAAAGTGATTGTATAGGTAAGGCAGCATAGAGTCTGCAGGCAATACTGTGCAGAAAGGAGGGGTCAAATCTGAGAGGGCTTTTAACTAGCTCTAAAATAAAAGATTGTGTTTTTAACTGAGTTTTTTATTTTCTTGCGTTTTGACCTTCTGTGGTTTGCATTCTTGTGTGCAACATGTCTTGTGCTACTGCTATTTTTACTGCAGCAGAAGTTTTGGTATAACCCTGTTATTTCACAGGCTTCTTGCAGGACTAAACACTATCAAAAGACTTGATAAAAACCCAAATGTGTTATATCATGATGTAGTGGCAAAGCCAGCATATCCTAGCAGTGCACTTCCCAACAGAAGCCTTCCTGTGACCTGCTTTCTTTCTTCGTCACAATTTGGTGCAGCCTCCTAGAAGCTGAACCGGAAGGTTGCCTTATTCTGCTGAGCTGCCCTCTCCTTTCATTCCCTCTTGTGTAATGAAGACTTTCATGAGTATTCTTCACCACTGAAAAGAAAAATGGAAATATTTTTCTTCTGCACAAAAGTCTTGTCAGTGCCCCGATCCGTCCCAAATTTCTGTAAATTTAGAGTTTCATGATAATGATATTATCCTAACTTTGTGTTTTCTAGTGTTGAAAGCAGCACATTGATACTCTGGCGTGTTCTCTGTTAAGGGATAATGAATGTTAGATGTCAAGTACAGAAACATGGTTGTGTATGCATGATGGAGCCACCAATCCTGTTTACTCTGAGTTCTTTTTGCTTCTAGTAATGGCTGGAATGATCATGAGGAGCAGAAGAAAACAGTAACTGATGAGACAAATGTGAGAGAAGTAACAAAGGGAAAGGAACAATTCCTTTTTTGTCATTCCCTGGATCAGTCATTCAACTGGATCCTCACCAGCTGAAAACACTCAGATGACTGGTAATAGTTTTATGGAAGTCAGTGCAATTATTAAGGCATTTATACCAAAGTGCAAATGAAATCCTGAAAAAAAATTTAAAGTAGCTTCCATGTAAATTGGGAAGGAAGGGACAAACATTGTGGATTTGTTGGCAAACAAATGTGATGCCAAACATTTTATGTAATAGAAAAATATTTCTTGGTACTATCTCCCCTTTAATGCTGATTTTACAGTAATTATAAATATCTTAAGCAATCATAACATCTTGGGTTGGATAGAATCACTTATGTTTGTTTTTAGGCAGCCTGGTGTTTTATAGATGTTAGGCTCAAACCAAAATATTTTACAGAATTACCAACTCTGTGTGTTTGCAAAGGGTTGTGCCTGGTGCAAGCTCTGTGCTCAGTAACAGCTGATTTCACATTACAATGTTTCTTTCAGCCAGGATGCATCTAGAAATCCTTACAGACTCTAGCTACCTATTATGCACACAAAATTTCTGCCTTGTCCCTACCAAGACATCTGAAATGCACTATTAAGTTCTGAGGCAGTAAGGACAGACATGCCTACACATTTGTCTTGATTGCACAAGCCTTTGTTGAGGCAAAAAGACAAGGAGCAAGGTGAATGTGGAGAAAGCCAGTCAAAGGAGATTGACATAAAATAATCAGGGTATGTGTACTGCATACTGAGACCCTTGAAATGAAAGATTTAGCTGTATAGTTACAAAACTAGAGGCATCCACATGTGTTAACCACTTGGATATTTTCCCAGTTCTCAAGAAGAATTTGTAGCTCATGCTTAGCTTGGTACTGCCACAGCTATTCTGCTGGCACTATTTAAACCACTGCTGAAAAGGCAGTTGGATACCTGCATGACTTGCAGTATTGACAGGAATACAGCCAGACAGGACCGATAGATTGAGCCTTTAGGTGTCACTGTGCTCTTAAGAGTAGAAAATAGCTCAACATTTTGGCTAACTCAAAAAGGATAATTTTTTCTGATCACAGAAAAAGACTCATTTGATGACATGGGAAGTTTTCATCTTCAGAGGTGAATGGAAATTATTACTAAGCATCAAAAGCTATTTGTAAAGCTGTGAAAAGGGAGAGTGTTCTTCATGAAAGCCTACAAATAATCTGAGTTGAATAATAGACTAATTATGCACGACTGCCTGTAGTTGCACTTGGTCTACAAAATGGATCCAGGGACAAAGGGATAATTGCGTGACTACCACATGCTGTCATCCTGCCTTTCTCGTTGATGCACAACTAAAAAGCACTCATGTAACAGTGTATCCTGAAAACAAGCAGAATAGACCCTTGACAGGTGACCTAACTGAGGTATACAGCCACTGTATTATGTAGATCTTTGTGAGAGAAAAAGTTATCATGAAATTAAAAGTACTGGAGCTTGATGAATCTAAACAAGATGCAAGCTCTAAACAAGGAGAATTAACC
The DNA here is from genome assembly GCA_013400435.1 of Pycnonotus jocosus. Lineage (NCBI taxonomy): Eukaryota > Metazoa > Chordata > Aves > Passeriformes > Pycnonotidae > Pycnonotus > Pycnonotus jocosus. The sequence continues at coordinate 51,912 of VWYP01012775.1, read as the reverse complement.
ATGGGAGCAAACTATCCAGGGCAACAGTGAATTTGATTGTGTCAGAACAAGACTGGGTGCCCTTCTGGAAGATAGACTGTAGCTAAAAACTAGATACTGGGCGCAGTTCACTGGGGGAAAAAAAATCCAGATGAAATTAAATGGCTTGAAATATGCTGAAATAGACATTAAATGACTGATTGATCTCTAGTAGCCCTAAGCCTCATGATTCTACAAGTCATTATTCTCCACTAAGCATACTAATTCCTTGCATCATGACTGAAGCCCCCAGCATACTTTTGGTTAGGCAGTCTAGGCCAGTTTTGAGACCATTTGAACCTATTTTCAGCTGAAGATATTAAATGCTCAGCAAGTCCCACCCCTTTGGTATGTTTGAGACAGTTTAACCTTGAAATGTTTTCAGTCTCGGGAGCAGATGCGGTGTGGGACTGTGTCACTCTGCATGTTTACAGCCATCAGGAGGAACATGTGGCCCTGGGTCTGCACGCCTGCGTGTCCAGGGAGTCAGCGAGTGGGAATCTCTACATGAACACAGAGAACTGCGCCACTCACACAAGCAATGGCAGGCTCGCAAGGGGGATGGAGATGTGCCTAAGGATGGAGCTGCACACAGCAGCCTCCGGCCTTGTCAGTGCTCACAGCGACTACGCAGGGTACGTGCAGTAGATCCCGTGCACTATTTTGGGGTCCCTTATGAGGAGGAGGACCAAGGCACAGCCTCCTGCAGTCCACCCTGCAGAAAGCATGTTCTTACGGACTATAACACTTAAGAGTCTGTACCTTGCTCTTCACATTTTGGAAATAAGACTACAGATCAATAGTCTGCTCAAAGCTTAGCGATGAAATGAAAAATTCCAGTATCTTGATCGGCCGTCCCTCTCCTTCTCCCTCAGCAGTTACCTCCCATGAGGTGCCTGCGAAGCCCGGTATTTCACCTTCAAAAATCATCAAACGTCTCGGCCATCAGGGTCCCGAGGAGAGGAAGGGATTAGGCTGTTCCCGAGCAGGGAGCGAGCAGAGAATTCATCCACGGACACAGCGGCTGACACCGCCCTGCCGCCCCTCACCTCGGCCCGGGCCCGTTTTCCCTTGCGGGCGGTGACTGGAAATCGCGTCCTAGAAGCGGCACGGCCGATCCCCGGGGCTCGGCCTGCAGCCAGCCAGCCCTTTTAGGTCGCAGGGTCGCACGGGGGATGCCCGGGAGCGAGGCCACATCCCGGNGCAGCCCGCGGGGAGAGCGGGCGGCGGCTGCGGGGGTTCGGTGTGTCGCGTCCCAGGGCGGCTGTGATCGTGCGCCACGATGCCTGCGGTGTCGAAGGGCGATGGCATGCGAGGCCTGGCGGTCTTCATCTCCGATATCCGCAACTGTGAGTGGCGCCGGGGCCGGGGCCTGGGCTGGGCCGCGCTGGCCGTCGCCATGGGCTGGTGCCCCGTGGGGCCGGGGCTTCAGCCCTCGATCCCCTCCCCAGTGCTGCCCTCTTCCCTGTGATGCCCGCAGCGGGCAGCTCGGAGCGCTCCTGTCTCACGAAATGGCGACGCGCTCGGGGGGGCGGCGCGGCGGGGAGGGGGGGTAGCATAAAGCATTTGCCCATAGGTTTGTGTGTTTTGAGTGGGTGGGTTGGGGTGTTTCTCTCCCCTCAGCACCCCTGTAACCCCCTCTCCCCCGTCCTTGAGTGTCGCGGTGGCCGCCCCGGCGGGAGGGGCTGCCGGGGGTCGGTGCCGCCGTTGTTCGCGATGCGCCGGAGCGGTGCCGGGGCGCGGGTGGGTGTGCGGCGGGGCAGGGAGAGGCGTCCCTGGGCTCCTTCCAGATCCCTGAGCGGCTCTCGGTTCATCACGTCACTGATGGAAAACAGGCCTCTGTAGGCGCCTGGGAGCAGGGCCCTCAGTGCGTATGCCTAGGCTTGGCTTACATTTGCTTTAGGATTCTGCTTTGACGGAAGTCAGCGCTTGGAATCAGTGTAATTAAAAACGGGATGGAGGGGGGTGCGAATAAGTGCCTCCCCGAGAGAAGTGGGGGGAGCGTGTGTGTGAGTGTGCAGCGGGAGAGGAGGAGTACCAATCTGCTGCTGCTTGGTGCGGGGGGAAGGGGTATGTGTGGGGGCACAACTCAGTGCTCAGTCTTCCTTTTTGTCCGAGAATTGCATACAATAGTTTAACATTAATCAGAGTTAAAGATCTAAATGTATGATGTGGCAGGAATTGCCTGGGGAAGGGCTAAGGTCGCTGTGGCTGGTGTGATGAAACAGCTCTATTTTGTCCACCTATGTGTCTCTGTAGATCACTGGAGGCTATTTTAAAAGCAGTGGAGGGATGGCAGTAAAGTCTTCTTTCTAAAGATATAAATAGATTTGGAGAATTTCTTAATGCAAATTATGTTGTTCTAATTGGGTTTGCATTGGGATTATTTAACCACACTGGCTTGGAAAACTTCCTATTGATGATTTCTAACACAAAAACTTGGCAAATAATTATACTGGTAAAATGAGACCATTTAAATACAGTGTCTTTAAAATCAGGTGATTTGAACTTCCAGACATGTGAACATATATAAAATTCAAAGTTGATAGTCTTAGAGCAGAAGTTGTTTGAATGGGGTGATTTTTTTTTTTCAAAACCGAGTTGGAGGTCCTTAGGTTGCTTGAGACTTCACTCTGGTGTGTGTAGAAGATCGCTTATAAAATGTGTAACAGTTTAAGGTTACACAAATGCTCTTGTCCTTTGTCTGGGTGGCTATTTAGTGAGCATTTTGCAGTGTCCTGGTGTTCTGTGTTAGCTACCTGTGTAACATAGTTCCACTTGGTGTCATAGCAGTTAAGAGTTGCTGTTGTATCTGCCCAATACAATTCAAGATGATTTTTAAAAAATCATTGCTTTCATTGATTTAGCTAGAAGCAGTATGACTTGATTAATCAGTGTCTTATGTCTTGTAGTTGGTTAGCTTTGTCCACTCTTGTTTCCAGTGGAATTCGCTAGAAGTAAATACAATAGAAACATTCAGGCTCTAACCTGTGTTCAGGGATGTGGAATAACAAAATAGAAGGTTGTAGGATATAACAAATTAGGTCTTATTTCCCCACAAGGCAGTGTGGGAACAGAGCTGAAGCTACCTTGGTCCAGATGGGACAACAAACCTCTCATGCTCTAGTTATCTGCAGAAGACACAAAGATGTAACTGACTGGTGATACAAATAAAATGTTAACGCTTTGACTCTTTAAACAACTACTGGTATATCTCAAATGTTTTGTGTCTGTCCAGACAGATGTTTGGGGGCTGTAATTACTTGTGTATCTTTCTTGTTTTCATAATGAAAAAAGTAGCAGCATCTTCTAAACAGCTGCAGAAGAGCTGGTATTCCCACTAGTAGGTGGTGTATGAAGCTTCCAGATAGCTGTGAATGGCATTTGAGCCTTTCCTTTAGTGGCGCTCTGAGTGCTGCCAGCTGACCATGGGCTACTGTACACAGACTGAGATTCACAAAAATACTTCCTGGAGCATTCACAAAAGTACTCTCTGGAGACTCTGGGCTTTGCAGGTACTGCTAGTGGCTAGAGCTGCCTCTTTGCCTCTTCAGTGAGGAGCTAGATGTTGACAAGAACAAAAAGTAGCAGCTGTTAAGGTGAACAGCATCTTTTGACTAAGCAAAGAAAGCAAGTGTTGCTTTTCTGGGAAGGAAGGGAAGCTAAACACCGTGTACAGCTCTTGACCTCTATTTCTAGCCCTAAAATTGGACTCAATATCTGGTAGTGACATGCAAAGTTCTGCTGGCATTCTTAATTTCAATCCAAATTTTGGCTTTGTTTGACTGTTGTATCTATTTTTAATATTGCCACAAAGGCCTGGCACTTTTAGTTTGCCAATAGCCTTTCCAGATTATGAGTAATGGGGAAGCATGGTGTGTGGGGGGTATTCTGAAAGATTCTGCACAGATAAGGATTCTTCGTTATAGATCTTGCTGAAAAATGAAAGTGCAGTTGTTAAATGCTGACTGTGCTCGGGTGGATGCACAGCATATGATTTCCTAAACTTCTAGGGAGTACTTATATAAATTTTGGCTACCTTTGGAAATGCTTGTTCCCCTTACATCAAGATTTATTTTTTTGGGCATTTTTATCTACAGTGTCTGCAGCACTAAATAATGCAGGATTCTCTTACAGGTTGGATATATTACTGATTTGGGAGTGATGCCTGTCTTGCCTATCTGTAGACCAGTCTGTTACAGGCTTCACATAAGTCTTACTTGATAGCAGTTTTCAGTGTTTACAACTGTAGCTGATTGTGAACAAGCAGCTAGCACTACCAGACTGTCTTTAATACTTAAAAGCTTGGTTGTCACTTCTGTCTTGTTTAGACATATTTTTGGCACATGGTTTATCTATTAAACTTCTTGATTTCTGTCTTAAATCCTTCTATGTCAAATGTAATTTTTAAAGCAGACTATTTTAAAGTACTCTGATTTCTCAAAAGTCTGTGATGTTTTTTGTTAAAAACAGTTGGCATACAACTTGTAGCAGCAATTGTAAAGTATTTCAAGGATGAGAGGAGCTTCTTACCACTTGGACTTTGCTCTAGTCTCTGTGAAGCTGTCATATTGAGTGTCTTCTTTCAAAATGAAATGTTTTTTATTCATACAAAGATCAAGTGATTTTTCAAAACATGATTATGCAAGAAAGTTAATTAGTTCCTTACAGCTCTCCAGAATTTTGTTTCAGGGCAGCTTCTTATTGTAGGTTCTACATTTTGCATATGGAGGTCCTGATACAGATAGCAAATAAAAATATTTTTTTAGAAAATAACGCTTTTAGATGTCTGTCAATTTGCCAGTAGATGTATGGACTTCTCTAGAGACTTACTCATTTGGATTGTTTTGTAGCATATATGAATTACTACAGTAAGGAGATTTTTAGCTTATCTTTCATAGGCACCAGAGAAGAGACAAGAAAATTACAGGTTGAAAGCCAAACTGCAGTACTTGATTAGGGTGGCCCAATTAATTAGTGCTTGGTTGGTGTGAGTGAGAAAATACTTAGGTGTGGCTATGCTGTACAAAAGATTGTGGTGGAGTGGAGCTGAAAGCTCTGAACCGTGTGGTTTGGTGAAGTGCTATCCAAACTTAGGAGTTCAGGTCAGGAGGAGTCCTTGTCACTGCATGGATTGTGCCTCATGAACTAAAACCTAACAAGATCTGCATGTGTTACAAGCATATGGACTCCTGCAAGAAATACTTATTCTTAAATAGTATGTTAAGTCTTTTCTTGTGTGTGTACTGCAGAGCTGCTGAAGCTATTTGGCTTATGCAAGATGGTACTTCATAAACTCTCCAGCTGTCTTAGATGACAGATACATCATCAGGAGTCTGTTTTCATTTTTTTGAGTACAGCTTTGTGCTTATCTCACAATGAAATACTTTTAAGTCATTTGTCACTCAACGTATTCTGCTGCAGCTACAGTGCTATGTACTATTCACCCTGAAAACCAGGAAAGCTTGCTTTTCTCCTTTCATTTGCAGGCTGTAATGTAGAAATAATTTCTATTACAGTATCAAGTGTATTACTGGTAACCCCCTGCTCCACAGTAAAACTAGGAAGCCAGTTCCTCTTGAGTTGATGAAATGTGTCTACACAAAGGCAAAAGCTACTTTTGTCACAGGTTTGGAGGACAAGACAGTTCTTAATTTCCCTTGCTAGACAACTGTCTTACCTTTTCAGTTTTGCCCCAGAAGTGGGACAGAAGGAGGAAGGATTCCTTAGTTTGTTCTTCAGATGTTTCTTTGTATGCTTTCTTCCAAGTTACTGTTTCTTTTTCCTCAGGCCATATTTTTTTCCTCAAATAAAATCCAGCAAATATAGTAAACAGAGGTCTCTATTCTCGTAGAACTTAATGCATTAAATTTTCATTCTACCAGACAAGGGATAGTGTCCCGGAGCTGAACCTCCTAAAATGTATCTTTGCTTCACTGCATTGGGACTGGTGTATCAGGTTACAGACCAGCAAGTGGAGATGGAACCAAGATGGTTCATTAAATTCATCATATGATGATCACCTGTTTGAATGGATGGTAGGTTATGAAGTGCACTGCAGGTGTAGGTGAGAGGGGCATGTACATGAATTAAATGACATATACATGGGTATGTATAGAGATATTTGTTCTCTGTAAGAGCAGCCACCCAGTGGAACAAACTCCACATAGAGCGAGTTGAACACGTAGAGCTTGGTTTAGTTACCTGTAAGTAATTATTATATGTCAGTAATAAGCTTTCACGGTGTAGGCTAAAGCTACGGCATTGCTCCTCTGAGGTGTGGGTTCTTATTTGCATTGCTGAAGTGTAATGCTAAAATAGGACTTGAAATACTTCTCTAGACAGTCAGAGACTTCTTTTACATGTACTCTTAGATTACTTACCTTTTTGAAGAAATTAGAAGGCAAGGCATCTTGGTTTGCTCTCTTACTGCTTTTGCAAGGCTGTGGCAGCACATCTAATATGGTCAGTTTCTGGCCTGAAAAAACAGCCCTAAGAACATGCTGCTTAGAGCTATAATAAGCACTAAGGCTTGCATCACTTGCTGCTATTTGCAGGAGAGTGATTTAAGGAAAACACAATTAGCATGAGATTAGTCTGAGGAGGATCTCTAAAACAAAACTGCTGTTCTTCCCGTGGTTTCTCTGTCTTGGCTTGCTCCTGGTCATTGCAAAGAGCTCTGAGGGCTGGGATTTTTTTTTTTTTGTGTTGGGTTTTTTTTTTTTTTACACTTTTTAATTTGTGCGTGTTTGGCTTAAGGGAGGGTAATGGAGGAGAGATAGTAAAGAGCTAGAATCTTTCATGTGACATCCAACCTCTTCTTTAAATACCCTGGACTGCTTAATTTGAAATCCTTTGGATAAAGGCTGCCCATCAGGACTGATAAGAGGAAATTAAGGACTATTGCAGAGACTATTACATATCTGCATTAATTAATTAACTCAAAAGGGTTTTAAGGTCCCTGAGACTGTAGTTTGGAAGTGATAGCTAAACTAGGATAGGCCTCAAACTGTTCTTTTATTTGAACATGAACTAAGGTGGAAGAGACTCCACAGTGACCTGTGGTAAATCGGTGCAAATACTGCGTTGGGTTGTGTAAGGGAGTGTAAGGGAGTGTAGCTCACAGTGTGAAAAGACTGGTCAAGGAAATGACTATTTGGACGCTGCTCAGTCAAGGAAGGAGGAAGAGCTGCTTTATGTACAAGCCTAACCCTGCCCTTACTGTTTGCATGTCCTCTTGACTTAAAGCTTCTCTTTTGATAGGAGTTAATGTCATTTTGCCACCTAAACTGCTAGATAGATATTCTGTTTGTCACAAAGTCACTTGGATATGAACTTCCAGTACATTTTATTTTAGGATGGATGCTATTACCTGGTTGCTTCTCAAATTTTCTCTTAACTTGTAGTGCTTAGTTAGAAAAAAATAGCCATGGTAAGCATCTAAAATCATTTAATTTGTATTAAATTGCTGGAATTTATTACATCTGGATTGGGAATTGTGCTCTTATTTCTCTTCTCTTGTGAGGACAAGGAGTTAATGGATTAGTGGATTACAGTAAAGCCTGTGGCTCCCTGCTGTATCATGAGAAGTGTTGTTACAGGTGCAGATCCCTAGTGGCATAGCGGAGGAAGAAGTCAGTTCTGTGGATAGGAGTTCACTTACTGTGCAGAATATTAGAAATTGTACTCTACAAAGTTGTAAAATATCAGTAGGTCACTGCTCTGTCTTTAGATACCCAATCACAGCAGGCTGTCCCAAGACACAGCTAAACTGCCTTTGTGCCATTCACGATCTTCAACATGACAGACAGGCACATCTTTCTTTTGGTCAAACAGATCTTGTGGAAGGACAGCATGCACTCCTGGTTTTGTTCATAACAGGATGTTACCACGTCAGTAAACAAAGGTTCTTGTTCTGCAGCCTTGAACAGGTTGATTTGTGAACAAAAGTGAAGCCATACTAACATTTTGTAAAGGTGTTCAGTATTTTATTGTAGTCTCTTTGGATTAGTTGTGCAGTGAGTTTGTAAACAGTAGCACGAACTACTGTTTACAAACTCTCCTTCAGACATACTCAGGTGGAGCTGGGGCTTGCACCTCTATTGTAGCACCCTAGGTAGTTTAACCAAATGAAGGAATTTATGTAGACAGGGTGACAATGTGAGGATAGGCAGACCACTAATGTATTGCTATGCAACCTGTCTGCCTTTCTTTTGCCCTCTTCCCTGCTGTGTTAAAGAGCCAGCTGAGAGATTAAGGAGAGCTGGAGGATGGATTTGGTGTTTTACTTCATGAAGATCATGGTCTGCATAGCAAATGGCTAATCAACCCTCCAGAGCTGTAACATGAGTATCTGTCCTGCTGGCAGGTAAAAGTTGTGGTTTAATTTACTGATATAAGTAAGTATTATAAGCACTATAAGAGCTCTTTCACAAAAGCAAGAATGGAGGCACCAATTACCTTTACATGCGTATTTTCCTCTATCTCTACCACTTTTACAGTAGAGACACTAGTATTTATTTTGATTTTCCCTACCTCTCAACCAGTTTCTTTCTCTGTTCCCTGACAGCAGGGTTCAAGAATGTAGTCTTTAGCAATAGAAAAGGCAAGTGAGTCATTTGATTGCTTTATGCCGACTAAAGTGCGTTTAGACAGTGAGTGGGTGAACTTGCTCTATACCTGGTCATGTCTTCTGCTGGCACTATCACTTGTGGTAAAATTGGCAAGACAGCCTTTGGATAAACCCATCTTGCTTTTGGCTGTTTGGCTGCCAAACTGACCTGCAATACAAGGTAGTAGCAGAAATGTGCATGCCAGGGTGAGAGCAGTGTTTAGGAACAGTCTGTAGCTGTCTCTTAAGAAGCATAGCCTTGAATCAAACTGACTGTCAAATATCAATGTTTTGCTGAAGGGAAGCTGGGTAGCAGTTTGGCTGTGCTATCTCTCCCACTGAACTGGCCAATCAGTTGCTCCTAATGCAGAGGCTAAGGAAAACATAACCAGAAGCATTCTTATGTTTGGAAAACAGTGACTTGCACCTCTCAGGGAAGATGTCTAACATCACCTTTAAAATTGAGAATTTATTTTTTGTGTAAGAACTATGTTCTTCCCTAGTAAATGTTTTCAGCCATTAAGGAATTCAAAGAAGTTCCTGCTGTTAACCTTGGTAGTATTTGTATTCCCTCTCCTAAACAGAAAAGTAGACTTGTCCTCTCTCTTCAAGGCCTGTTTGATAATTGAATGTGAACAGAGTTCGTGTTGTATTAGACCGATGATAGTGCCACAAAAAGTCACTTACACTACTACTGGCCTTCAAGAAGCATGACAGAATTGTGGCATGCTTTTTTCTTGTGCTAACAGGGTCTCCTACCCTCTGTTTTATAGTTCATGCCAGCAATGGTGCATCTGTGATCATAAATTGTCAGATGGCCATAGGGCAGGTAAGGCTGAGAGGTCTAACACAGTGTAGCAGTTCTTACCTGTACATAAATTCAAAACTAATTATTGGCTGGGCTCAATTACACTGACTGCTGGCCTTAAGCAGATTAGAGCCAGATGAGTACTGGGATCATCTAAACTTTTGTGAAGTGATTTATTTTTTTGTTGCTTTAAATATTGACAGTATGCCTGTGTCTCAAGGCCTTGCCTGCAGAAATCTACTCTGCTCAGTATTTGTGTAACTGCTGATAGAAAAAACACTACTCTGTTCCTTTGGGAAAGAAATGTGTAGGCTTGGTCAGAAATATATCAAATGGTTTGTATGAAAGTTAAGAACTAGTAGCAGTTCTAAGGCACAGGTGGGTTGTGTGCCTCAAACTTGCCTTAAACAGTCTGCATTTAGTATAGCAAGAAGTTAATCCTGATGGAGCAGGTCACTGTCTGAGTGAGCCAAATTAACCCACTAATTCTAACCTTGAAGCACTTACTTAACCTTGCAACCCTGCTTCCAGGTTACTATTAAGATATGTCAGGTGTTCTTTTCAAATGAATGGACTCCACAAACTCCTGTCCTGTACCTTCTGCTTTCTCATTCTTTAGGCCGTAACTCCAAACAGAGCAATGGAGGTGTATTTATGCAGTACTGAAGTGCTGAGTGTAGCCTGGATTACTGGGAAATACAAGAATAGTAATTGGCTCTTTGATGAGCTGCATGACTTATGATGTTCCCTACTCTACCTTTGTTAAACAAGATGGTAATTAAAGATAATACTGCTCTGCAGACTAAATTTACCTTGTCTAAGGAAGGCAGTAGGCAGCATGATGGAGTCTGAAGCCTGACAAACTGCCAAATACGAAGTAATCACCCACAAGCACCTTGGACTGTGTTGTGTCTGGGTACCTGTGTGCTCAGTACTCATCTTGGAGAAGATGAACAGCACTTGTACAGGAGGGCTGTAAGGCTACAAACCCTACATGCCTTTGCAGAAAAACAGCAACCCAAAGCTTACTGATTTGCACTCACCTCTTTTAATAACTTATTACAGATATTTAGTGATAGTTTGTTAAAATGGTAAAAGTCTGAATAAGTGAAAGTGAGGAGGATACGGCCTGAACTCATATGGAACATAATCTTCTTGTGCTCTGGCTTAACTACTGTCCTACCCAGCAGTCTGTACACATGACATGACCTTTGTTAAAGCCTCTCCAAGCTGAGTGGTGTGGTTGCAGAGCATTTTGTTGGTGTACAGCTCTGATAATATCATGAGACTGGGAGCTATGTAATAGCCTGAAAATGTGGCAGAGCAATTGCCTTTGTTAGCTCTGAAGCATAAGCCTCTCTTCCTGCAGCATAGCATTCCTTCAGTTATCATCTTCCTTTTTACTAAAGACTACTTGAGTGTTTCTAGTGATGGTAAAAATGGAAGTTACTCAGTGAGTGTTGGCAAGTCAGAGTAATGTGATGAAAACTTCTCAGTTAATCAAACACATTTTAGCAGTGCCCTCCCTTCTACACTTAGTGAGAAGGAAGATCTAGCTAGAAATTGGTCCTTGGTTTATGATACTTCTGCTTTCTTTTGTCCTTTACAATGGAAGGCGCCTTCCTCTGTGAGATTTTGTTTTGCTTTGTCATCCTCTAATACAAGCAGTTAATCATGTTTGAATAAGGTTAGCATACAATATAACTGCTTGAATTGAGGAAATTTGGGGTTGGATACTTCATCCTGGTTTTAACTTGTGAGTTGTCCTCAGCATTGTGTGATTGCCCTCAGTGACATTTAACACTTGGTGTGCTGATGCTGTTCTTTAAAACTACAATTGCAGGCTTGCATAGACTGTAATTAGTAATAAGATGAAAACATAATTGTTCAATGTGATCTCCAGTATATGGAGTTAAACCTTTTATCACCTGCTAATTGCTATGCTGCTTATGTTTGGTCACAGTCTGGATGAGATCATATACTGCCTTCAAAATAGAACAGCCTGAAGGAATTACTCGGAAAAGGCTTTTGTTCATATGCTAAACAAGATTTAAAATTTGAGAGAATAAACCTTCAGATGTGACTCTGGGTGTTCCTGTCATCTCGATGCTACAGCTGTGTGCATGGGGGTGGGATTTCCATGTTTGTGTTGCTGAGCCTGCAGACTATTTCTACCAAAGGTGCTGACTTCACAAATTCCTGAAATATTTTAGTCAGACTTTGCTTAATGCTCTGTTGCTTGCTTAGGACACAAAGAACCCAATTTCTAGCAGTCACTGGTAATCTGTGAGTGTAGCAGGTAAATAATGCTTGAAAGGTTTCACAGGAGGTTTTGGTGGTTTTAAAAAAGTAAAAGATAACCTTGGTTCCATCTTGGGATAAGAAAAGCTAGCTGATACGTATTACTGTCTCTCTTTCCTCATCCCATTTTTAACATTTAAAAATTGTGATTATTACCACATTATTAACCACCATTATTAACCTGCTGAGGTTAGAGAAACAGTTGCTAATAATTCAAAGTAAATACTACAATTCACTTTCCTTACAAACATAAGTTAAAGATACAGAGCAAAGACCTAGTTTCTAAATTGAAATAACTGAATATCCTACTCAGGCTAGTAGTGTTCCAGACTGAGGTCTGTATTCTCTGCCCTGTTAATGTAAATGAAGTACAAAATCTCCAGACTCTGGTTATGTCTTAATGAGATGTGCTCTTCTCCTGGTAAAAGAGAAAATAAGCTAATAGCTTCAGGAGATTAATTTTTTCATCAGAAGCAAATGTATGGCTGAAAATGAGAGAAGTGTTTTCAAGTTTTTAAAAAGAAATAGCTTACAAAATTGGAGTGTTGTTTGTTTACATAAACATTTGCACCCTTTTGGGGTTCGTTACTGTGCCCCTGTTCTCAGAGGGTGGCCCCCAGAGCAAATGACTTGCTTCAGTCCAGTAATGAACTCCTAATGCTGGCAAGTGCCCTAGGAGCAAACACTTGAGTGTCTCTGCTGTGTGCACAGGACAAATAATCCAATTAAGACAAATCTAAAATCTATAAAGGGAGACACTTCAGGTCTTAGAGTGTATGACTTGCTGCTCGTTTACACAATAAATAGTGTTACTACTTTAAAACCAGCTTTCTTTAGGTTGACAAGTTAAATTAGAACAAAGCTCATTATATGTTGCACGATATATTAGTGACAAATGGTTAAACTTTGTGATTCCACTAGATGCACCTTTATAAACTCAGGGAGCTATACTGTGTTCTCTAGCTTTGTCATTCTAGAAGTTAATTGGAATTTCTAGGTCAAATCTTCTGCTTTATCTGGAACTCAGGGTGCATAGAGATAGCAATTACAATTTCAGAACAGGTATTGTAAATTATCGAGCTTTGAAATTGAAGGTTGTTTTTTGCCCTGTGGAGTGCCTGCCAAGGCACCCTGCACTTCAGTCTTTTGAGCAGTGGCCCTTACAAAACACTGTTGTAAAATGGAAAAAATCCATTTTAAGTGAATATGTGGGGTCTGTAGGTATTTTGTTGAAAGGACAAGGCAAACTGAAGTAGTCGCTTCTATTTTGGGCCTCACATTTCCGTTTGTACAGTGGCTGCTCCGTGTCTGTTCTCCTGTGGCCATTGTTAGGGGCAGATAATACAAACCCATTCTCTGCATCTTACGCAAGAGTTGGTTTCAGAAGTGCTTAACTTCAGTTTATTTTTTTGAGCCTAAGTCAAGAAGTTACAAAATCTAGATTCATTTGTACTTGGCAAGGGATTCCCTTATACTTCGCTCAGACTATCCTAAGGCACTTGTTTCCTTGAGTTACTTAATTACCTTTCATAGGGCCGGCTGTAAGATCCCCAAAGGAGTCATAAAGGGAGGATTAACAGTCATAGGGTGACGCAGGCTTTTGGACATGCAAATGTAGCGGGATATTTAAACACTGTGAGATGTTTCTGTTGAAGAAAGGAGTGAGAGTGGAGGTGCTTTGAAATGCTGGTCATGATCTGCTCTTCAAGCCTTGTCCCATCCCCTACTTGCACATTCATGGCCGTGGCTGTGATCCCAGTGGTGTGGGGAAATGTGCTGTGAACACAGGGCATGTGATCCCCAGGACTGATGAGGTTCGACCATTTTGAACCAGGGCTAGGAGACTTTTACTCATAACCTTGCAGCAAATATACGTGGTGAAGAGGGAAAGAAGCTGTTGTCTTCTGCTGCTAGTTGATGTTTGGAAACTTGAACTGCTTGAAACTTTTGGAAAACGCACAAAAGTTTTAGACTTGTTGAAGGTTTGAGCATGTACAGGTCTGAATTAACAACAGAACTAAGTGGCCAGTTCTGCATTGCTAAAATGTACTTCGCTTGCTTCCCTCAAATGCCAGGCAGCTGATCACAGTGCCCAAGCTTGCTGTTTTACCCTTCTGTGCTCCTACTCATGTAGGAGACAATGGACCCAGATGTCTGTAGAATCTCAGTCACCAAAAACTAAAATGCTAAAGAGTAATAAACTGTTTTGGTTTGGACAATACAAATATTACTTGAATAAGTTTACATTATCAGAATTTAAACTGCAGATGTTTCTCTACGTAGCTTAAATTGGTACTAGAAATGCCAATATCTATTCTTGGAATCAAAAGTTGATATGAAATACTGATAGTGCTGAGAAGCATGAGATTGCCAAGTCATCTAATGAAGTGTGAATTTTAAATATTTCTGGTTTTCAAATTACTTTCATGAGATACATTGAAAGTCTGGACTTGTATCCTGTGTGAGGTCTTGAGTCTCTGGACTCCTAGTGAGTTTTCTGCATTTCCTATTCAATCTGTTAAGAATGTTTTTAAAGCTGTTGAACTGAATGACTGTTTAACAGAGAAACAATAAATTGGCTTGTCCTTTAGGTGAGGAATAACATGAGCTGCTTGTTTATAAGATTGTCTTTAGGAGACTCACTCCTTCGAAGCACTGTCAACTTAGTAATCACATAGGGAGTAAAATTCACTTTTCTCTGGACAGTTTCAGGAACAGAAGAACTGAAGCATTTGTGAAAGTCAGTAGCAGTGGCATCTCAGGTTATATGCAAGTGATATTGTCTAAAGTCTGCAAAGCTTCTTGAAACAGGGACATTCATAGACCTTCTCAAATTCCTGTATAAAGTGATGCTTGAGTTACCTCTCTTTGCCTTTAGTTCGAGTGATGGAAATGGAGAGTAATAAATCATCCTGACATTTGTATGTTCACAAATGTATCTTTCTCTATGGGTGAAAAGATGCTTTGGGTGGCAGAGGGATGTCCAAAGCACTGTGTCCTGATAAGTGTCCTTTTTATTTCAGGTAAAAGTAAAGAGGCAGAGATAAAGAGGATAAATAAAGAACTAGCAAACATTCGGTCAAAATTTAAAGGTAAGTGACATACTACACTATGTATGTTTCCATATGACACTGTTTTATGGGGTTTTGTTTTTACATGCTTGGACTTCTTTTGTCAGCTGCTGGCTCAAGCAAAATGCTAGAGCAGTCTGTTAGAATAACTGTTGAAAATGTTCTCTTAACTACAGAACCTTCTGACAGTCCTGTGATTCTTGGCCGTAACAAAGCAAACTCCCTCCTCTATCAAAGAATTCAGCTACTGGTCACAAACTATTTCTAATACTTGGCCTCCTAACCACGTGACTACTCAGCCTGTTTGCTTCCAGAAGGCTGAGGCTGTGGATAGTTTGAAGGAATATGGGTGGACGTGATTATTTCCAGTAAAACAGCATCTGTTTAAACTTTTCTTCCTTCCCCCCTCTTCAGCCTTGAGCCCTTTATGGAAATAGCGGATTAGGCTGTCTTCTAGCAGAATTAAGATTAAAATACGTAGTTGCTGAAGCTGTACAGCTTGACCACAAGCAACAGCAGTACAAATTATTTGTATGAAACAAAGGATATGCAGCAACTAATTCCAAGAGTTAGCAATAAACTTTTAAACAATACAAGGTAAAACTCTTGCTGTTAGCTGTATTCAAGTTGTGTATGAAGTTTCAAAGTTTAAAGATTCTGAGGGGTAGTTGGGATGTTTTTACATGGAGTCATAACAGTAGTGGCTGTGGCAAGTTCTGTTTAAATAGTTGTGGGGCAGTGTGTGTAGTTAGATAAGGCATTGCAATGTGGAGATCAAAATGTGCCTTCAGGATCTGCTGGATTTGTAGTCAATTCAGTTACCCTAGTTGGCTCTCCTGGCTTAGACTAGCATATCTGTTTGGAATGCTCGATGCATTAACAAATAACTTTCCTGAACTTTGTATGATCTGTGTCTACGTTTTAAGTGGTATGTCTCTTAAAGGTGTATGAAGACCTTTAGAAACCTGAATGTCATCAACAGCTTAGAAGGGAAAAAATATTAACCACAGTGCAAGATACTCAAGAAATTCTTCTAAATTAGATCCATCACATGCCTTCTAATACATTTTTCTCTTAGAAAAATAGGTTAAAGTACATGAACAGCTAATTGTTCTCTGCTTGCTCATGAAGCAGGGGAGAAATTATTGTAGGAATCTCTGGCTACGTAGACCCATAAATCAGGCAGTGATCAGAGAATAGAGGTGCTTTCAGCAAAGTAGTGTCATAACTTTAGCCTGCATACCTTGTGTAGCATCCTTTAAGCACTATTTAAATGGTTTTGAATAAAGGTCGGTATATGCTCATTCAGTAGCTAGAGTGAAAGATGGCTAAACCTTCTTGTAGCTGATATTCATTATGGTTTATTACTAAGTCTGTATGGATTTTGGGTGGAAAATTTTAGTTATCTGGAGACAATAACTTGGTGAAGCCTGAGCAAAAACATAAATGTCACAATTTGGAAAAAAGCTGTGTTTAGACAACTTGTTGTGTAACTGCTTGAGGCCTTAAGAGTGTGAGGAGTTGATAGCTGTGTTATCTTTCTGCTGCAGGAGTCCCACATGGACTTCATGCTGTGTGGCTCTTTCTTTGCAGAACCACTACATGAAAATTAAGGGACCTTCATATGCATTTTGTTCTTGGTTTAGGTGGAGCTTACTCAGTTTAGCCCAGTTTTTTTTTCATGTAGCTCTGACCTTAAAATGTTTTTAGTTTGGATTAAGACAAACATGGGATTGTGAACTTCAGATGAAGTCCCTTGCTAGATAATTATGGTGAGCACTGGTGCTCTGAGTTACTGGTCCTATCTGGCCAAAAATACAGTTTTTGGGCTGGCTGCATGGCTGTAATCAGGGAAAGGTCCAAGAAACAAGGCCTCTTGACAGAGAATTTCTTGCTTGACACTAGTGTGGGAATCTGCTCTACCTCTGGGCCTTTGTGTGCTTCAGCACACGCTGTTGCAGTATCTGGAGGCTCATCCCATGTGAGTTGCAAGGTGTATTCTTACACTGTTGCAGACAGAGCCTCTATTTCTACTTTCATTCTAGTGTGCAAGTAGCTGTCAAGCCTGATACCTGCCTTATGTTTGGATAACTTGGTGTTTAAAATACCCTTGTATTTAACAGGCTGGGATAAGGTTTCACATCTCTGGACAAGCAATACTTCCCTTGAACTGATGGAACTTGTGCTGTGGCTTTGAGTTCTGGTCCAGCTTTTGTACACCAAGCTCAGCAGAAATTTAGAATCTCTGTATTGAAGGTGACCGTGTCACTTGTCTAAGCATGAGGAAGCTCCATTGCTGAGGTCACTGTGTCCTTGACAGTTGCTTTAAATGCTTCTGCATTAACTCAGATAAGAAGAACGTAATAGAGAGAAACTACACCAGTGTGATAAAGGAGCAGTTGTAGGAGTAAAGTGTGCAGAGATGCTGTTCCTTTTGTTTTACATGTTCAGACTGTAAGCTCATTTTGCTCCCATGCTTGAACCAAACTGAAAATCTCGGCGTCAGAGCCGTAACCTCTTTGGGAGTGAAACAATATCCGGTTTATTAAATTGTTGTATCACTTTGATCTCTCAAACCAATGAAGCTGCCCACAAATCTATAAGCTGTTTCTGTAGTCAGAGGAACTTTGTTCTCTGTTTGATTCAGACCTTTTCTTTTCTTCCTGCTCTGGCATTAGAGTTTAGTTTTGTTCTGATTGTTTAGTAGGGTTTGTGTTACAAGAGTGGGTGCTAGATTTCAGACATGCTTGTGTATCTTCATTTTGGCTCTTGCAGAAGTGCCCCAATGTCAGTTGTTAATAGTTGTGCTTTTTGTTGTTGTTGTTGTTGTTGTTGATGTGGTTTTCCATATTTGAGCAAATCTTCTCTATTTTCCCAAAATACATGGTAACCCTTTGGAGGAAGTTAAGGCTCTAAATACCTGTTTTAAACTTAAGCTGTGTAACACTAAATTCAGTAAATTGCTTTCCTGGCAGGCTGTGAAAGCATAGGCTTAATATATTTAAGATGAGCTTGTTTAGTCACACTGTCTTCTGATCATGTGTGAAGGCAATCGCACAGTAAAATCATGAAGTGTCTTCAGTGACATACTGAATTTTAGGAAGTAAAATCAGGTTTCAAATATGACCAGAGTTGTAGGGCTGCTCTTTGTTCTGGTGCTAGTAGTACGCTAGTAATAAATAAATACTAGTTTATGGATTTGTATGGGTTGTTTGGCACAAATACTCAGTGTTTGATGTAGAGGGCTTGGACGCTCACTCCTAAAGAAATATGGATCTTGTCTCAAAGCGTAGCTACATTCATAAAAATCAAATTCAGTTTCCTTAGTCTCTAAGCTAGTAGTGGCCTTCTGACACAGTATATCCCTGGATTGCTGCCAACTGCATGAACAGAGGTCAGTGTCAATGTAGGAAGGAAGCAGAGAAACAGTGTTTTTCATTCTTTTTTGCAAAAGCCATTACTGTGGTTTTAAAAGCTAAGATTTTAAGGTAGCAATCAGCCATGTGAAAGCTAGTGAGCTTAGACCTGTCAGGCTTCCTTACCTACCCCCAGTGAACACCCAAAGACTAAACTGCTTTCCTGACCCCTATGACTGGTAGCAGGCTCAGTAACAGTACAGCACACTGGCTTTTAAGTACACTGAGTGAGATTGAAAAGCAGGTGCTGTTTTTTAGCTTACATTCCAAACTAGAGCTGGAAGCTGCTGCCTGAGAACCAAAGGGTCTCACAATACTTTCTTGCCTTACTTTCTTTTCTGAGGGCTGTGTGAAAGATATGTATGAGCGATGAAAACCACAGCTAATGTGTTGAAATGCAAAGGAGGTGATACACAGAAATTTGGAACTAGTAATTATTTCTTAATAGTACTCATTGTTAATCAGCTGTTAATAATGTCTTTCTTAGCAAAATAACGAATAAATTTTTCAGGGAAAGCAAGTAGCCTTTGAAATGCCCACTGTGCTCAAAAGCTGCTGACATGTATTGTGAATCCTTCCTGTTTCTGCTGACTTGATTTGCAGCACTTGCAAATGTTCCCAAAAGCATTTGAAAATGAGCTGAGTTAAAAGAAATGATTGTGTATTGCAGTAAAGATAACAGAACATGTGACATTTCCTTCTGCTCTTGTTTGGATGTTTGCTTGGGACTGGGGGAAGCTGTACTGTTTTGGCACATACTTAAGCAATGAGACTTGTTATTAATGTTTAAAATAGAACCTTCAGAGCTCTTCGTAAATGTGACATGGAAGAGAGAGGAATAGTTAAAATTTCAATAAGAATCCAAGTCACAGACTTCTTCAAAACATAGCTGGAGTTAGACAGCTGTTGTGAGACCTTTGAAAGGCTCTTTTTCCAAATTGCTCAGATAATTAAATAATAAAAATTTTAAAACCTGCCAATATTCTGTTGTTGCTGGAAACTAATAAGACATTGAAGTAGAGCTATAGTCACTCTAACTTGGCCTGTTTATAAGCTTGCCTGAGAACTGTCACACTGCCTTCAGATCTGTGTATAGAAAGAAACAGGAGCTTCTGAAAGCAGTCAGTGTAGCATTTTTTTCTGTCTTCGGAAAAGGTATTTCAGGTACTGATTTTACAATACTTCAGTACCACATGGTGGAGAAGGAAGCTGCTTGTTGGTAGGATGGTGTTATGTTTTGTGCTTGATTGCATGGCATAGCTTCTATCAAAGATTCTTCAAATACCCTGAAATCCAAGGACCTTGCTAATCTGTGCTCTTAAAATACTGGTATCTTGGAAGGATATAATGTTTTAAATAGCTGGGTCCTAAACCTATAAAAGGAATTGCCAAACTCACAAATAGTTTGTTGTGAAAGTTGATGTGATTCAAAGTATACATATTTTCATCTGTTTGTGTTCTTCATTAGGCAGTTGGGTTGCAGCATTCTGTACCCCTCTTCCATTCTGATATCAGAGTCAACACCAGTCATTTGAGAATATAAGAGATTAGATTTAATACTTCTAATTTTTGTATATTGATGATGGATTGTACACTACTAAAATCCAGCTGCAGTTCAGCTTCTTGGCCTGCTGGGAATTTGGTCTTGGAGACTGGTTGGGGTGTCTTGACTTGTGGTAAAGTTCATGTGAAAGCTGCTTTCTGATGTCTTTTGGTGTATCTGAATCTCAGAGAAGCAACTAATGATATTAATGCTATCCAATACCATACTAAGTCCTCAATTATGTAGAGCTTGGCCACTAGAGTTGGGCTGACTGAAATGGATTCAGCTTATTTAGTGCCCCCTTCTGTGAATCATAATAGTATCTGTTAATGGTTCCATTCCTTTCAACAGGTGGCTCATCAGGAGTTGGAATGGGTTTTGTTGCTAGGTAATATAAAACCCTACTGGTTTATTCATTGATTATTTCTTTTCTTTCTGGATCTCATGTAGGTGACCAATTAAAATCAAATCTTAAGAGTTTGTAGAAACACTTCCTAAGCAGCTGGAAAAATACTAGAAAACTAAAGCTGTCCCCACCTTTTCCTGTGTTTTGTTTTTGGGGTTTTTTTTCCTTGCCTCTCCTAGGGGAAGGTGTCTTTGATCTGCTTCTCCCTGCCATGGTGGGGTAGAAAGAAGCTTCTGCCTGAGTGCCATTTTATTGGGAAAATAGTATAACAGGAAGTATTTATGCAGAATACTCCATTGCTGCTTATGCCATAGTTTGAAGGTCATAGCAGATGGGCAGTCATAGTTGTGTATCTTCTCTTTCCTCTGGACATATTGCTTCCAAAGAAGGGGGTAAAACATTTCCCATGGGATGTTTCACTCTGATTCTTCTGACAGTAATCCTGATGTTTAGGAGAACAAAATTCCCTACATTTGTTTGCTGACTTAGCAGGAAAAGAGCCTTATGGCAGCAAACTGTAAGAGTGATTTGAAGAAAATGTCCTTAGGCAGCTTTCTGCAGAGCTGGCTGTTGTCAGAGGATGTTGACAGGATCCAGTATAGCAGGATTTTACTGCCATGGGTATCTTCAGTGGTGCTGCTTCCTGTATTGAAGTAAAATGTGACATATATTGGCTTCAGTAGTATGGACCTGAAGATGACTTCTCTTTGCACAACATAAAAATAGCTTTAAGGTGAAGCTTTTTGTTGGCAACTGATGCACTGTCTGTTCCAGTTTAAAAAAATCAACATGTGCCTAAAAACCCAAATTATAAGGGTATCATGTCTGCATTAAAATAGCAGTGATTTGCTTAAATTTATCTCAGTTTAAATAAGATTAAATTGAATTTTTTAGGGTCAAAATAGGAAGCACCCCCCAAAATACATGGTTGCAGCCTGTAGACAGCCTTTTAGCATTGTGTACTTCAGTGAGCCAGTATGCTGTCTGTTGGTCCAGTGTTACATGTCTTCAAACACAGATGGTAGTCTTCATTCCCTCACTAACTGTAAGTTTAGTAGTGGTAAGGTTTCCTTGGTTTTTATCCAATCCATGAATGTAGTGTGAAATCCAGGGGAGCTGTAGATTCGTGTGGCCTGGCAAATTTAATATGCCTCTGTATCAGTTCATGAGAAGGAAGAAGGAGCAACTTCTGTACTATTAAGATTATTTTTTAACTTCAGATTTATGTAATAGGCAGCTAAATATAAAATAAAAAGGCAGCTTAGGGCTTTTATTGGCAAGGGCAATGAGTAAGGGATGTCTTATTGAAGCTTTAGTGTATGTAGTGCTGTTCTGGCTGAGCTTGGCCATCACTAAAGAATAGACACTTGATGTGACAGATCAGTTATTCTGGGCCCAGAATGCTGAGGCAAAGGAGCTTATATAGCCTTTCAGGCAGCAGGATATATCAGAATTTTGCTACCCTGACTGAACTATCCAGCAGTCAGTCTTGCCTGATTTACTGGATACCCCTTTATTTCCCAATTTAAGGTAGGGAGAGAATGTATCACAGAAAGATTTATGTTCATATGTAGCTCTTCCCTTCAGGAAAAGCAGTGGTCTCCCAATGAACTGGGAGCTGCACTGCTCCGTGTTGCTTCTGCAAACTTCTAAAATCAGGAGTACTGTAACATATGGCCAAACCTATTTAGGCTGCATTTTTCTTCTAAAACTGGAACACTTGTGAATACTTGTCATTTTACAAAAACTTTAACATTTTCATGGTAATTTCATTTCATGTATTTCTTTGAGTCTTTGGGATAGACCATTGTCACCTGATCTTTCTAAAACAACTTGCTGGAATTGTTGTTTGGGGTTTTTTTTGTTGTTGCTACTGACAGTGGTGCATTTGGAAAAGTATGTTAGCACTTCTACTGAGATAAAGGTTTGATAATTAGTTTAAGAGGAGAACGTGTATGGAAGACATAAATGCTCTTAACTGAAGCGAGAAAATCAAAATGGAGCAAACATGGATGTGCTGCCTCTTAGTAAGAACATACTCTAAGGACTGCAGGATAGTTCAAGGACTGGATGATAGCATTATTTCCTGACCATCCTTTCATCACCATCCTTTAGGATATAGATAATGGTAGATGGAATTATCACTAAGTAACCAGGTAAAAGCTCAACATAGACTTAATTGTTGTTTGTTTCCTTGTTTTTTCAGGTGACAAGGCTCTGGATGGTTACAGTAAGAAAAAATATGTCTGCAAACTGCTCTTCATCTTTCTGCTTGGGCATGACATTGACTTTGGTCACATGGAGGCTGTAAACCTGCTCAGTTCCAATAGATACACAGAGAAACAAATTGTGAGTAACTTGGGCTCTATAAAAGATAAGCTGGTCTGTCTAATATCTTGCCTCAGCTATGGAATCTGTAAAGAATTTTGCTTCGTTCCCCCTGCCCTGGCTTAAAGCCTTATTTTGGCTCTAGGAATGATTCTGAAATCTAAACACCTTTGTGCACAGAGAGTCTTGAACTAGTTGCAAAATGTGCGTTCTGCATAAAATTATTACTCTTGTTAAAAAACTGCCTTGAGTCTTGCGCTAAAAGGTAAGTAACCTTTTAATTTTCCAAATATCTCTTTCCATCTCCCTACGTAAGGTTGTGTTTATCAGGTGCATGTCACTTACTAGTATTTTAGTAATAAGCCAAAATCTTGATTGGTCCCTGTTCATCTAAAATGACCTTTTGAGTATATTGCCAGAACAGACTGAGAAAACACTTAAAACCAGATAGTTAGGGTAACACTGAATTTACTAATTTTTGTTTAATTTGCTTAATCTTTCTAGCCTTTGCTCTGTCTAAATACCCATTTCTGCCCATATGGTACTGGAGAGAAGTGTGTGTATCAAAGAAATCATGTTTCCTGTTAATGCCACAATAAATGAAGTCAGCTCAAACAGATTTTCCATGTTGTGACTCACAGGGCTATCTGTTCATCTCCGTGCTGGTGAACTCTAACAGCGAGCTCATTCGCCTGATAAACAACGCCATCAAGAATGACCTGGCCAGCCGGAACCCCACCTTCATGGGCCTTGCTCTGCACTGCATTGCCAACGTGGGCAGCCGGGAGATGGCCGAAGCATTTGCTGGAGAAATTCCCAAAATTCTTGTGGCTGGGTAGGTGTGACATGCCTCTTCCACATACACCAATGAACTTCTCAGCAGCTTTGTTCCATTGCAGCACTTTAATCCATGCTTGGGTTATACAGCCCTGGGTTTGCAGTATAATGACAGTTCCAATAGCTGCAGGGGCTTTCACTTGCCTAAGTGTGCTTGAGTTGCTTGTAGAAGTGTAAGACTACATGGAAATTAAGACTTTTGGTGTCTTGAATAGGCTTTTACAGCCTTGTTGTGATCTGATTTTTGTTTTGGATAAATCTGTGATACTGAATACCCCTGAAATGTGTATGTTCTACTTTCCTTACCTCTCCTGATGAAAAAAGAAAGAAATGAACCTAAATTGGTGTTTATACTACACATTTTGTTATAAACTCAAGTTCTGTAGTAAATGTACTGACTTCGTAGGGAACGTGATAATATTGATTTGTGAGTTTTCTTACTTCCTCTACTAGCCATGTAAACAGCAATTTGTTTAAATGGCAAATCATCACCACCAACTTTCTTACTTTGGTATAGCTGAAAGTTTCTAAACAGACCTTGTGAATGTCTGAAACTATAATTAAATCAATGTAAAGTTGGACCTATGATTGTAGGGCTAATTTATTTTCAAACTGAAAATGTCCAAGTGCAAATAGTGCATTTAAACTCTTATGGATATGAAAGCTTTTAGAGTATGCATGGATCTTTTTATAACAAGTAACTGTCTTACATTAATATAAAAAGTGACATGTGGTGTAAGAATTGTATTAATACTCTAAATGTCAGGCCACTGCCCTTGCCAGGTGCTGTTCTCCATATAGCACAATGTAGACAATACTGCAGTGATGAGTCATGGGGTTTTAATAAGATAACCTTAAAAAATTCCAAAAATTTCACTTGGTGTCACTATCGCAGCAGCACCTTCAGGTCAGACTTGTTTAAACTTCAAGCTGTGTTTGTTTTTTGAGATAACTCTTCAGGGTCTCATTCTTTCTGCATTTCTAAGATAATATATATGAAATATCTTTATGGGCCTGTCCTGTCTAAGTGACTGGGGCAGAATGAACGTTGTCAGTTACATTTGCAAATTCAGTGTAGCTGTCTTGGCTTAAACATAGAGACAGGGGAGGAATAGGTTTGTGGTTTTGTTTTGTGGTTTTAAACTGAGGTACAACTTGATCTCATGGAAAACTGATAAATTCATGAAAAGTAGCTGGGCTGAACTTCTTCTAGGGATATAGAGGTTTCTGAACATTTAACCAAGATTGCACATAATAAGCTGCCTCTTAAAACTTTTACTGGTAGTGCTCTATACATCTTACAGCTCTTGGCTGTGCATCCCACAAAATGCTTAATAAACTACTTAGTGAAAAGGAGTTCACTGAACTAGAATAGTTGCATGCCACTCTTAAGATAGTCCATTTCTTTGCCAGCGGCACGGGTGGCGAGGTGAATAGATTTGTGGATTGTGTACTTGGTGACAGCCACCTTAAATTCTAGCTGTAGGTGCTGAAGCTGTTGAGTAGTACAGGATTTCTATCTGACAGGCAGGAACTACCAGGAGATCCAGCTTTGGTCACATTCATGAGGTATCTGAATGTGTATCTGAGCTGTCTGATTTCAGTCAGCCTGGAAGAAGCTTGTTCTTGTGATCAGATGACATGAACTTTCAGTTCTCATAAAAAGAGTGAAATGTCACTCCAAGTTATAATCATTACATGTGTCTAGTAGCCTCTGTAATAGTTGAAAACTTGACTTACGGAAAAACTAAGAAGGACAAATACTTCAGCATAAGAAGACTTCAGTGAAGTTCTGTTGAAAAGATGCAGCCTGGCCAGGGATGCTGAATCAGTGTGAAATCTGGCAGGAAGCTGTCCTGCAGGTATTGCTGTGCCTTAACCACTGTATTTTAAATCAATATGTGTGTCTTGCAGGGACACTATGGATAGTGTGAAGCAAAGTGCAGCTTTATGCTTGCTGCGTTTGTACAGAACTTCCCCTGACCTTGTTCCCATGGGAGACTGGACATCTCGAGTGGTGCATCTCCTCAATGACCAGCACTTGGTAAATCAGCTTCCTTGGACTTGGTGTGTGTAGGGAATGATGGCACTTCTGCTGTTAAATACACAGTTTATTCCTTCTTGAGACTTTTGAGTTTGCTGTTGTTGTTGGCTTGCTGTTGTCTTCAGGCTTTGGGAAGAAAATGGAAGGCATTGTCCTTTTTTAGTTGCTGTCTATATTAATTTTGAATAAGGCTTTGTTTACATTTTCACTGTCAATAGAAGAATGGTATATACAAGTTCTTCTTTTTCTCTGGCTGTAAATTAATTCATCTTGTGCCTTGTTACACTAAGTCACATTGCATAGTGTAATATGAATTTTCCTAGGCCTTTTAAGATTAGAGCTGCACTAAAAATTCAAGACTTGATTTGTCATTTGCTTAGACTTCTTTTTATTGTGGTGTCCATGTCATTCTTACTTTGAGGCTTAAAACCCCTATTACTTTAGAAAGGAGACCCTGTTTTTCCCCCAGTCCAGTTACTTTATGAAAATAAGGCTATTAATACCTGTGCTTCAACAGTAATGAGTGCTTTACTATGCAGTAGTAATATCCAGTGCTTGTGTTACACAAAGCCCCCTCCTCATGCTGGGTTATAAGAATTTTTTCCTGAATGATCTGCTGCACTGAATTTCTTCTGCTCATGCTTCTCTTGTATAATAAGGCAATTTGTGTCCAGGCTTAATTTTAATACAGCTCTCTTATTTTAGATGTACTATCCAAACATGAGACAAAGTTAATACAAAAAATAGCATTAAATGCTCTGCAAGCATGGCAGTATCATGTTGTTGAAAATTCTGTTGGATTCTGCAGGTGTGTAATTAGTCAAGCTGCTAGCCAAATAAGTTTTTTTAATGTAGGGCTTTGTAATGGGGACAAACATTTTTTTTGTGTATTAAAAAAAAGTTGAATGGAAAAGTATTAATGGGCAGCATTGTAAACTGATACAAAATTGAACATGGGGGGTTTTGTTTTGTTTTTTCCTAGGGTGTGGTTACTGCAGCTACAAGTCTGATCACCACTTTGGCACAGAAGAACCCAGAAGAGTTTAAGACTTCAGTCTCCTTGGCAGTGTCTAGATTAAGCAGAGTGAGTCCAGTGATGACCCTGATAATACTTCACTGTTGGTTAATTTATTCAGCTTTTTAGATCAGGTTAGCTTCCTGTTCAGCTTTCTAGGGTCAGATTAGTCTACTGTACCATTAAATGTGAAGATGATTCAGTGTCACTTCGTGTGAGTGCTTCAGGTAACCTCTTTAAATGCTTGTTGCTTACCAGGACAGAAAGCTGTATTGGCTTGCCCAAACTTTCTTGGTTTAATCCCTGCTGTGCTCTAAGTAGTAATGCTCACTTTGTTACTGTAATACCAAAGAATACTTGGATCAAAGACTGATTCTACAGACTTCACACATACCCCTCAAAAATACAGACTATAGCTTTAACTTTATCTGAGCTTCTTACAAGATGAATTGCCTTCCTGTTCCTTCTATTTAGCTGCTGCTAAGTTAATAATCATAAGCATCTGATATTCTGTAAATGATGTAGGGGGTTAAGCAGGGGCAGGGAGGAGTGGAGGGACGTGTCTGTAAGTTAACATTTCTGTGCTGGAAACCGATGTCACTGTTTTGTTTGATTTTGTTTTCCCCCTCCTTTTGGTAAGTGTGCAAGACTAGGGAGGCTACTACTTCACAAATGTATTTTACACCCAGTTTTATGCAGTCTTATACCCAAATTACTTGTAGGTTACAGCTTACTTTCTTTTCAAATATGAAGATTTTTTGTAATACTTAAAAGCAAGGGAGTGCTGAGGGAAGTGAAAGGCTGTTCTGTAATGGAGCAGTAAGAATTAGGTAGAATTATTTTGAGCAAACTCATGGTGGGATTATTTAGTGCCAAACTCATGGTTAACCTAGAATAAAGGGGGTAAAAGAAATCTATAAAGAGGGGTAATCTAATCTTCAGCACATTTCATTATGCATATAAAGCCTCTTCTGTGAATACTATCTTTTTTTTGCTTTGCTGTATGGATATTACTGAAGGTGTTAGTTGGTCCTGCTGCTTTAGGTCAGTCTATCACAGCATCTTGTACTTGAATTGCAGGCTCACCTATCAGCAGCCACCAGACTGCTGGCTGAATCTCTGAATTGCTGGAACAGAGAAAGTCAAGCTTCTGGTTAAACATTTTGATGTTACAAGGTGGTTGTCTTCATTCTTTAAAAAAGCGAGTAGGCTTTTTTGGAGGAGACTTCGTAGACTGCTGTATCTGCAAAACTGGATTTCCATTCCTAGCATTTACTGTGGTGTACTCATAGTATGGCAGATTGCACCTAATTAATCTACTGAACTAGACATTGCTAGTGACATACGTTTTTTTAAGCTTCAGTCAGAGGTGACCTACAGTGTTCTTTGGGTCCTTTTCATGATTTTGAATCAATTAACTTCAGCAGCTGACATGCTGGCTGTTTGTCTTACAGATTGTAACTTCTGCATCAACAGACCTTCAGGACTACACATACTACTTTGTTCCTGCTCCCTGGCTATCTGTGAAACTTCTAAGGCTGTTACAGTGCTATCCACCCCCAGGTAATGCGCAAATCACAGCACTGGTCATCTGTCTTAGGCAGTACACTGCCTCCAAAGAGCTGCTGCACTGCAGTGTTACCATAGCTTGGAGTGCAAGCACGTTGTCTTAAGGCAAAGATACTGAAGTTTGTACTCCACAAAACTCCAAAGTGTTTCTGGTAGCTCTAAGCTACTTGGCCTTTTGAATTATCTTGTGTTTAATTTTAACAAAATGTCTAACCAGTGTGCATCTTAGAAATCATTGGCAGCTGCCACTGTAACCATTCATTGATATTATCAACTATATTAAAGCTTTGAAGTATGTTGTAGTGCAGATTGTGTTTGGTTCTTGTTCTCACCCAGAAGGACTGAGCTTGGAATTCTTTTCCCATGTGTGTTGGGGAGTGTGAATGTTTTTAATGTCTCAGAATAGTTTAGTTAATTCAGATTTAGCCAGGGGAGAACCCAAGGTAGGGATTAGGGTTTGGAGTAAAAGGAAGTTGTCCAATGGCTCATTGTTCTCCAGAAGACCCTGCGGTACGTGGCCGTCTGACAGAATGCCTGGAAACCATCCTCAACAAAGCACAGGAGCCACCAAAGTCAAAGAAAGTGCAACACTCGAATGCAAAGAATGCTGTCCTGTTTGAGGCAATAAGCTTAATTATACATCATGACAGGTGAGCTGGGACAACAGTTCTGTTATCAGAGGGGTTTTAAAGTGAAAAGCTGGGGCTTTGTCTTGAATTGTTAATCAGATTTTAATGGGGGAGGGAGTGGAGGAGAAAAGAATACAAAGTTGCTTGCTAGATTGGAACACAACCACAGCAATGTAACTGGACAGTGAACTGTGTAGCTTTGAGTTTTGCTGCTTCTTTATTTGATGTTTTGTATTGACCACACTGCTCTAATCAGAGATTATTTGCTCACAGTATCTGAATTTGCATTTCACTAGCAAAGCATTCTAGCAGACACTTTGAGGCATCTTAAGAGATTTTCACTGCAGAAATAGTATTCTGAATTGAGTGTTCTCAAACCTGTTGCTTTTAACCCTTTCACTTTCTCTTCTGTTCTGTGCAGTGAGCCAAACCTACTAGTCCGTGCCTGTAACCAGCTAGGTCAGTTCTTGCAGCACCGAGAAACTAATTTGCGTTACCTAGCACTGGAAAGCATGTGCACGCTTGCCAGCTCTGAATTCTCACATGAGGCTGTGAAAACACACATAGAAACAGTTATCAATGCATTAAAGGTAAATATTGAAGTGTGTGCTCTGTTTTTGAGTGTTGTCTTCTCCCCTGCCTCAATGCCCTCTCCCCCACTGCCCCAAGCTCCCCATCCCTAATTAAATTAATAATATGTAGGGACCAAATGAATTAATCTGTGAAGTCTGCTTCAGTTTTTTACCTCAATCCAGCAAAATCTTGCTGTGCTGGCAGTTACAGAGATCAGCTTTTGTTGATTTCTGCACCTTGCTGGGGGTCCCCTGTAACACTGGTATCTGCTTAAGTGTAGGCTGAAGATGAATAATTGTTTAAATAAGTGGAATTTCAAGACTGAGAATGTTGGGAAAACAATTTTATTACTGTCTTGCTAGTATTGGACAGTGTTCCTTCACTGCAGTAGCTTATGGGGAGCAGATAAGTTTGCACTGCGGAATTGTAAAGACCACAAACCAGAAAGACACATTCTCAGGCCACGTTTATGTGACAAAGCAGAAGTCAAAAGAGTAAGACTGATTTGCATGTAAATTTACTTGCACACTTGGATGTTTAAATGCTTTGTTTTCTTCCAAGTTTGTGCTGTAGCATATTTATACATTTGTCTTAAGTTCAAGGCATGTAACAACTTCAGTTGTTACAAGGTATGCCCAATACTAAACCTGCAGGTAGCCAATTAGCTAAATGCAGGTAGCTAATTGGCCTGATAACAATTTAACTATTTCAGCCAGTTATTGGTGCATTTATAGACACTGGTACCAGTTACTCAGAGCATAGTGGACCACAAACTCACTCACCCTACTGTGAATGATACTGAAGTGTTTTGTACAAACTCCTCCATTCTTTCAGCACCTGCACAGATTTGAATAAGTGTGCGACAGAAACAAAACCTGGTGATTTGAATTTTTGTGATAGTATTTAAAAGCAGGAAGCTGTCTGAGTCTCCACTGACCTCTTCCTAGGTGACTGAAAGTGAAAAACAATATGAGAAACTCACAGCTTATATAAAGGGTGTATATGAGTTCATTGTGCATCTGAAAAATTATGCAAATTAGTTTGTTTTAAATTTGACTGTGTATTATACTAAGTTTCATCTGTTAAGTTGCGTGTACTTTCCAAACAAAGATGAAATCTCTTGACCTATGACTGTCTTTTTGCAGACTGAAAGAGATGTAAGTGTACGACAAAGAGCTGTAGATCTCCTGTATGCAATGTGTGACCGAAGCAATGCCCAGCAGATTGTGGCTGAAATGCTCAATTACCTGGAGACTGCTGATTATTCCATTAGAGAAGAAATTGTAAGCCATTGGTGTTTTTCTCTAAATACTTGTTTCATAGCTGGATTTGGTACCATAAATATCGTTTATTGGTTGAGATGCTGCATAGGCTGTGATAGAGATTACTTAGCATGATAGCTTTAAAAAAAAACCCAGACAAAACTAAAACAAACGAAGAACTCCTAACTTTGTAGTCTAATAGCAAATAATTTAAGTTAAAATAATCCAGGGGACAGCAGGCAACCTTGGGGACTTAAGAGTTTTAAAAGCTGATCTTGGTCTCGGGACAGTGCATATGGAAAGTGAAGTGAATTTTATATGTGAGCCAACACATTAGCTACATCTGAGGGTTAGGTCCTACTCTAGTCAATTAATTGTCCAATAGCTTCAAAAATTAGTGGTAAATGCTTATTTGTAGGTAGAACTTTGTATGCTCTGAGAATGTTTAGTCTAAGGATTCCCAAAACCTATACCTTATAATCAGCTAAGAAGCCTGATAAGCTATCTCCTTCCTACCAATAGGATAAAAACTGAAATACTCAAACATCTTTAGGATGGTAAACAGAACTTGTACTTACGGTAGTTATTTAGCTTAGTTAGGTGCTGAAGTTCCTTGGTTGGAGAAGTGAATGTGGAATACAGTGTTAGTTGATTTACCTCTTGTGCTGTCTGGTTGGCAATGTCTCTTGACTTAGCAGATAGTGAGAATTTCATTCTGTTCCCTTATACTCACCTGTTCTTTTATGAGTAGTAAGTGCAATTGGCAATAAATTGTGTGGAGTCTCCCCTGCAGCTGATCATTTGCTTCAGGATGCAGGAATCTGAGTATGACCTGAAAAAGTCAGCTATGCTTTGGTGACTCTATTGCCTCTGCAGTCTTGAGTTTCCTTTTGCCTTTTTTGAGAGGTTTCTAATTTCCTATTTGATTCTGTCTCAGTGGTAGCTTAAATGGTGTTTTTATTGCAAACAAAAAATGAAACTCTAATTGCACTTGATCACTTAGGTACACAATTGGAAAGCCACAAAGATAAAACATATTTGAATGCATTATGGGGAAAACAATATGTGCCTGGCAACTGCTGTATTCTGGCACAGCACTTCAACATTCACCTTTCACCTTTGCTGTGGGAACAAGTGAACAAGCTCATGCATCTGAAACTGAGGCTTCTGGGCCAGCGTGGAGCATCACCAGGTGTATACAGCTCATAGTGAGAGCTAGCCAACCTTCTGTGTTCTCTTCTGTGTGCTCAGGTTCTGAAGGTTGCAATTCTAGCTGAGAAGTATGCAGTGGATTACACCTGGTATGTGGATACAATCCTGAATCTGATTCGCATTGCTGGTGACTACGTCAGTGAAGAAGTGTGGTACAGAGTTATTCAGATTGTCATCAACAGGGATGATGTGCAAGGATATGCAGCAAAGACAGTTTTTGAGGTGAGAGTAACTGTTTTCAATTCTCTTTCAAAATGAGCTAAGAATTAAGGAAGCACCACATGATGTAACAGGGGAAACTTAAAGAACTCTGTCTGTTGTCAAAAGTCCACAGTGCTGCTAGATGGGCATAAGAACTCTCTTAATCAAGTAGTACTCACATTAGAGTCTTCTGTGAAATCATACCACCCATCATGTTTTTCTCATAACTGCTCTGTAGTGCCTAGATCCATGGTCTGCTCTTCCAGGAAAGTGGATGAGAAAACTGGGAATGGAAGTGACAGAAAAGATGGGTTTTTCCTACATTGCATATCAATGATTATTAATGTGTTACAGGCCCTTCAAGCTCCAGCTTGTCATGAGAATCTTGTAAAAGTAGGTGGCTACATCTTGGGAGAATTTGGAAATCTGATAGCAGGTGATCCAAGATCAAGGTAAAACACCTTCTAAAATACTGAATTGAAGTAGTAATGCTTTCTGTAAAGAACTTAATTCCTAACATTTCTAAAGGCTAGTTAACAAATCATTCAGCTCTTGCTAATAATGCAGTAATAAGGATTATCATATTTACAAAAACTGAACAAATTTTTTTTCCATCTTTTAAGTCCCCTCATCCAGTTCAACTTGCTACATTCCAAGTTTCATCTGTGTAGTGTTCCTACCCGAGCTCTGCTTCTGTCTACCTACATCAAGTTTGTGAACCTGTTTCCAGAAATAAAAACTACAATTCAAGATGTGCTGCGCAGTGACAGTCAGCTAAAGAATGCTGATGTTGAGCTGCAGCAGAGAGCTGTTGAGTATTTGAGGCTCAGTACTATTGCTAGTACTGATATATTGGTAGGTATAAAGGTTTATTTTCTTTATTATGCAGTACTCTGGTGCCAACAGGTTAAACTCAATTAAACCTTACATGATTGCTCAGAAATCTCAGTGCAGGACTAAGGATTACAATGTGGGTGCTAGTTCTTTTAGTCTCCTTAATTCTGCTGTAGTAATCTTTAATTTAGAGCTAAATTCCAATTGTTATTTCTGTAGTGGGACATATGCCCATTAAGACATGTTGATCTGGAGCAGAGAAGCCAAGGAAAGCTGGCATAATACAGGGTCCTAGAGGATTTACATATCAAAAGGCTGGGGCTTTCTTTTGAGGATTTACTGTATGGTGGGCAGGCAACGTGTAGTGTCTTGAAGTTCAGTGATTTAACCTGGTGCTCTCAGGTCTGAGCAGAGCATTGTACATTTGGTTTTGACATCTAATAAATGCTTATGTCTGCATAGAAACGTGAGTATTCTCTGTGGTTTAAGTCTAGGTCTGCCTGATTTAAGGACCCTTAGGTCTGCTATGAGCTAATTATTTAAATTTTCTTCTTTTTCATTTAATATCACTGTTTCAGAGAAGTGATACACTCCTGTTTTCTTAACCAAGTGCTTTGGAAGGACTTCACAAAGTTTTAAAGAATTTTTTTCTTTTAAAAAAGCAATCAATCCCTTACTACAATAAACTGCATAATAATTTTCTGTGTTGGTAACTACTTCTGCTTTTGCTTTATGCAATCTATAAGGGTGTGTCTCTTTAAAGACTCAGAAGCTGGTTTGGCTTTTTCTCTGAAGTTTAACTAATACTCTTTTTCCCCCTAATGGTAAGGCTACAGTGTTGGAAGAAATGCCTCCCTTTCCAGAGAGGGAATCTTCTATTTTGGCTAAACTGAAGAAGAAGAAAGGCCCAGGCACAGTTACTGACCTGGAAGAGATCAAAAAGGAGAGGAGCTCTGACATGAACGGAAGTGCTGAACCTGCCTCTGTCAATGACACTGCTGTTGTGAGTTTAAAATCTGTTATTTCACTAATTTAGATGGTGTGCAAGTGAGAAAAGACTGATTTCCTAAAGTGTCTTTTTGGGGATTTAAAACCTCTTATCTGAAACTTAAGGCTGTGGGTGTTTGCTATAAAGCAGGGGATGTACAGCTGCTTTCCCCTCGCTTGCTTGGATGCAGTTTTCCTTTGGAAATCTTATGTAAGTGGGGACAAACTGTCTGCAGCCTAAAAAAA
Organism: Pycnonotus jocosus; assembly: GCA_013400435.1. Lineage (NCBI taxonomy): Eukaryota > Metazoa > Chordata > Aves > Passeriformes > Pycnonotidae > Pycnonotus > Pycnonotus jocosus. Next base: position 18,001 of record VWYP01012775.1, on the reverse strand, counting down.
TCCCTTTTACATTGTTCTTAGAAAAATATTCCTGTTTACCGTAGCTATTTCCTTGTTGGTGAAATTGCACTGAGGGTGAGATTATAAAATTCACATGTTTAAAAGGAGTTAACTTGAATTTCAGAATATCAGCTTGTGTTTCTGCTTTGTCTAATGTTATTTTGCATCTTGGTTTGGGTTATTGTTTTTCATAGAAGTGGACAAAACTTACCTTCACCGGGATGTCCTTAAATCAATACAAAGTTGCTATTTTTATTTGACAGTAATATTTGAGTTCACTTATGCTAGACAGAGTCCACAGGTTTGTTTTCTTCTGAGCTGAAACTTCTCATTTTATTGTCAGTTAAAGCTGATAGGATCAATTTTTCCCATAATGTGATACTACTTTCTGGTTTAAATGCCTAGAATAACTTGTAATTAGATTTAAGATGCTGTAGAAGATTACCTAGGGAAGGAAATACTGTAGCATGCTCCCTGCCCAGTTTGCTAAAGCATAATAATTTACTACTTAGTCACTGCAGTGTATAAGAGTAGCTACTCCAAGTGCAGCAGTTTTGACTGGACAGAAATCTCTTTCCAGCAGAAAACTTGCAAGATTCTTTGAATGCCAAATGGAGGTGACTGGCAGTTAATATTGCGTTCTGCTTTACAAGCTTCACTTGATGGGTTGCAGCCTTATAACACTGCACAGCGTTACCTTCACCAGTGGCTTTATCTGGTTTAGATTCCAAAAATGTTAGAAATTTAAGGTCCAACCTTTGCTTGTTTTTATCAGCTCTTAATGATTGGCTTCTCAAAATCTTTTGCCAGGGAAATTTTCATTATACTGTATGGAGTATATGATAACTTGGAGTTGGCTTACAAAAACAAGATTTCACATTCATCCAAATACATCTCATGACTCATCCTCAGATTATCTGGCATAGTGGAAGCTGCTAATGTGTAATACATGGCCATTTTGATTAACAGTCTGTGCTTTGTTCTTGCATGCGACTTGGGCACATATATGCAGCCTCTGTTGCATGATTCTGTGTCCTGGCTGCTTGATTTGTTCTATTTGAGGAAAAAACAGTTTAAACTTCTTGTCTCTTCCTCTGGTGTTTGCAGCTTGAGCTGGCTACAGGCTCTGCTTTTTTTTGCTGGTTGGGTTTACATTCTTTTTAAAATTTGCTAGGCTTCAGAAACCCAGGATTAAACTGATAGTCAATTCTAAAGATGCTGCGATGATCTGTGATTTAGGTTTGTGTAAAAGCCACTTGCTTTCTTGATGGATTCTTCGTGAAAGAAAAGCAACACGTGGATTTTATTCCCTAGAGTACTTTCTTTCCCTTGAAACTGATGGGAAAAGAGAGCGGGGAAAAACTCATCTTTGTCATCTTTCTTCTGCAGAACTAGATTTTAGATAAAGTTCGAGTTGGTTTTTATTTAATGGTAAGATGGACATCATTCTCTTCAAGGGAAAAAAAAAAAAACCACATCATGACCTTAAGTTGAAATTCAGTATGGTAACTGCTGCATTTGTGAACCCTTTTGCAGCCATTCAAGCCTTGATTTGGGGTGGGGAGAGGCACTTTGCCATAGCTTAGTTGTCTATGCAAACAAGACAGCTTTGTTGTAGTTTTGTTGCAGTGTAACACCGAAGTGTCTTGTCTTCCTTAGTCTACTCCTTCTCCATCGGCGGATCTGCTGGGTCTGGGTGCTGCCCCTGTGACCAATACAGCTCCCCCACCTTCCTCTAGTGGTAGCCTGCTCGTGGATGTATTTTCAGATTCAGCTTCTGCAGTTGCACCTCTTGCTCCTGGTTCTGATGACAACTTTGCGAGGTAATTAAGTCACGCTGAAAGGAATTTGAAGGAGAATTTGTCTGTTAAAACAGGATTGAAGGAAAAACACACATAACTTTTGGTTTTGTTCCAGCATATTGAGTGCATTCTGGGGCTGGCAGTTTTGCAGCAAGAGAGGTGTTCTTGGACCCTCTGCTGGATGTGCTGTCTTTGTTGAATATCTCTTCTAATGGAAAAACTTAATCTGTAGTACTCAACCTGAGGATATTTGCCACACAGTAGTGTCTGGTTTTCATGCTGGTTTTGCTTCTTTGTTAAACTAAGCTGCTTGTGCATTACTCCATACATCTTGAAGTGGGGGTTATCTGTCCTGATATGAATACATTTCTTCTTATTTTCATTTCATAAAGCATTCTTGTCTCTCCACTTACGGCAAGCTGCTACTGAAACAGTGAGATGGACTGTATCCAAAGATACTGCTACTATCCAAGATTACTGCTTCCCAGATTTTAATGCTACACTTCAATTGTTCTGCTACTGTCTGACAAAGGGGTGTGAAAAGGGGGATAAAGAACAAGTGGTTTTCTTTTCTTTTTTAAAGGGGATTTGATGCTACAATTACATTACCAAGTGTAGTGTAGGTACAGTATGTTATTAACCCCATTAGTATTAAAAGCCCCTGTGGCTACTCTCAAATGTTACGTGGCTAAATTTTTGGGAATGAATGGGATAAAATTACAGAATGTCTTTAAAATCAGTTATGTTACTGGACAAGAAAGTATTACTGTTGTCAAGGACCAAATTTTGAATGCTGGCACAACAAATTTTCAATACCGTTTAATATAAAAGACATAATTAGGGGAACTGATCTGCCTGGATCATTGACACTTTCATCAAAGTTTTATACCAGGCAATGCATTGTTGCAGGTTTGCAGTGATTAATACTTGATCTTGTGCTTCTCCTGGAAGGTCAGATGTGATACTTGATCATACACCAAACCAGGACTTCAGGAAGCTACACAAGCTTGTTCATGCTTTTTTTTTTTTAAGAGGGTAAAAAAAGGAACCAATGGTAGTAGCTTCATAAGCAAATGTTACTTAAAAAGAGTTTTCTCTTTCTGCAGAAGAAAGTATAGCAATGCCCAACTCCTTGGTCTGTCTGTAAATGATTAAATGCTTCTCTAATGATACTGAGAAGTTGCTTTTTACAGTTTCCTGCCTCTTTTTAGTGCTGTTGTCACTTTTGTTTCTAATCTGTTGCTTGGGTAAGTCATTCTCTGTGTGCCTGTGTACTCTTGCCTATGCTTCATACTTGTGTGTTTTTAGGAACTGATTGTGCACCTGTCATTAGAAGGGTTCCTAAGGTTGATGAGGCCTCTGCTTTTAAGCACACCTTTGTAGTAGTTAATATGCAGCTACCTTTTTGATTTTGAACTTAAACACTTTGTCTGTCACAGTTAAACACCTGAAAGGACTTGGTTCTGTAAGAGATTTACATTTACTGAGCACTTCAGCTGTCTTCGTGAAGGATTGCTGTTTTCTAACAATTGGGGTGGGATGGGGGAGAGAAGTGGGGGAAAGCATTGCCTAATGCCTAAAACCTTTCTAGGGTTCTGAGCTAGGGCAGCTAATCAATTTCTCGTGCATTAAGCTCAGCAGTGCCGCTTTTGAGGAAGGAGGTAAAAGAAGTAACTAAGCTCTAAGCTGTCTTTACTAACTCCTGCTGTCTCTGTCGCTACTGCCTTTCTTCCTTTGTGCTGCCTGAACTAGCCCTGACCTGGCTTCATCTGAGGTAGTTTCTGAGGAACCAGCTGATACTGTGCATGATGCTGATGAGCTTTTTCACAAGTAAGCAATACTAAAACCTTGCAAGGCTGGGCAATTTCCAGAATATAGTTATAAAGCAAAACTATATTGTTCATTAACTTAATACCAGCAAAACTAAAGAAACATGTATTGTCAGACTTGTGACTAGAACACCTCTGTGGATGCTGTGGATTTTGTGACAGGCTCATAAATACATGGGTTAAAGTTGCCTTTACAAGTCAGTGCTATCACACACTGCTCTAAATGAGGCAATGCCAGTTGTGTGTTAAGGTTCTGCAAGTATTTGGAAATAAATGAAAAACAGAGTACTTGTCAAAAGTACTGATATTTGGGAGTGTGTTTTAAGCGCCCTGTATGCAAAAGGTAGATGTTTGCTGACCACCTCTTATACTTTTAAGTGAAGGGTGATAGGACTGAGATCACTGGAGAATGGGCTTCCTCTCTCACAATGGAAAAAGTACATCTCTCAGTTGGCTTAGGTGATACAGAAATGATAAAATAAAGAGGGTTTTTTTCTTTCAGGTTTAAACAGTCAAAGCTTTTCAATTCTGCACCAACCTAATGAGTTTCAGAAGTTCTCAAGACTAATAAGAAAAATCCTACTCTGTTGCCTGATTCTTTATTAGACAGTGTGTGTGTATATAGCATATTGTGGTTTCCTTCATAGTTTCTCAGACATCCTATCAAATAAAAATGGCAGTTCTTTTAGTGTCCTACAAGTGGTGGTTCTGGTTGTAAAATTGTCTTTTCTAACGCTGCAGTTTTCTGCAAAGGCCTCTCTCACAGATTGCGGTTAACCTAGAATGCATCAATCTTCATCCTCTGTAAACCCTGAATTTTGTGGTTCTAAATATTGTTTAATGTGGCTCAATTTAAAACATATTTTCCCTCTCTTCCCCTAGGTTTGTGTGTAAAAATAATGGAGTCTTATTTGAAAATCAGCTGCTACAAATTGGCTTGAAGTCTGAATTTCGACAGAACCTGGGTAAGATCTGTTGTGCCGTGGTTGGCTGTCTGCATTATCAATCACAGTGCCAGCATGATATTCCACATAGGACTCACTTGGCAGCTGCTGAAGAGGGAAACAGCATTATAGGCCTAAACTATTTTACAACTCCCACTGTTGTGCATCCCTGGCTTTGTGTGGGCTCTTGTTTCCTTAACTTTTTGGATTGTTTTGGTAGCTGATATGAAATAGGAGTGTTAAGCTCCAGCACTCTAGCTCTTGCTACCTGTTTGTATGGCTGGTGCAGCCAGGTTTATACAGGACCATTCTTCTCAAAATTTGTATCTTGCAGTATGGCTTATTGTAATGATATGAGACACATTTCAGATCAGATTGAATGCACAGGATACTGGAACCATCTAGGAAAGAGATGGGATTTGAACACAGGCATTAGAATTGTTTGCTTCTCCCTTTCTGTAAAACTCTTGATGGCATAGTAGCATTTTAACAAAATCCTCCAGCAATTGAAAGACTTCTACTGATGATTTAGCTCTCTGTGAGACAGGTACAGTAGGAGAGATGTAATGGCTTGGTTAAATCACTGCATTTTGAACTGTGAATGTCTTGGTGGGATAAACCATATAAACTGTATTGTTCTTAAAAGTGATTTTAAAGAAAGCTAGAAAGACAACATGTTAGGGAATTGAAGCACAAGTAGTTCAATGTGATTACATGACCTAAAAATTCTGATGTCTTGTTCTTCTCTTTCCAGGACGTATGTTCATATTCTATGGTAATAAGACATCAACGCAGTTCTTGAATTTTACTCCAACAGTAATCTGCTCAGATGACCTTCAGTCAAATATCCTTAAATGTCGTAGCATGTGTCTGTTCTTTTTAGGTTTTTGTGGTTTATTGCTGCACAATATAATAAATCTGTTGGATCAAGGCACAGTGTCTTTGCAAATGAGAAGCTTGCTAATAGCTCTCTAAAGTTCTTGTAGAAAGAACAGGTCTTGAGCAGGGATGAAATATTCTTTCCTAAAGCCCTGGTTATAAACACAAATTTTACTTCTGAAGTAATAAGAAATTAAGCTGAATAAATATGTACTGTAACTGTAGCTTTTGCCACTGACATGAAGTAGCTGACGTAGAAATGTGTGCTTTGAGTACTGCATTAACAAATAACCTAAAACTTGACATGGAGATGGAATACATGTTTGCCAAGATGATGGTACTTCAAAATAAGCTCTTAATTTATGCCTGGTCCTTAAATCTTGGTATTGCAAATTTAGGATTTCTGGGAGATTAAGTAATCAGACTTGTTTGACTCAAGGCATCTCTGTCATCTTCAAAATAGTCCTGTGGCTTTTATTGTGAAGGCTCTGTGCCTTCACACCTTTTTAAGGGCATCTTTTTTTAAGAATATCAGATTAACTGAGAATTTTCAGAGTTACTGCTTGTAGATGTGTCAGTATGAAAAAACCCCAATAAACAAAAAATAACCCCCCACAAACACTGTTCTTGTACAAGCTTTAAATGTTCAGTAGCACATAAAGAATGAGTGAAAATGAAGGGAGGCTAATTACTCATAGAGTTCATTGGAAGATTTGCATTTTTTAAGTTATCACTTCTTTGATCTGTTTCCTTAACTACTTTTCTACGCCTGAATCTTCAGACAAAACCTGTTGATCCCACAGTGGATGGAGGTGCACAGGTTCAGCAGGTTGTGAACATCGAATGTGTGTCAGACTTCATGGAAGCTCCAATCCTGAACATTCAGTTCAGGTAAAACAAAGCATTCAAATGTTAGTGAATTCATTAGAGGAAAGATGTTAAATTTGGCATGACCCTGTGACTGAAATGCAGAATATGGACACACAAAGCTCTGTTGGGTGGACAACTTGAAAATTTGATCTAGTTAGGCTTTAAGGTGCTAGGGAGAATCCACATGGAACAATGTGGTTTAAAACCCCAGCCAAACCAAACAGTCAAGAAGCAGCCACTGATAAAATGCCTCCATGACTTCTGTCTCTGCTATCTATAGAAAACAGCAGTCTTCCTGTTTGCTTAAGAAATCTTGACGGGAATATACGCAGTAACTTCTCCCTTCTGGAAACCAAGAACATTTCTGAAAATAACTTGGCCTGGAAGTATATGCAACCAGAAATAGGGTCTTGTTCTGTCCACTCAACATCAGCTCAGCTTTATAAAATCCTGAGTTCTGGGCTACATGCTGTTGTTCTAGTTCAAACTGGATTTTATTGGTATGTTTTTACAGGGATCTATTTTCGCCCCTTAGGGTGCTATATAGGGTAAACGGATCCTAAAACTGAGAGAACCTTATCAGCAGTTCTGCCAGTTCATGTGCCATCTAAGCAGAGAAAATAAATTTATTTAACAGTGGATTGAAACTGTATATTAGAAATGTCATGTGCAGTTGATGGATTTTAATCATAAACAGTTCTTCAGTTGCTTTGATTTCTGCTGAGACACTGCTGAGGCTGCTGCATGCACTGTGGTTTTTCCATTCCATCCGCAGGTACGGCGGAACATTTCAAAATCTTTCGGTAAAATTACCCATCACTCTGAATAAATTTTTCCAGCCAACAGAGATGTCTTCTCAAGACTTTTTTCAGCGTTGGAAGCAGCTGAGCAAGTAAGGCTTTGTACTTGGGCCTCTTGTGGTGGGCAAGGGAAGACAAAGGTATACTGTGAATGTAGCTGGTGCAGTGGCTCGTCCCATACTCAGTCCTGTAAGCCATGAGCTCTCCCAGTAGAATGAATTGCTATTGGAAATGCTGTTCATAATGGATTTGTCTTGCCTTGTCTTGCAGTCCAAAACAGGAAGTACAGAATATCTTTAAAGCAAAGCACCCGATGGATGCAGAGATCACGAAAGCAAAGGTGGGTGGTGGTGTGATACTTTAAATTCACAGTGTACAGGGCAAGGGCAGGTCACATTTTAACCCCAGCTGGCAACTAAGCACCACACAGCCATTTGCTCACTCTCCCCCAGAGGGGTGGGACAGAGAATAAGAAGGGTAAAAATGAGAAAATGTGTGGGTTGAGGTAAGGAGAGTTCAGTAGGTAAAGAAAAAGCCATGCACACATGCAGAGCAAAGAATTCATTCAGTGCTTCCCACTGCTAGGGAAGTGTTTGGCCATCCCCAGGACAGCAGGGCTCCATCAAGTGTAACAGTTACTTGGAAAGGCAAAACATCAGTGTGAACATCCTCCCATTCTTTCCCCAGCCTTCTATGCTGAGCCAGGCCATTACAGTATGGGATATCCCATTGTTCTCTTGTCCTGGCTGTGTCCTGTCCCAGCTCCTTATGCATCCCCAGCTTCCTCACTGATGAGGTGAGGAGCAGAAAAGACTTTGGTTCTATGTAACCCCTGCTCAGTGACAAGTAAAACATCCCTGTGTTACCAACTGTTTTTAGCACAGATCCTAAACACAGCCCCATACCAGCTGCTAAGAAGAAAATTAACTCTATCCCAGCCGAAGTTAGCATGTGCTACAAGCAAACCTGGTGCATTTTTGTTTATATGGCAGTTGGATGATCCAGTGAAAGTGTGAGTCCATGCTGTGTGATAGATTGTGGCAGTGCTGAGTTGAATGGACAGTTTCTAGCTGTGGTTTGAATTAGATGCCATTTTCATTAGCAGTTGGAGACTTGAAGCTGTTGAGGAAAGCATCAATTCACTGCTTAAAACCGAATTGGAATATAGTTCAAGCCTTAATTTATACTGAGGTACTGGTTAGAAAAGGAAAGTGACTTTTTGGCTGCCTTAGGCAAAACAGAAGTGACTGTGTAAGACAGTGGCTGTATCAAAATCAGGGGAGACTGATGTTAGATCTTAACTTGCTTCTCAGTTACTTTTGGAAAGAGCCTTATTTACAGAACAATTCATTTATCAGGGTCAGCCTTCAAAAATTTGTAGTAATTAATTTATCTTGAAGACTTAAAAATTTGTTTCCTCCTTGTTTTGCTATTTAATAGTGACTAGGTATGCTTGGTATTTGTGTCCTCCTCTCCCCACATCTAAATCTTCTGGGTTCTTTCACAGATAATTGGATTTGGATCAGCCCTGCTTGAGGAGGTAGATCCCAATCCTGCTAACTTTGTTGGTGCTGGTATCATACACACAAAAACCACTCAGATTGGATGCTTGCTGCGCCTAGAACCCAACCTCCAGGCACAGGTATCTGTGTGACTATCTCCAGATTAGATAAAGGTTCTCATTTTTACTAAATATCTGTGTATCTGAAACACCTTAAGATACTTAAAAATCACTATTGCAATAGCTGCTTATGACTGCAGACTCCAACAAGAAATTAAATTGTAGCAGCTGGCCCTGGCCCAGCTGGGTAAGCTGTTTCTTCAGAGCAATTCTGTTTCCTCTTGGAAGAGATCATTGTAATATTCCAGACTGTATTGTGCACTTTTTACCACATTAAGTATGCTTCCTTTTGCTATTTTAAATTAGTAAAAGAGTAATTGGCTAAAAGAGAAAGCATAAGCAAGTGAGTACAATGTTAAGAATATTTTTACTAAAGCTTTTTTGACAGAGGTGTTACCAAATTAACTAAGGATTAAAAATAATGTTTGGGTGGTTGTGCCTTCTATTCCTAGAAGAAGTGGTACAGGGTCTTTAGACTTTTCCACAGCATTTACTCCTCTTTAACAAATATTCAGAACAACACCCTTTCTGTTAAAGCCAAAAAACACCTGACTAACTGTAATGCTCAACAAGGGTTTGAAGGTAGGGTTGGTTCAGCCAGTGGTTTGAAAAAGCTGTGTTGCCCAGTGGCTCACTGCCTCTGACTATTTTAATTTGTGATCTTTTTCCTACCAAAGCTTACAAAGCAAGTTAAGAGGTACCTGTTAGTTTTCACCGTTGACTGTGCATTCCTTTAATGCCCAACTGTTTACAAAGTATTATTTTATGTTCTTTTTCAGATGTATAGGCTCACACTACGAACAAGTAAAGAAGCTGTATCTCAGAGATTATGTGAATTGCTGTCAGAACAGTTTTAATATTAACCATGTCAGTTTTGGTTTTTCCACTTATATCACTGTCATCATACTGCAAATAAATGTCTTGTACATCACTGTCTGAGTACTGCAATGTTAACCAATACCAGCTCCCTGCCTTAATAGGACTTGACCCTTGTTTGAAATTAAGACTGTAAAATGTACAGTACAGGGAAGTGACTTTTTCCATTAAAAATGGCTTTCAGTGTGTTACACAAAGGGTGGGAGGACTGTCTTTTGCTCTTTTTTTTTTTTTTTTTTTTTTTTTCCCAGAGGTCAGGCTTTTAAACTTGTTGAAGGGAAATTGTTTTTGTTGTGGCAATCAGGGATTTCAGCTGAAAATAGCTCAAAAACCTTCTGCTTCAGTACCTTTAAGAGATACTTCCTCTGCTCTGAGCTGAAAGAAACCAGTGTACTGCTGCTCAGGAAGGTTAACTCCCATGTTAATGTAGAGTGAAAACTTTGTAAAGTTGCATTGCCACAAGTTGTCTACTGAATGGAAGGGCGGATTTGAAGATGTGTTTGAATCTGATTAAAGTGAACATTTATGTTGTGTCGCCAATCTTTGTATTTGAAAAATGCCACAGGACCAGAGTCTTAAAAGTATCAGTCTTGTAATATTTTACATCTTAATGTTTTCTGATCTTTGGGTTGAACACAAAAGCTTAATTCTTCTGCTTATCTCCATTAATGAGGTGAGCTTCTCTGGTAGGAGGTGAATGCGTATATACTTGTTTGTTGTTTCTCAGTGAAGTTAAATATTCTGTTTTATGTTTTTTCTGTTTGCCATCAGATGTCACAAGTAATAGTCCTAATGATGTGATGCAATTAACTGCAGAAACTAGTATTGTATAAAAGAAGTGGGAAGAAATGGGCCCTTGAAGGGCTGTAAGGGATGCACTCTTAGGTGAAAATGTAATTTTAATCAATATCTTTTCCCCAGTGTACATCAATGCTCAGACTCAAGAGGCTGAATAACTGATATCTAAGCAGTTTCCTTCCTGTCAGTGGTAAAAATGTCCAACATGGTGTAGAAAACTTCTGTTGAAACTGAAAGTAGAAGACCCAAAAATGTTGAGCTTTTCTAGTGGTTTTTACAGCCAAAGTCTTTGTACCTTGTTTCATATCTAACTCTTTGCAGCCTCTCTGCAGTGGACAAAAATTCTGGTTCACACTCCTCAAGCCTTGAGGTGCAACAGACGCTGCACCAAACCAAAGCAGGTGAGGCGGCCCAGTTAGAAACCCTGGGCTGGTGGCAGCAAGAGCTACAGATCATGATGAACAAACTCAGCTCCTGCTGACAGGAGAAGGGAACCTCAGGTCAAGATTTCCCCATGGTCATTGAAAGGAGGCCTGGGACTGCTGTGTCACAACACATACAGAGAAGTGTGCCCAGGAAATGAAGGTGTTGAGTCATGGTGGTGATGCTGAAAATACATTTAAATGAGGCTGCTCTCATGCTTCCCAGTGCTCAGCAGGGGACAGGATTCTCCATGATTGAGTGTGCCTTGGTTTTCATCGTCAGTGCTTTGAGCTTAAATGATGGAACTGGGAGATTATCACTTGGTTTGGCTGGTGGCTCCTGATGGTACTTGAGCAGAAGTTAAAAATGAGGAACAAAGATTTGGCTGTGATGTGTGGATTTTGGGGGATATGTTTTATTTTTCCAGAAATGGCTGGTAACTATGGATATTGAAGCTGAAAACTGGGCTAAAGGCCTGGTCTTTTTACAAAAGTTCTCTTGAACAATTGGCCCTGTTAAGGCCTTTCACATTGTTCTTTCTTAAGACTCTTTAATCATAAATATTGTCATTGAAAGTCTTGGTGAGCAGTTCCTGCAGTCAGGTTGGGCAGTTGGCAAATACTGATGGAACACCTTTTGTTTTGGCCTCTCAATGTTCTGTGTCTCATTATTAGTCCTGTTACGTTAACCATGCTCTTGGCTGCTCTGATAAAATATGATGTGCTGAACTAAAGGGAGTCTTAGCAAAGACAGAGGAGGAGGTTCTCTTTTGTACTTTCCAAATCCTGTTGTATATCTGTCCCCCTGAAAAATATTCTGTGCCCTCATTAAAGGACACCTTGAGACACTGCACTACTTTATTTCACTTTGCTTTGGTTCAAGCTGTGCTAAAATGTGCATTAAAATATGGGAAGGAGGGGGGGTAAGGGAAAGTGTCTTTTCAGTGGTGACTGTGTTAAGCTTATGACTGTTCACTCTTTGTATTAAATGTCAGCTCAATGAAGCCATGAGCAGAAAAGTGAACAAATTAAAGACAAATACTTGATTTTTTTTTTTGTGAATGATGGTTAACTTACCAGTGATGTATCCTGTCAAGCAGACAAAGTAATTTCTGCAGTAAACAGTGTTATTGTTTTTAAGTGCAGTATTTTCAGGCATTGACATGTGAAAATAACTGAATAGCAAAACAGGTAGCATATGTTCATTCTTGACCTACACTCCAGTATGTAACATTTATGGTGATTGTCTTATTTGTATAAAACAAAGTTCTGTCAAATTAAGTGGAGAATTTTCATATAGAAGACTATATATTAGACTATATTCATCAGAAGAACATATTAAGATTAAATAAATGATTAGAACAGTGATGAAACTGTCCTTTTTTTGTCTGGGGCATGAAGGTGTAAAAAATATTCTCATGGAATGGTTGTTGTGGAACACAATTGCTGTGATTCTTTAATGAGAAGTACTGCTGGGTTTGTTCACTGGAATCTTACCTGGTCTACACATTTCTGCTCCCTCAGTGAGCGAGCTTGATTTTGTTCTTGTTTGGTTACAAGTTATAAATACTCTATTTAAAAAAATCCCCAGATGTAAAATCTTTCTTTCTAGAATGTTTCACAACATGGTAAGTATATGAGCAGTACTTGCTCTAATGGTGGGATAGGGTTCAGGGTAAGCAGCACACACCTGTATTGCATGCAGGTTTGATGGCACTATAGAAGACAAGTAATCTAAACTCCTGAATAACCTCTTTTAAGCTTTAAATGCATGCTTCAGGTTCTGTACTTGCTAAAAGGGGGAGCGGGAAAGGGCACTCTGAGCTTTTGTGCAATCATACAGCTTTTTTTTAAATGACTTGCAAGTGGGAGTGGCAGCAAGTAGAAACTGTTTGTGAGCGAACCACTTGTATCCTGTTAGCTGTCTGTCAGCTTTGATTTCTTGCAGAGAAATGCCCTCAGCTCCCTGCTTTATCCCAAAGCTGCTTCATGTGTGTGTTAGTTATGTTTCTAGAAATGTCCCACCACACTAAGAGTGCTTGTGGAAGCCTCGCCATTCACTTTTGGGTCATGTAGCACCTTGCTTTTCAATCCTGTCATCTGTGGATGATGAGCACCTGTGCTGTGTCTACCTTCAAAGGCAAGGAACAGGTCACTTCCCTTCTCCCACTGAAGTAGTGGGCTCTTTCACAGGTCCAAGTTGACTGTAGTGAACCTCATAGACTATTTTTCAGTTAAAACAATTGGTCAAATAAGGAGAAAGAAGTTAGCAAATCAGTTCCTTCTGCTTTATTTGAATTTCTGTTACTGCCCAGTTCATGGGCCAGGTTTTAGCCTCTGGTTAAATAAATCACCCTGAGCAAGGCCAGTTTTTTGTCCTCCCTCCTGATCCCCAGCCTGTTTGTTATTTCTGTGCCTGTTCTTTCTTTCCTCCTCTGCATCCCACTCTGCTCCTGATCAGGAATAATTTATCTGGTAACTCCACTGGTAGTCCAGGCAGCTCCTCAGGCAGCCTGACAGCAAGGCTGTCCTGCATAATCAGTACAAGAGAACCCAGCAATGAGCAGTGGAAGGATTAACTTGTGATCATGGTTTAATTACAAAAAGTGGTATCTGCAGCCACCAGGTCTGGCTAGTGTGTACAACTGTCAAAGTTACACACACAGCCACTAAATGCAATTATTTCTGTGGTGAGCCTTCTTCCAGGGTTATCTGGGTCTTGGCATGGTAGTTGGAATTGCTTCTTAAGAAGTTCAAGTGGCCTACAGCAGCCACATGCTGTGGTGACCATCATCTTCTCAACATCCAGCCTGTGTGGAAGGGAGGGAGAATCAGTTGGCATTTGTTTACAGCATTTTATGCTCACAGCCTTTGAAGTATATGAACTTTATTTCCTGTGGTGGGAGGTTTAAAGGAAAGAGCACAGCCCTCAGCTGAATGGTTCTATCAGCTGCAGAAACTACAAACAATGTGGAAAATTACTCCATTTTGAAGTTCACATGATGCAGAAACTCTAGTGTACTGAGCTGCTGCCTTCCATTTTAGAACAGGATGGACTTGATGATCTTTGTGGGTCCTTTCCAGGATAGTCTGTGATTCATCATCTCTTAGGCCTCAGAACTCAGTGGAAAACTAACAATGATCCCCTTGGTGTCTTTTAGGCCTTCTGAATATTTGTAAAGTAACCACAGATTAAATTTGTTAAAGCTGCGCACTGGACCACTTAGAGTTTACAAAAGGTCTCTTCTGCAGATGCTGAATTGTGTGTGTTTCTTTTGCAATTGACAAAGGAAAAGCCCTTCTCTCTCTGAACAGTTAGTGCTGGAATCTGAGGTGGTGGCTGTATGATGCCAGTTCTGGGTGTGAGGTCAGCTAACAAGGTAGAAGCCTTGCACATAATGTTCAGCCTCCCCCTGGCCTTGGTTCTGCCTTTCTCTCTGTCAGTGGGAAACTATTGATAACAGGCCAGAACTCAGGTATGGGAAAAAGAGAGTTAAGGGAAAAAATATTTTTTGGAAAAACCTCTTTTGAAGCAGAGAAAAGTGTTCTTGGTGTCAGTTAAAACTGGGTTTTAACCACAACTTTCTTAGCAGTTGAGACAAGCCTTAACTCTAAAAGTCTTCCTCCAGATTTCACAGCCCTTGGGTCAACTCTCAGGATTACCAGGTCAGTCACTCAGTTTTCAAAATGCTGGGCGACACCTCAATGCGCTTTGAAGGGGACAATTTCTAGCATCAGGATTAATTTAAATTAGTTCCTGCAAAAGTGAAACCCTTCACTGCTTTCCATTTTTGAACATTGTATTGGCTTGGATTGTTGGGAATGTAACTTTTTTTTTCTCCCCCAATAACTGAACTCTAATAGTGCTGCACTGTTTACTTGTATTGAAGCCTTGATTTCCTGCCAAATTTGCCTAACAGTCACCAGAACTGCACAGGCTCAGATAGTACCCTTGTAATTATAAAATATACCTGAATTACACTATTAGGAGCATGTTATGAAACTGAAGTGACATTACTTACCTTAGATGAAATTTCTTATTTTACTGTCTTAGCTATTTGTACTCTAAACCCCTTTTTCAGTCTTTAAAAAGCAAACAAAACCAAAACCCCAACCATCAAAACAACAAAAAGCCCTCCAAACCTGCAGCACTCATGTCTAGCTCTTAACAAAAAAAAAAAAAAAAAGAAAAACTTAAGGAAGTGAGATGACCATCCTTGATTAGATGAAAATCCCTGTGTAATAAATTACCTTATTGTTGCTGTTAACTGGTTTATACAGCAACATTGTATATTGGTGGGTGGATTCTAACCACATTTTCCTCCCTGAATTATAAAGGCTCAGTAGTTAAAAAATTTCACTACTTACAGCTGACCAAATAAGGAAAACAACTTTAGTACTGTACAGCTTCAGTTACCCTTACTTTGTTGAAGATGGACATGATCCTTCACATCGGCTCAAAGTGACATTCATGGAACAGCCTTTGTAAGTTATTTCTTCTTTATATTCAACTTCTCTACAGTGCTCTGTCAAATGTAAAAAGAAAAGAATTCCGCTAAAATTCATCTTGGTCTTCTTAAATGACCTTTGTTAGATGCCAAAAGCCTCCATATTTGGTTTCTTGGAAAACTATTCTTACTGCATGAGATAAGTAACAAGTCACAAGTGAGTTAGACAGCAAGAGAAGGTTTTAAATCAAAAAAGGTTGCAGAAGAGGCTTACTCTGGAGGACAACAAAAGAAAAGAATAAAGTTCTCTTTTAAGACAACAGAAGTTGTTGGAATTAAAATGAGAAAAAAAGTCCTGTTAAGAGTATAGTACACATTCAGTCCAGCATGGAGAAACTAATCCTCTGCTGAGAACACAACGATGGAAAGAGAACCACCAGTTGGCTCATTCTGGTAGAATTATTTCTGGTTCACAGACTTTACTTATTTGAAAATGGCTTAATTTACTCCTTTAAGGATATATTTATAGGTAGCCAGAAGTTCACAATTTGCCTTATTAGGGAGAATGTTTGATGCTACATGTTAGGTAACAATTCTGTGTGTCAGTGTTACATTTTCTCCTGCCTTGAAAAACCACACTAAGCACTTTATGAAGCAGAAAGCTGGTGGAAAATGCAAGTTTTCAAAAGAGTTCAAAGAGAGTGTTTGAAGTTTATATTAAGGAGAACAAAGATGTTGAAAACAATTAAGGCAATTCATGCACCACTAACACCTGATCCTGCACAATGATCTTTTAAGCACAGTCAGGTTCCCTGCTGAGAGAAGGGTTATAGATTATTGAACATTATTGCAGGGGAGGTTCAGTTAATGCTGTAGTATGATTTTGGGATTTTCTTACTGCAAAATAAGACAGCTACTAACTGGGCAGTACACTAAGATGCTGTATCTGTATGTCCAAGTGTGCAGAACATATGAGAGCTAACAGGAAGGCTGCAGGGTAATGAAGGGATAACCTGTTCCAGTAAGAGGTTTCTTACACAGCTTTTTAAGATGACAGAAAAAAGATTCTGTGGCTCTCCTGGTGTGCATCCTGTCAGACTCTGTAATTCACACTTCTTAATGTTTAAAATATTGAATAGCAGGGAACCTGTATGAAATCTAAGATGACAGACAATAGCTTTATAAAAAATAACTGCAGAAAGAGCAAAATGAAAAGATGGAGCCAATGGGTACAAACAGGACCATAGCCAACAGATACATAAAGAAAATTCATACACTCATCAAAAAAAAAAGGCATTAAAAGCAAATCCATGATAAAGGAAATAATATGGAGATGCATTACCATGTGGCACTGTTGATGGCACAACAGAGGACAGTGATGTTGAAAGTCCAGAGGTGAGAGGAGGTGATGATGTCGTGCGGGCAGTGGTCAGTGTTGTTGTTTGCAGGGAACTCCTTTCAACCGACTCTGTAGAAGCCGTAGTGATAACATGGGGAGCAAAGGTAATAGTTGTAGATAAAACAGTTGGGATCAACGCTGGCCTGGACTGGGGAGAGATACTGGTAGGGACAGCTAATGAAGATGTTTTGCCATATGGAGTCGATGTGGTGTTTTGGAAGTAAGAATGTGTAGTGCTCTCAGCAGACCTAAATGTGGAAGTAGTCAGGGATGTAGGTACAGACATTGTGCTGACGGCTGGGGCCAAAGCAGAAGAGAATGGAGACGTGGCAGTGGATGGCAGCCGGGTGCTGAGCGGGGTGCTGGGGGCAGGTGGAGAGCTGGGATTTGGAGATAGTGTTTCCAGAGGCAGTTCTGTGGAGACAGAGGTCTTGGAGGTGCTGCTGATGGAGGTGGTGGCTGTGATCTTGTGCGTTGTCATAGATGGCACAATGTGTGGCACAGTTGACTTTTCATGGGTGAAAGCTGCCAGGAGGAAGGCACAGGTAAAATTGAGAATGCCCATCTGGCCACTTCTTCACTCCCCTTATTCAGACATGGGGAGAGAATCAGAAAAGCTAAAGCAGGAACACCCATGCATGTCCAGAGAGAGACAGTTTTCAGAAGTGAAGAAACTAAAAACCAAATGAAGAGTCACCTATGAGATGCCAAGGCAGTCAAGCACCCCATCCCACCACTCGCCAATATCCAGCCAGTCTCCAAGCAATGGCTAATTGGCACGAACTGCCCTACTCTCCCACGGTACAGCTCAGCATCATGTTGTGTGACACAGTGTTTCCTTGGCCACTGGCTTTGGGCCAGCTATGCTGGCTGTGTCCCTGATGGACATCGTGACCACCCTATGCCTGCTCCCTGGCTGGCAAAAGGACAAAGAGAGGAGGCACAGGCACTGAGCTGGCACTCCTGAGCAATTACCAAAGCACTTGTGTGCCATCAACACTGGCTAAGACTCACATCTAAAACAGAACCAGGAAACCTACTGGGAACAATAATGAGCTCTGTCCCAAGTAGAGCCAGTGCACAAGCCCAGGACTACACTGGGGTACCAAGCTGGTCAAAGGCAAAGTAACACAGGTGTGAGCAGCCACACAAATGCAGAACTGAGATGTGGTTTTTGAAAACAACAATGGAGGGAAAGACGATGGGTTAAGGGACAGGAAAAAAGGAGAGCTGGAAAACGAAACCAGGAGAAGGATGGGTAGGAAGGACCCATACCAGGCTGTGAGGAGGTGAGCCATGTTGAGGACACTGTT
>VWYP01012772.1:0-31270 GCA_013400435.1 Pycnonotus jocosus | reverse complement strand
ATATTATGTTATTTATGTATATGTATATTTCAGACACAGATATTCTGGAAAGTTTTGTGAGATATAAGTGTGTACATGTGAACACTGCAATTACATGTAAAAGAGAAGTAAGGAAACATGGTACACATTTTATTGACAGGGCATGTAGATAATGTTTCTTATTATTTGTTATAGCTAGATATGTTTGGAGAATGGCTGAAGTAATATTTGAAAGTTTAGGTTGTGTTTCTGTCTCTGTGTGTGCTTACATTCCTACACTTGTTTGTACTTGAATTAAGAATATAAGGTTGCTACTGACCTTTAAAAATCTTTCTCTGAAACTGCCTTTCTGACCAGGTCAAATAAAAACCAAGTCTTCTTTCCCTAGGAAAGAAGAGCTGTTTGTGTTTGTGCCCGTAGGATGTGGATTTTACTTTAATTTTACTCATTCTGAAAGTCTTTTGACTTTTAAGATGAAAGCACAAGGGCAAAATGACATCCTGCACTTTAAAAAGGTCCTTCACTAAATTATAGTGCAAACCTGCCCTTCAGTTCTTTAGATGTATTTATATTTCTCCAGTGCAAAACAGTAGCCTGACCAGTAGCCAAAATACATGTTTCTGTTTTGCTGAAAGGAGAGCCATTAACTGCTTCTGTCTATACAACTGATCTTCTAAGACTGCTTTGTGAAACACTGGTGTAATTGTTATTACACCATGCAGCAGTATTTCACTAGCCTAAGTCTGAATATCATAGCAGTCAAGATGTTGTTGGTTCTTCATTGTGTAATAAAAATAGAAAACTTTATACAGGAGAAGAGCCCAGTTTTAAGAATTTCCAATTGCAAAGTTAAAAAATCTAGATGTAAAACTGTATTGCTTCTCATCACTGTACTCCAGAAAAGCTGGATTCAAAGATCCTTTGTGAAGTAAGTGTCACGCTCCTCAGGGTCTGCTGTCTTTGCATGTGACATTGTGCTGGATATGAATGTGAAGGTGCACAGCTGTGCAGTACGGCTGATCTGAGATAGTCCTTGTTTTTCCTGAGCTAGAATTACTCAGGACCTGGTGGCCTCTAAATGCGAGTAGAAATGTGAAGCAGCACACTTTAAATGTCTTCATCTATCTGTAATAATAGCCTTAGGCTTTTTTAGTCTCTTTACTCTTCCTTTCAGCGATTATTTCATCATTTATATTAACTTTAAAATTTTGGGGAGTCACAGTTTCCATCAATAAGTTCATATACTTCTTTATTTTTAGAAATTTCAGCTTCTTAGAACATAGTCCTTCTTATGTACCTTTTACCTGTGCCTAAGTTTAGCAATTATGGATAGAGATCCATCTATTTCTTGTAACATGGGGTATTGTTACAGAAAATACCACTCTTGCTAAGTAGCTATTCTTAAAAAAAGGAGTAAATTAAGGAAAACAGAAAAAAAACCAAAATGCAGGATTAGTTCTAACGCTTTGTAGCATAATTTGCTGACTCTTTAGATGCTAAATTCCTGGGATTTTACAGAAAAAAATTAGAAAATAATATTAGCAAAAATTAAGTGGGACAGCAAACCAAGAGTGACATAGCTTTTCCCTTCTAGAGCTGAGTTCAGCAGCAGGAGAAAACGTACATTAACTTGGGACAAGAAGGGGAGGGACTAAAAAGAGGAAAAAATGCAATTTTGCTTGATTTATAGGGAAGGAACACTACAGACAAAAAAATACAGTGCAAATAGTAGACTTTATGCATAGAACCTTTGTAATGCTGTAAGACCTTAAAACTACTGTTAGGTATTTCTTTTCCTGTACCACACTGTTAAAGCTCTTCTCAGTGAACAGAAAGAAAGAAGATTCAGTTGCTTCCCCAAAATCTCATCATTTTCAGTGCTTCCTGGCAGACTGTATTGGTCCCTTTCATGTATAGTAGCTTTAAGAAAGCTAAGGTGCTGTTGAGGCATACTAAGCAACTTTTTCTTTTTCCACTGAATAGTGTTAAGAAACCTAAAGAGATTAATGAAATAAGCCCATTCATAATAAATCTATTTTTATTGTACAGATGAAAGCAATATATAATAAATGGTATAACTGTAGTTCTGTTACTTTTATATTAGGACATGAAACTCTTTGCCATCAAATTTGTATGTTTAATGAATTTACTCCATGTACTGAACAATTTTGCTGGGCTTTAGCAATTTATTTCTTATTTATAGGCATTTTAAAATTACATTCAGGACCTATTTTTATATTCTCTAACATTAAAAAATACTGTTAAAATTAAACAAGCAGCATTTTTCTCTGTTTTGTTCAAACCACAGATGCTAGATTTGATTTTATTTCTTACACTGAGATTGAAATTCTGTTTCAATATGCAGAGCTACAGTCTAGGGAATCATAAAATGCAGAGTGTTTTCATTAAATGATGGATCTGCACCTCTAGTTAACAGGAAAGCTGATTAATCAAACAGTAGTGATGAAGATAGTGGGGCTGAAAAAGGTAATTGGAAGAAGGGAGAAAGGCACTCTTTTGCACTATGTAATCGTTTGCTTTTGTGTTAAACTCCTATTCTACCAATAAAACTTTAAATGTGCAGCCATTTTTAATAGATCAAGGTAATGACAACATGTACAATACATGTTGAAGCGTGTGTTTTTCATTCATTTACAGACTATTAGTTATGGAATTTTAAGGGTTTAGTTTCTAGTTGGTTTTTGTTGTTGTGCTGTTATGTTTTGGTTTTTTTTTTTTTTGAGTGGCCTCTCACTTGGGTGTTTCTCTCAAAGCCTGCATAATTCATGGATTAGCTTTGTTTGGATAGCTTATTGCTGCTTCAAATGGAGTAAGTGGAGTTAAAAAAAAATCAAGTAAAGCCTACAGAGAGCCCAAGATGCAAAATTATTCCTGCATTTAGTGAGTAATATTTTAGCAAAGCATTATGCGTTAGGTAATGTTCTTACCTTGGTTTCATACTTACATAAGACAGACAAGTTAACTGGCTTGGAGAAACATTGCATTTCTCTACCAGAGACACCGACTGCATTCTTTGGTTAGTATTAGTTTGGTTGGCATTTCTTGGAGTGTGGTGATGCAAAATAATCAGCTGGAGCTTTCTCTTGCTTTCTGTATAAATGGACGTCTTTGTCATGACACACAAGGAGCTGTTCCTTGTGCCTTTGAATTGGGGGCACATTTCTTCTTTCCATCAGAATATCTTAGTATGGCTGTTGAAGACAGAGAGCTAAAAGTATTTGCAAGTGATTTAATATTAATTGCTGAATAGCAAGGAACAGCAAAAGGAAAAAAAAAATCCAAGAGGGTAAAATTATCCCGTGCAGAATGAATGCTTTTGCCTTATATGTACCTTTACATTTAATCTCTGTTAGCCTCTAGATGTTCCCTAAAGTGTTAGATGGTTCTTAATCTCTGGTTATGGTTCATTCCAGTAGCCTCTGCAGAGCTCTATTTTTCAGATGTGACTTCTAAAGAGCTGGTCAAAATTACAATTCTGTTTAATAGTCCAGTGTGTGTCTTCAGGGAACTGCTTTTGCTGCTGCAAAAAGGTATAACAGAGCTTCAAGACAGAGCTTCAAAAGAGAACTGGTGCTCATGTATGATTAGTTCTGTTCAGAAACGCATAGCAGC
This sequence comes from Pycnonotus jocosus, assembly GCA_013400435.1. NCBI lineage: Eukaryota > Metazoa > Chordata > Aves > Passeriformes > Pycnonotidae > Pycnonotus > Pycnonotus jocosus. Next base: position 27,658 of record VWYP01012772.1, on the reverse strand, counting down.
CTGTCTGAGGAGGCTGCTTATGGTGCATAGGCCAGGGAGCACTGCAATATCCAGAAATAGTGTTTGTTGTAATCTTATGCGCATCAGTGAGAAAACTACTTTCATATGCAGACTCCACAGAGCAAACAAGTTCTCTATTATTCTCTCGGGGTTTTGTTACACGTGTGGGAGCAAAGGCCCTTAATTCATGCACCTGAGAAAGATGTACAGATGTAGTGAGCATATAATTCTCTCCAGTTAATTGTCTCTCCATCACTCTGCCACTCAGCTGCCCCGTTTTCCATACATACTCCTATTACATTCTACTTTCTCACAGGCCAGGTCCATCCTTTCAGTGAAGCATAACACATTCCATCTTTTTGTGTGTATTTTTGTTGAAGCACTTAGAGATGGAATGCAAAGGCTGACTTAGATCTTTCCATGTTTCATTCTGATGGGTTTTTGGTTTGTTGGCTGCATTTTTGTCCTAATGGATGCAATTACACAAGGAAATATCATAGAAGTTGTGTCTGATTAACATCTGCTCTGCCTCAGGATCACAACAGGAAAATATGGCCTCCCTTGCATCTTTACATTTCTATTTGTTTGTTCTCTCATGTGCCATTTTTCCATCTTTAAACCTTTCCAACAGGCCTTTTCCTCCCTTGCAAGAGCTCTTGTGTGCAAACTCCCATTTCCATTTCCTTATCTTATTTGTTGTGGGTTGTCTGAAGAGCTATTTTCAAGAAACTTTCTTTAAGTATTTTTTGAAGAATATCAATGTATAATCCAATATAAAATAAAAATACTTTACTTGCAAGATTTTAGAGATTCGGAAATAAGACTTATAATACCAGGATGAAAACTTGGTCCTGTATGACTACAAAAATAATGACAGTCAGTATTTCCGAGCTTGTTGTGAATATTATTACTGTTTCTGATTTTTGTGTATCAAATGGAAATATTTGAATTGCTGCAAATGAAAATATTTGCATTAGCAATTAATGTGCAAGCATGATAAAATTAATATTTGCTTCTAAGAGTCTTCTTTTTGCGTTCATTTTAAAATTTAAAAATAAAATCTATGAACAAAAGAAATTTAGAAAAACTGAGACTAAGATTGTTTTCTTAAAGCTTTTTTGCTACTCACCAGTGACTTTTATGAAATTTTCTTGGGGAATTGTAGGTTTCAGCCACGTGAATGAATGAAGATTAGTTGCTCTGCTTTATCCAGAAGGTTTTTATCTCTGAAGACCTCCCAGCTTTTGGTTGGTCACATGTTCTTTTGAATACATGAATGCCAATATTAGGCTGTTGTTGGAAGATGCTCAGTCTCTGTAAGGTCCCCAGCTGAACACACACAGTTAAAAATTGCTGAACGTAACAATTGAAGAAAGATTTCATACTGTAAGGAAAAGCAATTTGGCAGTTTTGCTGTCAGAACTGTGGTGAGATGTCTTCACCCAGCAAATAGTGGAAATGCTGTAAACAAACAAACAAATGAACAAATCTGATGTAACACTGTAATCTCACAGTAAGTTTTGTGCAGCAAAGTCAGGGATGTAAAAGGAGACAGTGAAGATATGTAAGCAGAAATGAGGGGATCCTGGTGTCTACTTTTGGGGATTACAAGAATGCGTTGTATAACTCATACACTGATGCTTTTATCCTGATGTTCCTCCTACAAGCTGCTCAGAGCCTTCTCATCACAGGACCACCTCACACAGAACTTCTTGATGTTTGATACCTCTGGAGTACAATACAAAGTTGTGTCTTAGTAAAGAATGATTCCTGTCTCCTCATACCATTTTCCAAGCCCCTTGATGTGTTTTTATGTCAGAAGAGGACAAGGGAAATAGGGAAGCTGTGACTCCAGAGGGGTGTGTAGGTCCAGTTCAGTGAAGTAAATCCAGTGGCAATCACAGACTGTGGAAACACCTGTTGGGCATGACCAGCAGGTGACTATGCTGAGACAAGGGTTCACAGCTGTGGGCAGGAGAGCTGATGGACTGAGGAGCAGCTGAGCCCACTTTCCACAGCTCAGCTTCAGCCACATTTGCTGGCCCAGCTGCTGGAGAATCACTGAGGTTACAAAAGCCTATTGTCACCTCCTATCATCTCTGGACTTGGCAATTCTTTGGTTTTTCCAGACAGTAATATCTGAATTTTTTCAGAATTTTACTGAATCCAGACAGTAATCTGAAACTGATGGAGCTTGAAGGGATGTTGTTGGATGTGTTGGCCATGACCTGCAGTGATGCTGAGGTTATGGCTAGAAGAGCTCTGTCCTGTAAGCTGACATAACTGGAGAAGTCTTCATAAATCTCACAACCCTTATAATGACAAAAAAATTTCTTTACTGCATTTTTAATTGTTGGTCCTCTCTTGTATTGGTTTTGGTACTTTCCCATGACAGTTTATATTTTTGTTAAAGCACATTTTTACACAGTGTTATCAGTACCCTTGGTATCAGATGAAATGGAAATAAAAAATCCCTTTCTTCCACTAGAAACATGATAGGGCATCATTAATTTATTCTAATGACAGGGACATCAGTTGCAGAATACTGATTTTTACCAGTCCACATGCAAGGGGAAAAATACAATAAAAAGGGATCACAAGGATAATGTATCAATAAAGGCACATTTAGTTGACAAACGTAACTTGATTTAAATTATTTATGCTAGTACTGAACATAGTAGTAGATTCATAAGCACTTTGTAGTATGCTTTGTAAAAATAGAACTATACATTGCAGTAAAAATCAATTGTACTAAATGTGATACTTCATGAACACATACAGTGTTATACATGTACCACTAATGCGTAAAACTTTGCCTGCAGAATGGTGCAGTATCCTGTGTAGAGTTAAAATTTCTGTTTTCCATATTTTACACACAACATTTCTCCCATACTCTAGTGTTATTTTTGCTCTCCTTTGTTTTGCCCACCTTAAAACTTAGAGTGAATTCATAAAAGCCTTTTAAAGGCTCCTTACCCATGAGGCTAAGTCACGTTAGAGCACATTTGCCATCTGCTTTAGCTGTTTCTAAGTCACTGAAGAGTCTTCAACATCTTACTTTTTTTCATCAGGTGTAATGGCAACAGCAACTAATAAATGTGAAATAAAAATTTGTCAAATACAATTAATAATATACGGAACTATGTGTGTATAAACACCAAATTTGCATTTATGCCAGATAATCAAACTGGGAGGTGCCCTGGACTTTAAAAAAAGTAGGTGTTTAGGTGCAAGTAGCTTGTACACAAATACAAAAAACAGGACTCCAATGGCCACTGAGAAACCATGTGTCAGTGATAATAAACTGGGGAGATAGTTTTATTCTAGGCAGCATATTTGTTGTGTAAGTTAATGCTCATTAAACACTGCTACATATCATGGAAGCTTATAGTTCTTGTTCCTTTTTAATCTTCCCCTTTCCTTGAGCCACAGATGTTTCTTTTTATCTTGAGTGTAATCTGGGGAGTCACACATTTTGTTCAGAATTGCTGCTTTAAAAGCATAGGAAACATACTAATAAGAGAAATTTTTTTTCTTCCTCTAATATAGTGAAAACCTAAAATCTGTTAACTTTTTTTTGCACATGAGAAGTGGATAAACAAAAGCAATTCTAAAGTTTCTAGTTCCAGTTGTTTATGAAATAAGGACTAAGACCTGGAGCAGTGTAGAGGCATTGAGGCATTGCTGTAATTTATGATGTGGCAGCTGGGAGCTGGAGGGGCCGCTTTTTATTTGCCTACAGGACCCTAAATTGCAATCACCACCAAAATAAGACTGTCCACTTTTTTTTTCTTTTTTTTCTTTTTTTTTTTCTTTTTTTTTTTCTTTTTTTTTTCCTGTGGGATTTTTATGTAAGTCTGAGTACTAGATGGTGAATTAATAACAGCGGAGTTCTTAGAAATTATTTGAATGTAAATCTCTTGTATGAATCTAGGTGTGACTGACCAATAAACAATTATGTTTTACAGAAATGATACTGCAGGTGTTGCCTTTCAGTGATATTTCAACATCTAAAAGTACTGCTGATTGAGATCTGTGGGACAAAAATAAGTTACTTGGAAATCAGTAGGGAACCTAGGGAACACAGTATTTCCAAGAATTTACTAAATGAAAACCAATGTTTTGCTCAGCTATCCTTTAGACATCTAGGCAGACCAAAGTTATTTTCAAAATAATAAAAAGTAATATTGGAAGACTGTACATTTGGCGCTTAAAAATCTATGTTCTACTGGATATTCACTACAGGAGATTTTTTTCTTTCCTGAAAAATAAAGAAAATATGCTTTAGAGTGTTTTGATAAAAACTTTATTCTGGGAAAATCAAAGCACAAGAATCTGGGGACAAAGAATACTGTATGGTGTAATAAATTTAATAAAAAGGAAATCCAGACCAATCTGACTAATTTGTGTCCTTATTATAAAAATTTCAGAGATGGCCACTGCACCATACAGAACACTGAAATAAATCCCAATGTGCTTTTGTAATTGCCTCAGAGTAGAGGCAAAGCCACCTTTACTGGTAATCAACACATGTAAAACTTGGAAATAGTAAAGAAAGCTGCTAAATCAAACACTTAGACGAAGAATAGGCAAAACCCCCAAAGAATAAGAATTGAATTATTTATATTTGTTTTGCTAAATGGTTTTTCTGTCAAGGACTGTGGAGAAGAAAACTAACCCTTCCCTTCCCTTCCCTTCCCTTCCCTTCCCTTCCCTTTCTTTTCTCCTACTTTTTTTACCTGTTTGTCGCTGTTCTGTAAGGCTGGGAGCAGACAGTACCATATGATAAGCTATATATTGCTGCTGAGATTTCTGCCAACAATCTTCTCCTCCTCCAAATATCAATAAAGTGCAGCCTAGGCTTTGTCTGCATATGATTCAAAATAACAACAACTTTAAAAGTCCCCAACTTGATTTCGTCCTGATTGTCTTGTAGTCTGTAATTCTTCAATTTCTTTTTTGTGAAACTGATCCTCCAGATGAGGAAAATGTTCCCTTCCTCTGCCCCCCAGAATTCTTTGGAATTTGTTGTATACCCAAAACCACAGGTACAGACATGTTTCAAAGAGCAGAAGTGCTACAGCTCTCAGGCTTTCTGTGGTTGCTGAACTTTTGGATTCTGGAATGTGCCCAAACATCACACCAAGCCCCAAAATGGCACAGAGGATGGTCCACACTTCTCAGTGAGGACTCTGATCACTTCAGCATCTGCTCTTTGAACCATCAGTGTATACTGCAGAGACAAAGTGCAGAGAGCAGCCACAGGGGCAGTCAAAATACTTTACATGACAAGGCTTTACTCTTCAGGTTTGCTGCAGTGCAAAATTTGGGATGTATGGAAGCAGTTAGTCTCAGTGGAATATGGATATTTGGACAGTTTGATTAAGAGCACCTTACTTGAGTGGAGCTGCAATGAGTTTTGAAAGGCAGGTGAGTAGTTGTTGTAGAATAAATCATAAAGGTGCATCGCAACAAGTAGTCTTGTTGGGGTGGGCAGCAAACAGATCTGGAGGCAGGACTGGCAGCTTTTTGGGAGTCACTGAAAATGACTAAATGAGGGATATGAGGTCCTGTGAAAGTGGTGCAGTGTTAAAGATAGACAGTAAGGCACCCTTTTCCTTTAAAAATGAGTGCTCATCAATAAGCAAATATCTTAAGTCATATCTTATCCTCTGGGAAAAATAAAATACAATTTTTGATAAAGGATTAAATATTTTCAGAGTTATTTCAAATGGTGTTAGAGATACGTACATAAGGAAAAAATAAGATGTCACAGATACATGAGTATTCTTAGATCTGTACCAAAATCTTACTTTTTTTGTGGATTTTTTTTTGTCTCAGTCTGAGTTTCTCAGCCTTCAAGATATGCAGATATTTCTGCACCAATATGGCAAGGAACCTAATTTGTGCAAACTATATGTGCAGGCTAGTCTTTACATACAGACTAGTTTAGTTATGTACTAACATTTAACTTTCTCTTTATCCATTTTCCCCAAAATGCCTCTTCTAGTCATACCAAACTCCCACCAGAATTTTTTCATGCTGTGACTGAAGTTGCTGGCAATCATTTAGATGAATCCATGTTATAGTTTCATTTGCCTCTCTCTAATTTGAAGTTTCTGATGTCCTTGAAGGGTAGCTAGGTGGGTCATCTCACAGAATGCAAACAAAAAATATTTATGAGTGTCACAGTGCCTATTAAAATGTGTTTGTCTATTATCCATGCCATTTTGCCTGCACTAAGTATGCATGTCTCAAAAATCTGTGGCATGAAAGCCGTGCCTTGCACCACATATTGTGTGGATTAAAATTATTGGCACTTGACATTGCAGGCAGAAGAGGCTGACTATTTTATAGGGTCAGGCCTTATATTATTCAAGCTGCAGCATGAATGTAGTTTTTCTCTGTGGGTCAGCAACAAATACAGGTGAATATGGCAGGGCTTAAATAAAGCCATTGGAAAGAAATTATGTCAACATATATAACAGGCGTAGCATTATACAGCTTCTCCCACTGGGAAATCAAAGGGAGACTTTGGCTACATAAAACATATGTTACAGGTTTTACATGGCTCTATTTCAGTGAAGCACTAATTTTATTTTTGGCTATAATTCTGTGATTGAAGGTGATGTCAAAAAGAATGACTTAATGCCCAATGTTAGATGCTAAAATACCTTGCTGAATTGGGGAACAGTGTCCCTGAGACATTCTGTGGAACTTCTGAATCCCAAAAAAGCCCTAAATAAATCTACTCAGTCACAAAGACAATTTTTAATACTGTACACTATGTAGCATTAGACTTGACATTTTTATATATGCATTAGTGCTGAGATACAGTTGCTGTGGGAGGTGTAATTTAGAATTTTCCAACCCTGCACATTCAAAAATCCCTGGCACAGCATTACGCTAATATGTTTACAGTAATATATCCTTATTTTATTTATCTAAGTGTTGCATTATATATCCCTTTATAGAGGTCTATAAAAAGTATCTAATTAACCCTATCCACATTACCCAATTATTTGGGTTTTTATGGTGAGGGATGAATGCCACCTTTAATCATCATATGCCTAATTAAATTTACATTATTGATGCACCTATTTCATTCATTTTTGAATAAAAGTAAAAAAATCCCAACCCAACAGTATTTTCTCATAACAATACTTTTAAGCAAAATATTAAAGTAGTGAATTTCTTTTCAGAATTTGCTTGATCAGATAAGGAGGTACTTTCTGTCTTTTTACTCTGCATACTGAGGAAATGGGGCTGTTGAGATTTGACAGAAACAGGTCTGCATCCATCACTTCTTACAATAACTTTCAGACATATGGCATAGTGCATAAATAATTAATTTCATCAGGGCTTGTCAGGGTACAACACAAACAGTTAAGGTTCACTTGGCTTGAACTAACAGATGTACATGAAAATAAATGATATTACATAAGTAGATGCATTTTTTCATATCCTGCTGACACTGCCACTGACTTTCCTATAGAGAAATTAGATCAGTTGGAAAATTTACAATATGAAACATTTGAATTTTGTCACAAAGAGACCTCTATCAAAGACTGACTTAATCAGTAGCAGAGAACAGAATGAAAATAGTCCTTGAAAAATAGTGGTGCTGACTGATAATCATAGTGCTACCAGACTTTTTGGGGACTGACAACAGGCTTGCTCTGGTGGGGTCTTTTCTCATCAGCCTGCTCTGCTTGATGCCTGCCTTGACACATGCTTTAGAGGTGTCCCAAGCACCCACATAACTCTGAGCCTTCACAGTGTGCATTTCCCTTCACAAAGACAAAACTGGGGAGAGTCTGGCTGGGTGGAGGAGCAAGGAAGGAGCATTCAGCAGAGAGAGGAGAAAACACTGAGACCAAAAACTGCTGCAGAAATCCTCTCCCTGCTTGTTTGACTTGTGGTGTGAACAGCAAGACCATCATTATCTCTCTACTGTCTCCTAAAATGACTTATTTCTCAAAGGAGAAATGTCTGGCAGTAGAGGCACCCTGGCCCCTTGCTACCCTTTTCACCTGCAATATGTATTGATGGGTTTAATTTATATTGACACATCTTCTTGCTTGCTGTTGTTTAATACCTGCAGCTGAAAGTTGTGAGATTCATTGCCATCCTCATTTGTGGCCTGGGAGCAAGCACACAGCTGTGGTTATGGATACAACTGGGCAGTAAACCCTGCCTTTTTCTCAGGAATTGGTGCAAACCTTACAGTCTGGCTGTCTCACATTGTTGAGCATTGTCAGAGAAATTCAGACATGGAAATACTTGTTACTGGTTAGAAAAGTGCTGGTAAAGTCTGAATTACACTCACATCCAGTATTAAAAAAAAAAAAAAAAGAAAGAAAAAAAAAGAGAAAAATTTTCAATTTTATTTCTGTCTCATTTTTTTCTCCTTTTACCCAAAGGAGATATTTCAAATATTCATAAAATATGTACAATTAGAGGAGAAGCTTATATTTTGGGGCAAAGCAACCTGCTCAATAAATTCTTGACAGACAGACATTTAGCTAAAAATTTCAAATTCCACAAGAAACATATTCTGATTTATCTTGAGTGTGATAAAAATAGATGAAGTTCAGAGCATAACATTTCTATCATCTATTCCCCTCCCCTTCAATGTCAAGAGCATGTGTTGAAAAAAACCAGCAGATGCCATCTCAAAGTTCAGCCTTTCTATATGGAATTGAAATTTTCAAGGGCTACATTCTCAAAAATGAGAGTTATTTATAAAAGTTTTTAAATGAAAACAGGCTAAGATTTGAATGATTGTAAATATTTTTGCTTCCCAAAATACTGGTTGCAGAAACAATACTCGCTTTAGTTTAAAGTATGTATTTATATCATATGGTTCCACATAATTTATTTAACTTAACAATATACGAGAGAAGGGGTACTATGTAAGGCAGTGTGTCACAGACCAGGAAATCACACAGCTGTGGAGCCTTCTTCCTTCTGCAGAGATGGAAAGGACCTTGGATCTCATGCCACTGAGATTTGAACATGTCTGAGGATGGAGATTCCACAAACTCTCTGGAGCCTCATTGCTCTGTACCCACTGCAGTCCCCTCACAAGGCTGTGTACAAGAGTAGCATCCCCCATCTCTGTCCATGTCCTCATCTGCTTCACCTACTAATCCCCTGGCAGAACCAGCCCAGCAGCCTCCACCTTCTCTTCTACAAACTCTGCTCTTGCTCTAGCCATTGTGGGGACCTTCTGCCAGATTATATCCAGGACTTTGTCTGGTGCCAGGATCCCAAACCTTGGACCTGCGCTACCGGTATGGTCTCACTGATGCTGAGCAGCGGTCAAGATAGGGTCATCCTTGTTGCTTCTGTGACTGAGCAAAGAGAGCCCACCTTTGGCATATTTTGCTGCAAAGGACCCTTGCAGACTCTTTCTGACAACCAGAACTCCTCTGTCTTGTATAAAAGGTTCCTTTGCCTCTTTGTCAGAGCTTGTATTGACCTTTAACATTATTCTGTACATGCAAGGCATTGCATTTGCCCTTATGGAACCTAAGGTGGCTGATTGTTGTCAGCCAATTTCTCAGTCTTTCAGAGGTCATCCTGAAAGGCTGCACTGCCCTTCAGATTATTGGCTGTTCCCCCAACTGAGTCCTTCTCACCACCAATGTGATATCAGCTGCAAACTTGTTGAAAGTGCATTCTGTCCTACAGTCTAGGTTGTCCATAAAAAACATGCTATGGTTTTGCCTCGAAGTCCCTTGCTGGATGCCACTAACTACTAATAACCAGTAGAGCTGACATATTTCTTTGAGCCCTCCAGTCTACTTTTCACACAATTTTCCATTTACTTATCAGGTCATATCCTGCCAATTTGTCTACCAACGCTGCTGACAGAAATCATGCCATCTTGCTAAAGCCAAAGTGGGCACTATCCCTTGTCCACAGCACCAGTCATGTCATCACAAAAAGCAATCAGCTTGGTGAGGCAGAATTTGTCCCTGACAGTTCTGTGCTGGCTATTCCTGGTTAATTTTTTGTCTTCCATGTGCCTGAAGGAAGCTAGTTTCAGTTTTTATTGCTGAATTAATACCCTGGTGATGAAATCCTCTTGGAAGCTGCAGACAGAAGTTTGACAGATGGTTGTCCGGCAACCCAATTCCTTGCATTTCAGCAGCTGAGTCCCACTGGGGAAAATTCAGAACTGTCTTAAATAGTGATTATCCTTCAAATTTATTTATAATAGACTCAATTAATCTCAGCTGTTGAGAGTGTACACTCTGTGTGAAGCTTTGTTGCAGTGGCAGGCCAAGGAAGTTAGGAAACATAATTACTAGTCTCTCCTGATTTTTATTTCTGAAAAAATAAGAATTATAAGGTATTCAAATAACTCACTATTGGAAGTTATCCAAATAAATCAGTAAGGGACTCCTAGCCAAATGAGGAGATAAATTTCTGGATCTTGAGGCTATAAATCCAAACTATTCTTGGGGTAGGAGACATGCATTACTGGATTACATTTCGTGTAATGTTTACATGTAGTGCTCTCTCAAGTCTCTCTCAAGGAATTTAGTAAGAACAGAAAAAGTGAGAATAAAACTTTTTCAACAGAAAAAGTGAGAATAAAACATGTTGTTACTCTATATTAAGACAAGAATCAACCCAGAGATGCAATGCTATAGGATTTCTGAAATTCCTGAACTAAAATAGAACATTCTTATTTGAAATTTGATTTTTTTGCTAAAATCAATGTTGTTGATAAGAGTTCCCATTTATTCCTTTGTGCCTCCTTGCTTGACTGAGTGACCCATGGAGCTGGGCTGCCAATGTGCACTGGATACTCACACCTCATATGCTTTATTGTGGTGTTCTTAAAACTGAGATGTTACAGGCCATGCTATCAGTCTAGCATTGAAGCTTTATCACTCTTTTCCTTGGGGCATCAAATGGCAAGTACGGAACTTGGAATCCTTCTCATTGCCTTTTATCTATGGGTCTCTCTGGAAAGCCTGCAAGAGCAGGTGGGTAAAATATTTTAATTTCCTGACTTTACTTAAGTAACATGTGGTGACAGCACTGCACTACTCTTTTCATGATCAGGGCAGACTCAAAAGCAGGGAAAGCTTGCAGTAAACTAATAATATATGCTAATAGTCATATAATCCCACAAGGACAGAAACTTTCTATGATATAAAAAGAGCTGAAGGAGTTATCTAGTCCTATTCCCTGTATAAAGCAGGGCTAATGAGAACACATTGCTCAGAACAGAATGTTCAGTTGAGGATTGAGCCTCTCTACAGATAGAAACACACATGACCTCTCTGATCTACCTCCAACTGATTGTCCACTGTCATGAAGAAAGTGTTCTTAATGATAAACCAGAATTTCCTGTGTTCGGAATAGTGCTTGTTGCTTCCTGTCCCTCCACCTTCAACATGACAGCAGTGAGTTCTCCTATTCCCCTTTTCTTGCCCAGGCCAAACGATCCCAGCATCCTCTATTTCCCTTGCCCATCCTTTTCTACAGTCCTGACAATCTTGGGGCCCTGCACTGGACTCATTGCTGTGCATCAGGACCTGTCCTGCACTGTGAGCCCAACTCTGGACCCTGCATTCTCTGTGCAGGTTCAGTGGTGCTGAAAGTTTGAGCCACATAATGAAGCATCCCATGAAATGCATGAAGCCACCATGAAACATGCCTTTTACATGCAGCCCTTAATCAGGCAAATGAGACCATCTTGGGAAAGGTTTGTCAGCCTGATAAAGGTTTTTGTGGCCCCTTCGTTCTTTTTGAATGACAAAGATTTGGAACCAGAAGTTTTGTCCACCCAGGGAACAGGAAGTACATGGCTTTCAACAAAAAAGGGTTGTGGCCCTGTGAGGTAAGTTTTAGTGAGGATTTTTTATCTGTGTTAGAGCTCGTCCTTTTAACAGACCTCTGAGCTTGATGTCTGCCAGACCATGAAGATGCTCTGCTGGTCTGACTTTTAGTATTCATGAAATATAAATTGAGACTGAGAACTGATACTTCTAGACCGAAGTTCACAGCTGTAAGAAGCTGTATCCTTATATGTAGATGAAAAAAAAAGAAAATTAATAGGCTTGCTGGCACCTAGGTGTCAAATTTTTTTCCCTTGCTGAGTACAAAACTGACTGAGATAGATATTTTAGATGGATCTACTGCAAGAAAAATAGTCTGTCCCAAGAAGAGAAGGATTCTCAGTTATTATATTTCCACTACAAAGAATGCCAAAATGTGTGGGCAGTATAGGTTTTCTGCATGAGCTTTGAAATTAAATTAACATTTCATTTATGGCAGAACATGTATAGCTATATTACAGAGACTCAGAGCACATAATTTGTCAATTAATACCCATTAGTAGATCTGAATTATATATTTGGCTTCCCAGGATCCTAATTCAGTGTTATGCATTCATTGAATCATTCCCTTTGTTGCTTTTTTTATTGAATATGCTCCACTCATCTCAACAGAGAGGAGCCCTAAGGTTGTTTACCTTTCTTTATGCAGGAAGTAATGGGAGAATTGTTGAATCTGCCTTCTCATTACAGTCAACAGTCAAGCTCCTCTAATACTAATAATCTAAAATGATGCAAAAATCTTCATTGTGCACTCATGTTCTGTGCCTATATATAGGCAGTCCATTGTCAATATATAGAGGAATAAACAAATTTTTCTGTTGCACTTCTGTGTGCTCTGGATAAATCACAGAAACCCAGGATATGTCCAGAGTACTTCTTCGCTTTACCTCAGTGGGCATGATTTCTTTAGCTGCTTGTAAACTGATCCAGCACTGGCAAAAATCATTAATGAAGGAGATATTTTCCAAAAAGGCCTTATATTCTTTTAATCTTGCAATTTGTTAGTGTGGATTTGTTTGAATGGAGATTTGATTATTCTTGGAGAAGTATACAAAAAGTAGACACAGAGAATTATGTTTTCTGTCAACATGCTAACACAGAAATACTTGACTGTTACTACATTTAATTAACTTTTAACACTGGTTACTCTTAGCTGTTGTAGATACTTAAAATGTCACCAAAAATGACCTGTCCTTTACTAAATAGCTTTAAAAGAGCTTCTTGGAAATGTGTGACAAAACAGGACCAATATGCTGTCATGGAGACTCCAACCATGGAGGTGTAGTGCTGGCCATGGAGCCATTTTGGGATGATGAGATCAGGATGAGCCTGGTTCTGGCACCAGATCCATATGCATACCCTCTCCTGCCTATCTGCTGACCCACCACAAAACACATAGGTCAAAAAGTGCCAAAGACTTTGGTTACTAAATCTAATTTGTACCTTTTAATCTGTGAATGGCACAGGGTTATGGGGTTTTTTTAACACTCTTTTAAGAGTTAATCTTCTTATATCACTGAATTTTCCTATGTGGTAATGAATATAGCTTTTGTTCTTTACCATGTCCTCCTTTCCTGTGTGTTCATCTGTCTATTTCTGCAGTGTAGGTAGACTATAATGACTCTAATATTTTACGTCTGCCCAATGTAAGGGAAGTAGCATTTTATAAATTAATGGATTTTTTAAAAAATAAAATGTAAAATTAAAAGTTTTGTTAACCTGATCATATATTTCCCCCCTATAATTTAAACAAGGACATGCAGAATGTATTTAATATATGGTATAATCTGCCAGCAGGAACATCAGATTTCTTCTTAATGTGCTATATACCATTCCCATATGAAATGCCAAAAGATTTCAAAAATATATTTGTTATTTTCCTCACATGACACTTTAGTTTAAGTTGAAAAAAATACTATTCTAATTGATGAAGTATAAGTCTTACCAAAGGTAAAGAACTGTGTCAGAATAAGGAATTCCCTCTGCATGGTTATGCAAAATGCAATAAAATTAGGTTTGGTTTCTTCCTGGTTTAATTTAGTTTAATCCCTTAGGAGAGATCCATTCACCATATTTAATTTAGCTCTAACACAATTTAATAAATATTTTCCAAGACAGAAAGCTTAAAGAGTTGAAGACATAAGTTGAAGACATATTTCCTATTTTACGCCTTCCCTTCTTAACAGCTTTATTTTTTTGGTTCCGTTGAAACTTGTAAGGGGAAAATGCAAGCTCTGGAAATGTTCCTGGTTTCAACCTTAGTGAGAGAGTTTACCTATTCATTGAGCCGCAATCCTAATCCTGCTGAAACCACAGGGCCTACTCCCCAGAGCTACCCCCAGCCCCAGCAGCATCACTGCTGGGACTCTGGCTGCCCAGGGCAGGGCTGTCCCAGGCTCTTGCTGCAGGCACACACAGACATGCTGGCTCCCCTCTCTCTGTGCCCTGGTTCACTTGCCCTTGTGCACATTGGCTGCAACTCTCAGAGCAAGGTCCAGATGATAGTTATCCAAGCCTGACGGAGTGCAACTGCATCTAGGTGGTGAGGAGATGCTCCTACTGCTCAGTGAGCCCATAATGGGCAAGGAATGGGAGAGAAGTGACCACTCTTCATTACCTACATGCAAGAAACCCGTACTGAAAGTCCCACTTCTGACTTTCTGTGTGATACAATACTTGTGTCTCATCATGACTATTCAGATCCTTCAGAAATAAGACTCAAAAAAAAGGGATATATTTTTATCCACACGTTAGATTTCGATGAATGGCTTATATTTTGTGTTCATTTCTATATCAACTGGGAATTAGATAATATACTTTCTTTAGAAAGTTTCCAATTAAAGCATTAAATATTCCAGGGTTTCAAGGGAAACATGTTCTGAAATCCCTGCCTGGGTCACCAGTTCTAGTGACACTGACAGATCTACAACTAATATATATGGAGCAGATATTTTTCTCCACTTTTAATCCAGTGTCTACTCTGGTAAGTGTCTGCTTCTGGAGAAACTGAAGGAAACTTTTCTGGGAATGAAACAACAACATGACACTTCCATCATGTGTTGAGAGATCTAATTTACCTCTACAAACACAGATTAGGTAGAGATACAGACTTCATATCTCTATTCTCTGTCAGGATACTCTTCACACTCTAAAAATGAAGATATAAGAAAGGAATAAAATTAATGTATAATAAAAAAAATGAACCACTAAGATTACATTGTTCAATAGCATAAATTGAAATGCAGGAGTTTCGGAGAGAAAGGAAGATAAAATCTTCAGACGTGATTTTTTTTCTGGCAACTGAAGAAAATATAGTTTATATCTGCCTAAAGATCTGACATTTATTTCTGTGGCAGTGTTAAATGAACAGCTCTGCATAAACACAGGACTTTCTAATCCTGATTTGCTTTATAAATCTGTAGACTGGTAGCAGCTTGAGGCATTCCAGAAATGTAAATATCCTCCTGAACAAAGGTGTAACAGTGTGCTCTGTTTTTCTGTAAGCTCAAGGTTTTGCTATTTCTGATCTTTGTTTTTAAACTGCAGACTAGCTAAATTACAAGGCTGTAGGTATTTTTACATTTTGTAACCTTGTGAGAGGCTAATGACACAAATGCCTTTGTGAAGGATAGATACTAGCATCAGTGGTTTGGGACCAATGACTCAGTCATTAGCTTGCTTGAGATGGAGTGTGGCAACCTGCATTTTCATCACAGATCAGCAGGAGAAGCAGCATATTATGCAAATATTAGCACTTTAACAAAGCTTTAGGCAAGGCCAGTATGAACAAAAAAGTGAGGGAGAAGAGCTGGTGCAAGCCAGGGGCTGTGTTCCACGGCGCTGTTCACAAGCCCCTCCAGTGTGCAGCAGCTGCACTGGGGATGAAGGCGTGCAGGGGTCAGCTCCCCTTGGCATTCTGGTGAGCAGGGCAGTTCATCCACCGTGGCTAATGAAGCGTGCTGCAGGGCTGCAGGGGAGAGACCGAGCAACACGGACCAGCCCTGCCAGCACCAGGTGTGCAGGGGCCACTGCCAGCTCACAGCTATTGAAATGAGACAGCCAGGGCCGGGGTCTGAGGGAAATAAAAACAGAGTGAGCCTGAGGATTGATAAACACTCTGTTCCCACAGATTATTTAGGCTTTTGTGTAGCCTTTGGGCAGCTGGCAAGGTGAGTTTCACCATGTGCTGATCAGGCTGCACTGAAACCCCACACTCTGCAACAATCTGTGGTCCCGACAGTCACGGAGGGCATGGGACAGAGCAGAGCCTGGGTGTGTTGCTGAAGAAGTACTAAACTACAGCAGTAAACAGAATCAGGATCAGTATCCCTGTTCAGTTGTCAAATCCACTTGCTAGATTTAGTCCAATCTAACTGGGATTTACTCAAATGCCCATGTATGTGAGCTTGTAATGCATTTATCTGGACACTAGGGTCAAAGAGCGTAAAACAAGTACTTAGTGCTCAGGATTATATGTTCTTAAATTTAAGCATTCTTGCTTGAAATTATTCAAATCTGGGCCTACTCACTAGCTGAAAATATAGAGAGAACAAATAAACTTGCATATAATATCCTCTTTTGTGATGTTTTCTGGAGAATTACTTGAGAAGAGTGAAAGAGACTTATACAGGTGGGGTTTTTTGGTGTTTTTTTTGTTTGGTTTGGGGTTGTTTTTTTTTTTTTGTGTGTGTGTCTCATTCTTCTAAGAAAGCTGGAAATAGTGGTAATAGCTAATAGGGTAAAAGAAAATGGATTTCTAGGCCCAGAAGGTAAATCTTTGTAAATGGGAGAAATTTTATAACAGCTTATGGTTATTCTTATAAAAATTGTACTTTGAGTAGAACTAATGCAAATACTGACAGTGATTTTTAATTTAAAATATTGGGAAATAACGCAGAGTTGTCTTTTTTCTTTTTATTTTTGGGGGTTCTGGGGAGAGGTTGTATGTTTGGGGGGTTTGCGGAGTTTTTTCCCAGTTAGTTAGAATCAGTAAATCTGGTCTTTTTATTACAGTTTTAAGCAAATAAGAAATTCCTTTTTGAAAACAAAAAAGTTCTCACAGCTTGGGAAATAAGGGCATTTATAGGCATTTAAAACTGATTTATAGTTGTGTAGTTTATTATCCTTCCTTTGTAGTGGTATAAAGTGTCCATACTAAGACAATAATCCCTTTCTTAACTCGTCTATAGAGCAGGTCAGTTTTCTATAATGGATTAAGTCTGAATAATTTCTTCAATTTGCACAAAATTTGAAGCATAAGGGGAGATATTAAAGTGTTAGAAACAAGGTTATATCTACACTGCAGTGCCTGAGTAGTACTGCAGGCACAGCTGAGCTGTCCAAAGGGCAGTTCAGTGCAAGCTGATTTATCTTCCAAGTGATGCTGGTGTCTCAGCTGCTGTGAGCAGAGAGCACAGTTGTTGAGGGTCCACACTACACCTCAGTTCCTCCCTTTTGAAGTTAGACAAGTGCAGTTTTCTCAAAGGGATTTTCCAGATGTCATTGCTGTTTTGGAAGTCAACAATAGAATAGCTTTTGCCTGCAGGGTGAAAGAACATGTTTTTATTTTTGGCTTGGAACACTCATACTTTTTTTAATAAAAGTCAAGTTTCCATTAACAAATATATGTTATGAGTAAATTGCCTGATGAAGGATGTTCTAGAACAGTTTGCAGTATAGGTAGTGTCCCATGTCCAAACTAAACCCCTTGTAATCTGCTTTTTGGTTTGTGGGATGAAGGAGAGTTATCTGTGACCTGCTGTGGGGTATCACATCTGGAACATAAAAACAGATGGCTTCAAACGAAAGAGCTGATTTGCATGATATGCAAATAAAAAGCATTTCTCCTTGTACTCTTGACTACATTCAGCAATAATTAGCATTACTGGAATAAGGAAGAAATGCTACACTTGTTTGTGCTAAAAAAAGAAATATTTATGTGAATGTTTCTTGTTTACATCAGCATCTGTACAGTTAAACAATCTGTATTAAGATGTTGCAGTTCAGGTCATATCTCCTGCTAAGGGCATGAGAGAGTGTGCTTGCCATGTGAGATACTGTACTAAATAATTACAGCAATAATTTTAAAAAAAGAAGTAAACAAAAGTTTGGGAAGATAAAGGTATAGTTCAAGAATCAGATAGTAAATCCTGGCAGAGCTAGGAAAAGGCCTAGATTTCTAGGTTCTGGCTTAGTAATCATATCAACTGTATATGCTGCTTCTCAATGCATGACATGAACAAGCAGTACTTAGAAATACACTAAGAGGTCCCTGTCACTAAACCAGGTGTGCCTTTTGAGAGTAATTTCACAATAAATACTTTTCCTGCAGTATTTGCAGATGCAAGTAGTGGAACAGGGGACGTGGAAAATGAGTTTCCTTTATCATGCAGTTTTAAACACTAATAAACAAAGAAAGAATTAATAAGCTTTCCATGACTATTGCTGAACATGCTGATGCCTAGTGTCCAGGGGCTACACTGATGATAGATTTAGAGATTAAAAAATGAAACATACAGAATATTTTATGCACATCAGAGGACTGCCTTTGTTCAGCAGGGAAAAGGCAAGTCCCTCAGTTTCACACAGGAGTTGTATGTACATTTGCCTCTTCAGGGACTACAGAAAGCTCAGTGCTCTCAAGACACCTGGGAATTTTCTTGGTCATGTTGCCTTCAAGGGTCTTATACTCAGCCTTAGGACATTCTGCTTGCATTATCTGTGTAGTACACATGGTTCCTCTTTTCTGGGAAACCTTCATACCCATGAGTTTGCTTTGCAGTGGCCACAGAACAGCTCCTGGACACAGAGTACAGGCTACTTCCATGCAGCTGTGCTGTGTTAGAATAAGCTGCTCCGTGTGCACTTTAAACTGTACCATGATAAACAGGATGTGCCAATTCATTTACAGGGTTACCAGTGAGATTGCCCTGCATGTACTTCCCAGGTGTTCCTGTTGCTACATGGCAGGAGTCAGTGAGTTGTTTTATCAAGGCACTTCCAGCACAGCAGTGCCTATGGGGACACAAAGAAGGAAAATGATTGAATACTTTTGAAAGTCTAGCCTGTTTATTTAAGAGCCCACATGGAAGTTAAATCCCTCTGAAAATAAATTTACCAATCATAGAGACTTAACATAATTTCTTAATGTTTGAGGATCGCCAATTAGGGTACAAATACAGCTAAGTACATGGGAAAATACATTCCAAAGAAGTCTGTTGCAGTCTTTTTGTAAAGACGACAAACTGCTGTCTCAGTTTCACAGTAGAGTTAGAGGTAAGGACAACCACAGCAAACAATATTAAAGTAATCCTTAATTCTTTTTTTCTTTGATCTAGATTTCCTGGGTGGCTAATTTTGACATCAGAGACTAACAAAGTGTCTGATTTGAAAGCTGTTAAAGTGGCTTGGATTTCAGAAAAAAAAATTTGCTCCCAGCTTTGTATTGCTCAGTCAGACTGTCTGATTGTCTTTGCTAGAGAAGACTTATACAGAGAAACTCTTTTAAGAAAGAGGTTTTAATGCTAGTGACACTCATCTTGGTTGAAAAAGAAACACAAGATGATATTTTCAGTGTATCCTGGCTAAATCACACCTGACTAGTAATTTAAATTAATATAACTGACTTCACATACACACATATTCCTAATTTGCCATTTAATTTTAATGACCAAAGTGAAAATTTGTGCCATCTGGAAACTCTCACTTTATTTTTCCCCATGTTTTCTGAGGTAGGTTATTTAATTACTTGGTAAATGGTCTGCCTAATGCCACTACATCTTGTTAATAATTTGTATGCAAAAAGTGAACTCTTGTCTGACTGATGGTTCCTTTGAGGCAGGAAAGAGAGCAGAGGAAACAGTTTTAGCTGCAAAAAGTAAGCATCTTGTAAATATGTTGCTGAAGTGCTTGTTCTAAACAGTCTGTCCACAGAGACTTGTATTAGTGATCCAAAATACCAGAGCAGGATGAAAAATTACTTAAATGGTGCTGCTATTTTGTAGCCTGCAATACAGCCAGAGATAGCTGTCAAACAGAAAGGCAGGATGCTGAGTAGGAGCAAAAGGCTGCTCGAGTGGAGAGGTGCATCAGAGCTGGAGAAGCACTGGGCTTCACAGGTGGAAGGAATGCAGGCTTCAAGTGGACGTGGGTGTGCAGTTCTTCAGGCCAAATTCACATAAGTGCCTATGTAACTGCAGTCTTGGTTTCCTGGTTTTAACAGTACCTAGTTTTGCGAAAGGTTTTGTCTACAAGCAGTTATTTTCCCCACACTCAGCCAGTGTCAGAAAACACATGGTTTTCTTCCCTTATTATTGCTTCTCCTTATTATTTATGTTGCTTAGTTTAAAAGAAGGACATTCTTTTCCTCTTACTACTACCACATAGCAGGTTATTAAAAAAAAAAAAAAATGAAAGGATAAGGCTGGATTTTTTAAAAAGCCTTCACTGTGCCTGTTACTCTGATTTTTTTCAACTTGTTAGCTTACTTTTATTACAAAAGTAGTTCAACTTGACTTCACACCCCTCTTTCCCTCCTTGCAATGCTTGCCACTGCCATGCAGTCACATGCATGTAGTTTCAGTCATGTGAAGATAGTTTTCTTTCGATAAGGATGGTATATATGTCAGAAGATTTAAACTGTTATAGGAATTTACCAGAATACTTACAGGGTATTCTTCCCCTGTTTTGCAGGAAAGTTTTAGTTCAGCTCCTCCTGTCAGGAACCTGAGTTAAACCACAATAGGATACTTGCGCTACCTGTGAGCAATAGTTCAGCAATATGGTGTTAATTTCTGAAGACAGACTTTGAATCTGTGATGCTTTAACCCCTGCCAGCAGATCAGAACAATGCAGCCACTCACAACAGGAGGCAGTTTGCCACAGTAGCAGTAATTCTCCATGGAAATGCTGAAGTGAAAAGGAGCTAGTAAAACTATAAATACAGATGTACTTATTGGCAAGGAGGCTCAGCAGAGTATTATGCTAAGGAGGTGAAACATGCTTTTATCCTTCGCATCTGCACCTTACCTTGGCATCATATTACAGCTGAAGAATGTATGTCTGGGACTAGACAAAATATTTTCCTGACACAAAACATGATATAAAGAAGTTTCCACCAGTGTTAAGTTTAGGATTAAATTACTTTCCAATGGACTAAAATTTGGTCAATTTTTAAAACTTTATAAATACTTATTACTTTTCCTAACATTTTAAAGCATTTATTTGTAATTTCAGTCAATATCTTGAAAGATTTTTGACAGCAGGTGACGAATGAAAACTTGTGATGAAAACCTGTTTTGAAACCTGTGATGAATTTTGTAGATTTCTGATTACATACACACTAGTTCATATAAAATAACTACAATACCTTGGGCTTTTGAATTTTCTTTTCCCAGTAGCATTTTTAAAATTGTATGCATTTGTCTGAGGCAGCAACTGCAAGATCTATTTATTTTTTTTCTATCCTTATTAGCATATAGAACTTTTTTAAATTCAGGTATTTATATTTATAAACTTACAGAATGACCTGTTTGTATTCATTCTATCTCTTGTCATTAGAGATCAACTTCCTTGTGTGATCTAAACTACATTTGTAGGACAGATACTACTCATTGCAAAACTTCCCCTTTACAAAATTGTTTGAATCAAAAGAATTAAAAATTTTAAGCTAGCCACATTATTTAGTAAATTGTAATTTCACATTTCTAGCAAGAATTCTTATTTATATAATATGAGTCTTATAAGCACCAAACTCTATAGAACTGTATTGGTTATTTACCAAGGATTTTTTTAGTAACTTTTATATGTTAATTAGGTGCTCTGTCTTTGTTTTAAATCTGTGAGTCTGTTGACCTAAAATAAAAAGAAAACCATGAAAAATGAGTTGAAATTGACCTTTGCTAAGGTAAAGAGGTGAAGCAAAATAATGCTATGGCTTTTTCTTTTCTGCTATAATGTAAGAAGGCAATCTAAATTAATTGTTCTGTCACTGTGCTAATGGCTATTTAGCCCTTACAAATGACAACCTCCACTAAAACATGGAGCTGGCCCACAGCTTTAATACTAAATCCGTTGTTTAAATCTTGAGCTAATTTCAATCAGAATGGAAAATTGTATACAATGTCATTATTTAGATTGATTACAGACATACATAAAAAACCTTTAAAGTTTAATAACTTATATCTTTGAAGTGGGA
The DNA here is from genome assembly GCA_013400435.1 of Pycnonotus jocosus. Lineage (NCBI taxonomy): Eukaryota > Metazoa > Chordata > Aves > Passeriformes > Pycnonotidae > Pycnonotus > Pycnonotus jocosus. Next base: position 5,602 of record VWYP01012772.1, on the reverse strand, counting down.
TATTTTGGGCGATTGAATAGTTTCGTTTAATAGTTTCAATAGCAAGGTTTTAAGGTTTTTAAAAACAGCAGGTTAAGCAAAAAATCTACATACAGTGTGTTCCATCATCCCAAATTAATTTCTGCTAAAGAATTGAAACCTTGCTGCAGAATTACAGCCAGTATCAGAGAACACAGTCACATTGCAAATACTTCCACCTGCATATGAGAAAAAATTACGCATGGAAATGCCACAATCTCCTCGTTCTCTTTTTGTTGGGGCTGTGAAAAAAACAACTGTTCTTGCTCAGCATGAGCTGTTTCATTACAGCCTGGCCCATGTTCTGCAGTGGTAATTTCTATGCACCTTTTAATCCACAGGGGTGATTACTGCCTTTCCACTGGTTTAGCTGGTACTGGTTTAGCATAACTTTGGCATCATGACCCTGACAGTGCCGTTTTGGCTCCTTGCGGATTTTGAGGGCCTTCTGGTACTGGATGAGTGGTGACAGTGTTGAGTGCCCTGGGTTACCTCTGTAAATTGTTGTCACTTAAGAGCAGCAGTAGCATAACAATTAAATCACAGCAAAAATGTGTTCATGATGCTGGGCTTTTCTTTACAAAATGACCTAAAATTAATGTCAGATTTAATTTTTAAATGCAGTGCTTGATGGTTTGATTTAGAAATTTGGTTGTCTTTTCAACAGGAGCAACAATTTTTATAAGTGTAGTGGGTCTAGCACTGACCAAATACCAGTGCACCCACTAGAATTACTTATTCATTTTCTGCTGTGAGATAAAGATTAGGAGGACAGCAAAGCAGGCTCAAAAACTTTAAAGGACATAAAGAAAACTTTATTAACAGAACTAATAGAAAAATAGTAATGCCTCAGAATAAACATTCAGAACATTTCTCATCCCCCCAATTCCTCTTTATTTTCCCACTGACAATCTAAAGAGACAAAATTTGTTATTTTCAATCAGTTTACCACTTCTAAAATAATCTTTCTTCAGTTCACTTACAGAGAGGAATCTCTCCTGCCATGCCATGGGGACTTTTCCACAAAAAACAGTTTTTTCATGGTTTTAATTTTCACAAATATCAGCTGCCTGGAAATCTGCAATCATGATGTCCCTCTCATGCCCCTCTTCCCACAACTACCACTATGGGTCATCTTATTGGGGTGCAGTTTTAAAGATGAGCTGTTCTAGTATAGAAACAAAAATTCTCTTCTTTTAACTCTCAGAACAGAGGTTTTCTTCTTCCATCCATGGGGGATGGTTTCTCATCTCTCTCATCTCTCTCTGTTCAAGCTTCTCGTTGGATCACAGCTACTTCAACATCTGCTTTCTTCAACACGGGTGCCTCTGCTCATGGCTGTAGTTACAATTCTATATCCCCCGAATGCATTCCATGATTTACAGGTGAAAAACCAAAAGAGACTGATGTATCAATTATATCTTCACCATAGCCTTACAAGAGAATTTCAGCCAAAGACTAAGGCATCTACTCTTTCTCCTCCATCTGGTATTTGACTCTTTCTTGACACCTGACCTCAGTGTCTTCAGGATGTTTTCTCTATGTGTCTTCACCCTTTCCTTTTTCTCTCACTGGAGAGAGGATTGATGTCTGCAAGTTTCATCTGTGCACTGAAAGAGTTCATATTTCACCCAGACCTGTGGATGGTCATGTACTCCCTGCTGGGTGGCAGCCACTCTGTGCAGAGCGGGGCCTGACACAGCCGACTTCCAGTTACCCGTTCAAAGGCCAGGAGCAAGGGAGCTTTTCCCAGGCTGTGTTAGCTTCTAAATGTGATTTCACAGAGGCATGTTCCACTCTCATAAATGGTTTAACAGAGTGTCAACATTCAAAACTAACCAGCTGATTGGTTCTGTTGGGTCTGGGGGAAGCTGTTAGCAGTCCTCATGGAGAATCACTTCCATAACTGATGGATTTTCTTTTTAACTAAAAACCAAGCTATGTTAAACCATAACAGTAAGGAATTGCTTATGTCGTTCCAAAAATTGAGTATTCATATACATCTACAGAAGTGAACTGTAGATGCTGAAAGTTGGTCAGAAGAGAAGGTCAGATAGACTTTCTCAATCATTACTCTGGGGGAGCTGTGAGAAGACATTCAAAACAATTTCTCTTCTTTGCCCCTGCTGTTTTGCCAACTTGTTTACTTGCAAGATGTTTACAAAGAGCTTTTGGTTTGAATGACCACTCATGTTCAGTTGTAGCAGAACAGTGTATAAAAAAGACTTGTTTTCTAATGAACACTGCTATATGCCGTCCAAGAAGATTTGGAGTCTTGTGTTGTTGTCCACCGTCCCAAACACATAACGATATTGGACCTGTTTGATAGAATATTTTTTATTTTTCAGTAGTAATTACTCTAACCAAAGTAGATTATCTAGTGTTAGAAAGAAACCAAATGCAGGTATATGTGAAGCCAGTATAATTGTAAAACTCTACAATTTCCTGCTAATTGGATGAAAAGGAGAATAAAGAAAAACAACACTAATCCAGGGACTCCATATTCTACCAGCACTCCTTAAATGTTCTAGTGCCTTATTAATGTTCTCTTTTTGTGCTGTCTTTGAATATGCAGCTGAAATAGAGATAGGGCAATGTGATAATTTGCTCCAGGACATGCACTTCTTGCATTTCTGTTCACTATAAAAAAAGCCCAGTTTTAATTAAGTTGCTTTCAAGTAATTCAGGTTCTTAAAAATATGATTTAGATGTGTTACAACTGACTGAAATATCCTGTTGATTTGAAAATATTGAAATGAAGAACAAAGATATTTTCCCTTTTCTTTTCCACTTGGCCAAGTCCAGTGGGAATCACATACTGGAATACGATACACTTATGATAGTAATTATTGAGTTGTTTTTGTCTGTTTGGGGCATTTGGGGGATTGGTTGGTTGTTTGGTTTGAGTTTTAAGTTCTAGAGGCATTGAGAATGTTTTACTCCTTTGTTTTCTTTTTGATTTTTATGTATTTGACCTGTTTTTCATTGGGAAAAAAAAATTGCCGCTTTCGGAGTATGATGAAGTTTGCTAAGAAACCTTCCAATTGCACAGATGGGTAAGTGCTGTTATTTTAGGGACAAGTGATGCAGATTTACTTACAAAAACCTGATCTCAGCAAGTGAATGATTTTTATGTACTTAATAATATTCCAAAAGATCTTCTCAAAAGCATACTTATGCTGTGTTCAGATCAGGCTAATGTTAGCCAGAAAATGAGGTCTGGTATCAACAGAAGGAATTTGAAGTCTGAACTCAAGATAACAGCTTTGTGAAAGGCATTTCTGAGATGCAGAGCTTACTGACCATGAAATAACAATGTCTTTCTTCTCCTAGGCAGTTCAGCTCTTCTTCCATGTGTGAGGGTTTGTTTTCTGGGGGGAAGCAGGGGAGCTGTGGAGCAAAAGTGAAGGATCTGTATAATTTGGTGTTGCCTTCACCTTTCTGAGCAGTGTGACATTTGAAGGCATGTTACAGGAAGTGTTTTACAACTAGAGTAAGAGAAGAGAAAAATGTTTAGAGCTCTGTGACCCCACAAAAATGTTTTATGTACATGGGTGAGCTACTAACCTACAACAGTATTAATTTCTCTAGATAGACTGAGGAATTAATCTCAAATGTCTAAGATTCTGAGTCGTGGCGATAAATTTCCCATTTTTCAAATGGTCCTTTGGTGTTTTTCTTGTAACAATATACTTCACATCTAGCCCTGGGAATCTCCAGTATGTTATGGCAAGTTTGCTGAGCAACTCCTATAAAATGCAGGACTTTTGCTACTCAGTGTTTGATGTCATTCAGGAAGATTCAGTCTCATGCCACAAGAGTATGAAATGGGAATTAAGAGAAGTTTTGTGGGATCATGATACAGAGGAGAGCATCTTTTAATGGATTTGAAAACTGAACCCCTACTAAAAAAATCTGCTACCCTGGACAATTTATTAAGTACAATCTTAAGAAAATTATTGATTTGGCAGATCCAAAAACTGATGGAAAAATACAATTTGGCAGTAGGTTAGAAAGGCATGAAACTAGAATTGTTTTTTTGTTTTTAAATTTGATGCACAAAGATAGATAATATTTGCAGAGTTACTACAAGGTCTTGGCAGAACTGTTGATCAAATACAGATGTAACATTTTAGATTAGAACACAAGATCTTGGCAGAAGTGTTGACCAAGTACAGATGTAACATTTTAGATTAGAACACAGAATTTTATGTTCCTAGCTGAGATTAAACAAACATTGGTCAGAATTCTTTTTTTCAGTGTTTGAAACTATTTGCCAATTTAATTAAAACAGTATAAAGAAAGGCAATGTCTGGGCCAGAATTACAACATGGAGGCAATCCATGAAATAAATAATTTTAAATTCAAAGTATTCCAGGGTGTAGAAGAGAGAAACTTCATTTTCTTGGATGAGTTTATTGTTGTAATTGCAGAAATGCTGTGTAAATAGTGCCTTAATTACTAAGCACTGCTGGGATGATAAAAAGATGGCCTGTTTTAGTGCCTTTTTTCACAACATTTACAGGATGTTATGTTTCTTGTTCTTTGTTGTTTGTGTTTGTGCGTTACTTTACTAAGAGACCTACACAGCATAGCCATTAAACCATTAAGCAGAATACAGTTGTCAGACTTTGTTTTCCTGCTGAATTGGCAGAATAAAATGTAAATTTCTGGAAATCGATGTAATTTCCTCTTGATTAACTTTTTTTTCTTTTCTTTTTTTTTTCCCTTCTACTTTCTTGTAAAGAAGCTTTGCAAAAGCTCAAACATCACAAAGAGAAACTTGAATACGAATATAGCATTGTATAACTGAAATTTGAAATCAAAAATTTCCATTGTAAATAAATTTTTGTAAATTTGTTGCTATAATTTTACCATACATTTCAATTATATGGTTTGATTGACAGAACTTTCCAAGCGAATTGAGTTGGAAAGTACCTAAAAGTTCTAATATGAAAAGAATCCTAACAATTACACTAAAAAAAAAATCGAAGAATTTTAAATATGTTTGTGCAACTACTTCTGATTTTGATCCTACTGTTTCACTACTTAATTTGACAACATTTAGGTATTTTAACTACTGAGTGAGAATTATGAAATATTTAGACTTTTAAACAATTGCACCTAGTCTCTTTGGAACCTCTAGATGGTTGTAGGCAAAAAAACTGTAAGATATTAGAGACTGAGGTTAGCCAGCTGACAATCTGAGGAGAGCATAACATGTGATAATTTAATATATCATTACTGTTAAAAGACTTGTAAAAATTGGGTGATTTTGATTAGCGTTATAGGTGAAAAGAACTTCTTAATGATTAAGTACCATTATAAAAACCAGCAAAATTTGCAAGTGCTTTTGTTTTAAAGATGAAACTTTGGAAGTCAGAATAACTGTCCTCCAAAGTTCTTGACCCTCTTCTTGGCAATGATACTATTTTTGTTTTGTCAGCAGCACCACTGAATGCAGCTGCTATACTGCATGAAATAATTGTATTATATGACAGATAAAACAAGGAGTATGCATCATATTATAAATAATTTAATTTTACAAAGGAATTTTACATCTTAATCTGTTCGACCACCACTT